>OY787675.1:2748864-3348864 GCA_963678985.1 Spisula subtruncata | reverse complement strand
ACAGACTATACACATGGTATGCAAATAAACATGTAATCATGATTTATACTGACCGGATTTAGGATATGTCCTTTCAGACAATCAAGTGGCTTTGTGTAGTGACATAAACATAACATTTATTACTTACCTCGGTACTAGTGTTGAGTATGAAATATTTATGAAAAATATCAATTATCACTTCTGCAAAAAAACTATCAAACACAACCCAAAAAAGTATTAAAAGTCCAAGTCTATGCGACAAAAAAGAGGGCGACCAGATTTCACAAAGAAATAACAAAAACCGTGACCCGTGCGACCTTATGAAGCGTTTCCAAGTCCAGTGTTTGAACATCGAAATAATGTGTCTTTGAAATATGTGATTATGAAATGTTTTAACTTGAAAAGTGTCCGATTCCAAGTGGAGAGAAATACCTTAAAACAGTACCTATATTGAAAGTCTTAATGGCCTCTTTTCAAAAGTAGCATTATCCAGCAGAATACGTTTGATTTATCTTTAATACTGTCTAGTCTGATAGTGTAGACGCAATAAATCCTGGATAACAATGTTTATCCAAGCTGTATTCTAGTATGTGAATTTAGAACTAGGAACGGCATCTAAGTTGAAACAAAGTTGGTCACTCCCACTACTCACTTTTTTGTAAAAACATTTCTTTGTAGTTGTACTGCCAAATGTCATTATAAACTTAATTTTTCCAAACTTTCTATACCATGCATAATTCATGAACAACAATCTAGTGTCTTAAATTGACAGCTAAACCACGGTTGTCCTCCTTGATTCGTATTATGCAGGTATAATATCGACAATCTTATTATGATAATGTAATTACGCTGTACTAACGCGGATAGAAGGGTGAATTTTATGCATATATGCTATGATTGAGGGGGCTTGACATTTAAGACTGAAAATAAATTATTGGTCACTAAGCAGATAAAGAATATTGCATGAAATAGATTGACAATGAGTTTTGTGTCATTGACATCGCTTTATTAGTGACCCTTGTCAAACCTTCTCGAATTTCGCTGCATATGTTCATCCATTTCCAGAATCATATTCACCATTTTCCGCACTTGTCGGACGCGGTTAAGCAATGTAGTTTAGTCCACAGTTTCAATGTGCTGTTACCGATTTTTCGCGGCTCAAATGAATTACTCTAATGCAACCAGAGTAACGATAGGTTTTTTAATAATATTTCTTAGACAATTTCCCGGAAATTGCACAGAAAACCGATTCAAAATCGCATAAAGAACGAGCAAATTAAACTTTAATGTGTTAAAAATTTGCTTTCGTGTTTTATTGTGGCTCATCAAATGTCGCTTAAATGATTTCCGTAATTACTGATCTCTTTGGATTCATATTTTAATTTTGTATGATTACTGACAAATTACAGCATGCTAATCAATGTAGCGTTTCCAAGGCAGTGCAGTTCACTTTGTATGATTCTTCAAAACAAAACAAAATAACTCTCGAATTATCGTCATAATTCACATTGATTTTTGTCATTTGGGTTCGATGGAATTGAGCGTGGGAACCTTACATATAATGCAATCTATTCATTGGTCTGTTGTGAAACGATATGAAGAAAAACGAACTGAGAATGTCGCAGTCAACATAACCAGCCGAGTGCAGAAAACATAAACAGTATTACATAACACAAATACACGGATTGATTCCCATGCATTATCGAACAAAAATGAAAACTACAAATCGGCGCTGTAAAAGAGCTGGATAACTTAGTTTCACAAAGGCATGCAAAATACAGTGACCCAAGTGACAAAATGAGGGGTTATTTTACCTAGTTAACTCAGAAAACAAGTCATAATGGTCTAATTATCCTTACATATAAAACTACACTTTGTAATTTGCAACACAACATGTGTGTGCATTATTGACAAGTATAATATCCTTAATATCTCAATCGAGAAGCCAATACAATATCCGCGACGTTAAAATTCTGTAATATTACAAGAGCGCAATCAGGCAAGAAAATAAACCGAAAAAGTGAATGTTGAAATGCCATACTGTTATTATTGCAATGTATAGCTATTCAAGTGACAAATTAGCTCAACTTCTCACATGATGTATAACTCGATAATCAAAATCAGTATTTCTCATACACGTTTTCTGAAATCTGTTTCAAAGTGAATTATCAAGAAGGCTTGGTGTCTTAATGGTCCTTTCAAGTGACAAGAAAATAAATAATTTCTATTTCTTCAACTAAACTGACCCGATTAATCATTTAAATGATATAGAAATTCAATTTTACGACCGTATATAGCACAGTATAAATCATATTTTTGTACTTCCGGCAGGCAAGGGAAATTGAAATACAATCTGATTGGTTGGTTTTGTGTGGGAAGTACAGGTCACGAATATGAAAGCTAGTAGACATTTAAGTCTGGACGCACTGCGTATTTAAAAGTAGGTATTTTAAACGTCATGTGGTGCTATTGTATGGCAGAAATTTAATGAGACACAATGGTAAAATATGAAGTAACATTCTAGTAGTGCATATTTTAATTCGATTACGGTAAAGTATAAGTATGATGATCTACAAATTTCACATTGTCTTGCCTTCAATGCCTTGTTACTTCCAGCGTAGACTTCTTTATTGTGCTGTGATAATTTTCCTTATTAACATACGTCAAAATGATAAATGTCTCCCAGTCAGCTCGCTGTTAGCACCGTGCATTGTTAGTCCTGTTAATTGTCTTGCTTCATTCATCAACGACATAGACTATACATATAGTATGCAAATAAACATGTCATGATGATTAATACTGACCGGATTCAGGATATATCCCTGCAGACCAGAAAATGGCATTACGTCTACTATGAATCCTTGGAGAGGGTCGATATCTAATGTTGAAAAATCTTGTGGCCCGATCCTTTTGTAATAAATATAAAATATAAAATTGTTAAAGTTAGTTTCTATGGTTTACATTTATGAAATAATTCTATTTCTAGTAATTAATTGTATATATGCAAACCCTTCATGCAATAAAATATGATTAACCTAAACTATGAATCCATGTTCACTTGTATTTTAAGCTAGGCACATGCGTTGGGCATGTTGTCACAAAATCAAAAAACATGTCTAAAAAGGTAAAACTCTTAAACGCTTAGTAGGGTGACTATTGCCAATACGACTATTTAGGAGAATGTGGGACCTGTCTGTTAACAATACGCTTCCTACATCAGAGTGTTGGGATTCTTGAAATGCCATTATATGTTGCGAAAAGTGCACCTTATGTTCCATGAAATCCATATTACAATGAGAAGAAAAAATCTGAAATGGCTTTCGAAATGTATAAACTGATTGTGTTGCTCGGGCGTCGTATTCTGCATACAGCCACACTCCGGCCTATATTACAGTTATACTACTGGTTTAGCATGTCATGTTCGATCTTAATCAGCCGCAGAATAAAGCCTTATTATTGATCAAAACGAATCAGAAATATTGATGTTGCGTGATCTTAAAACTTGGTATTAAAAGCTTACAAGTCACGTTTCCAATTGTCCGGTGTTTTAACCTTGTCAAAGTGTCCAGGATAACAATGTTTATCAAAGATTTATTCTATTACTGGTACGCGAAATCGAAGGTAAGTTGAAACAAAGTTGGTCACTCCCGCTACGCATTTTATGTGTATACATTTATTTGCATTTGTATGTTATAATGTACTGTCGAATATCATGATAAACTAAACATGCCCTTGATAGTGTCTGTATATAAGTTAACAACGATTACGCTCATTAAGTGGAACAGAGCATCAGTTTAATGCATTTCCCTGCCTTATGTTTTCCATTTCCAGTCTCATTTTCGCAATGTTTCGCACTTGTATCGCACTTGTCGTCCGCGGTAAACAATGTTGTTTTATTCACAATTTCAATGTGCTGTAACCGAAATTTTCAGGCTCATATGTTGGCTATTTTTTAACCAGAGTATCGTTACGTTTTTAAATAATTTAAAATTTCTGAGACATTTTCCCGGAAATTGCGCAGAAAACTAATCAAAATCACATAAGGAACGAGCAAATTAAACTTTAATGTGTTAAAAATCTGCTTTTGTGTTTTATTTTGGCTCATTTAATGTCGCATAAATGATTTCCATAATTACTAATCTCCTTAGAATCATATTTTAATTTTGCATGATTACTAACAAATTACAGCATGCTAATCAATTTAGCGTTTCCAAGGCAGGGCAGTTCAATTCGTGTAATTATTCAAAAGAAAAAAATTAACTCTCGAGTTATCGTCATATTTCACAATGATTTTTGTCGTTTTGGATAGATAGTTGGAATTTAGTGTGAGAACCATGCATATAATGCAGTCTATTCGTAGGTCTGTTGTAAAGAGATATGAAGAAAAACGAACACGGAATGATGCAGTCAACATAACCAACCGAGTTCAGAAAACATAAACAGTATTACACAACACAACTACACGGATTGATTCCCATGCATAACCGAACAAAAATGAAAAGATCAAGTCTAAGCTTGAGAACCTAGTTTCACAAAGGCATGCCAAAAAACCAGTGACCAAATGACAAAATAACGGATTATTTGACCTAGTTAACTCAGAAACAAGTCAATATACGTACAACACAACCATAAATGGTGAACTTTACATGTAGCAACCAAACATGGGGTTTTCCATAAGAAAAACAATAATATAGTACTAACATAGTAAAATCAGTGTCTCCCCAGATAACTGGAAAAGCTGCAATAGTAAGAGGGGAAACTGAACTTTTCAAACCTTGTTATTTTGCTTTTAATTGTACGTTCTATATTACGCGTACTTCATGACTTCTTTGAGTTATTATACATCCTCGAGATGTTACCGACCAATAGAGTCGTTTATTTCGTATAGATCTGTAAATACGGTAATTAAATCCAGATAATTCCTTAAATGATATAAACTTGGGACGGTGTGATAAATGGTCTGACCAGCTAGACAAGCAATTCATTTCCGGTAGCTGATCATTTAACAGGCATCATACCAGGCTCAACAAAGATTTAACCTTAACATGGGATGAAATAGAATCTATTCTACAAACTAGAGCTGCGATGTTTCCAAAATCAAGTGAGACTTCCAGACGAGATTTCCGGACGAGAGCTACAGACGACCGAGATGTTATCGTTTTAATTGGGACTCAGTTCAGGGGTATATTGGTATCTTGAGTTGAGGATGTTAGCCAAATGAACGACATATCTGTTGATTACAGAACTATACGCAACAATAGAAAAATTGATCATCTTGGATCAAGGTTTTCGAAAAACAAATAACAAGCGACCTATATATGCAAACACTTGAAGTAGCTTTTTCCTGGACATAATTGTATAGGTAAATAGAAAACGCTATAAATAAAATAACTTTCACATACTGTTTCAATTATAAATGCATCATGGTTTTGAAAAAATACATTACTGTTAAATCAAGAAATTAGAACGTAAATAACATGATAGTTGATATAATGTTACATAACTTTCAAACAAATTAGTTCAAAAGCTACTGATTACATGATTAACATATCTGTAGCTATTACACTTCTGTTATGTCCATGCAAGATCGGCAAAACTTATACCAAACTATCGAAATACTTAAATTCTCAGTATAGATTTTAGGAATTCGATCTATATATTTTAGAAAGACATTTTCATTTTACATATACTGATATAGCCGAAGTAAATTTTAATGATGGAATAGCACCAGGGACTTATAGACATTTGTTTGAACTTTAATATAAGTCAGACAGCAATTTCACTCTTAGTGGTGTTTATTTGTCTCGGAATATGTCGTCGACAACATAGGACAGTCTCTCGAGTTTAATAATATACGTTTATAAAATAAAATTGTTATAAGTCAGAGGTTTTGTCAACATAAAATGATGTTACTTAATTTTGAAACGTGCCTGCTATGGTGCATTATGTCTGTTTGTTGCAATGCAGTGTCGAATAATCGCTAATTGGAATTTATTTAAAATCACACGTCTACACTGATGACTTGAATACGACTTAGGTCACGTCTCAGACGCTATAACTATTGTCAACGTCACGCTGTCACATTCACTCATACACCTATGTGTAAATTTTAAATTCTAAGCATTTTCCAATTAGAATATCTACTACTAGTATACTTAATACAATAGTCAACTGTATTTGTCCATCAATCCTCGTAAGTTACATAGGTTATTAGACCTCTTCATAACATAAAAAGAATAGATTTGCAATGTAATTGTTATCTAATAAATTGTCGGTGCGTAACTAAGGTTTGTTTTGATTTTTATAAATGAATGGACAGGTATATGCTTATACACAACACGTATTTAACTGTATCATACGAGTAAATAAAGCATACGAATACAATAAAGTATTTAAAATAGTCATTGTCTATTTTGCTGGCAATTGGATAATTACGGAAGACAAATAGTGACAATCATACTAGACTTGTATTGTGTCATGTCATTACGAGGTTAAGAAGCACCTCGTGTTTACCCGTATGATTGGGAGAAAATACTTTTGACGGTGTCGTCTTTCATGAAGACATATTTGGAAGTTTGCTAAACAAATGTGTACGAGTACATAATGGTCTAATTATCCTTACATATAAAAGTACACTTTGCAGTTTGCAACTCACCGTGTGTGTGCATTATTGACAAGTATAAATATTGCAAATTGTACATTTGTATGTACGGGTAATTACCCGTTCATCTACCCGTATACGATTGCATCACAATTTCCTAAATATCTCAACCGAGAAGTCAACTCATAATTATGTGAAGCTGAATTCATCAATATTACAAGAGGGCAATCAGGAAATACCACTGTTGAAATTTCACTTCCTTTACTATTTTACACAATATATATTCAATTGAAAAATGAGCACAACTTTAATGCTCACATGCTGTAGAACTCGGTAATAAAAATCTTAACTTGACCTTTATAACAGATTTGGGGATATTGCCAAACAGTATTTCTCATACACGTTTTCTGAAATCTGTTTCAAAGTGAATTATTAAGAAGGCTTGGTGTCGCAATGGGCCTTTCAAGTGGCAAGGAAATAAATAATTTCTATTTCTTGAACTTTACTGACCCGATTAATCATTTGAATGATATAGAAATTCAATTTTACGACCGTATATAGCACAGCATAAATCATTTTTTTGGACTTCCGGCTGGCAAGGGAAATTGAAATACAATTTGATTTGTTGGTTTTGTGTGGGAAGTAACGGTCACGTGTCGTGTCTGTCAGCTAGTAGACATTTAAGTCTGGACATAATGCGTCTATAAAAGTAGGTTTTTTAAACTCCACGTGATGCTTTTGTATGACAGACATTTAATGAGACACAATGGTAAAATATGAAGTAACATTCTAGTAGTGCATATTTTAATTCGATTACGGTAAAGTATAACCATGAAGATTTACAAATTTCACATTGTCTTGCCTTCAATGCCTTGTTACTTCCAGCGTAGACTTCTTTATTGTGCTGTGATAATTTTCCTTATTAACATACTTCAAAATGATAAATGTCTCCCAGTCAGCTCGCTGGTAACACCATGACTTTTTATACTTATAAATTGTATTGCTCTATTCATCAGCGACACAGACTATACACATGGTATGCAAATAAACATGTCATCATAATTAATACTGACCGGATTTAGGATATATCCTTGCAGACAATCAAGTGGCTTAGTGTAGTGACATAAACATAACATTTACTACTTACCTCGTACTAGTGTTGAGCATGAAATATTTATGAAAAATATCAATTATCACTTCTGCAAAAAAACTCCAAAAGTCTAAAAGTCCAAGTCTATGCGACAAAAAAATGGGCGACCAGACAAAGAAAAAACAAAAACCGTGACCCGTGCGACCTTATGAAGCGTTTCAAAGTCCAGTGTTTGAACATCGAAATAATGTGTCTTGGAAATATGTGATTATGAAATGTTTTAACTTGAAAAGTGTCCGATTCCAAGTGGAGAGAAATACCTTAACACAGTACCTATATTGAAAGTCTTAATGGCCTCTTTTCAAAAGTAGCATTATCCAGCAGAATACGTATGATTTATCTTTAATACTGTCTAGTCTTATAGTGTAGACGCAATAAATCCTGGATAACAATGTTTATCCAAGCTGTATTCTAGTATGTGAATTTAGAACAAGGAACGGCATCTAAGTTGAAACAAAGTTGGTCACTCCCACTACTCACTTTTTTGTAAAAACATTTCTTTGTAGTTGTACTGCCAAATGTCATTATTAACTTAATTTTTCCAAACTTTCTATACCATGCATAATTCATGTAAAACAATCTAGTGTCTTAAATTGACAGCTAAACAACGGTTGTCCTCCTTAATTCGTATTATGCAGGTATAATATCGACAATCTTATAATGATAGTGTAATTACGCTGTACTAACGCGGATAGAAGGGTGAATTTTATGCATATATGCTATGATTGAGGGGGCTTGACATTTAAGACTGAAAATAAATTATTGGTCACTAAGCAGATAAAGAATATTGCATGAAATAGATTGACAATGAGTTTTGTGTCATTGACATCGCTTTATAAGTGACCCTTGTCAAACCTTCTCGAATTTCGCTGCATATGTTCATCCATTTCCAGAATCATATTCACCATTTTCCGCACTTGTCGGCGCGGTTAAGCAATGTAGTTTAGTCCACAATTGCAATGTGCTGTTACCGATTTTTCGCGGCTCAAATGAATAACTCTAATGCAACCAGAGTAACGATAGGTTTTTTAATAATATTTCTTAGACAATTTCCCAGAAATTGCACAGAAAACGGATTCAAAATCGCATAAAGAACGAGAAAATTAAACTTTAATGTGTTAAAAATTTGCTTTCGTGTTTTATTGTGGCTCATTAAATGTCGCTTAAATGATTTCCGTAATTACTGATCTCTTTGGATTCATATTTTAATTTTGCATGATTACTGACAAATTACAGTTCGCTAATCAATGTAGCGTTTCCAAGGCAGTGCAGTTTACTTTGTATGATTCTTCAAAACAAAACGAAATAACTCTCGAATTATCGTCATATTTCACATTGATTTTAGTCATTTGGGTTCGATGGAATTGAGCGTGGGAACCATACATATAATGCAATCTATTCATTGGTCTGTTGTAAAACGATATGAAGAAAAACGAATAGGGAATGTCGCAGTCAACGTAACCAGCCGAGTGCAGAAAACATAAACAGTATTACATAACACAAATACACGGATTGATTCCCATGCATAACCGAACAAAAATGAAAACTACAAATCGGCGCTGTAAAAGAGCTGGATAACTTAGTTTCATGAAGGCATGCAAACAACAGTGACCCAAGTGACAAAATGAGGGGTTATTTTACCTAGTTAACTCAGAAAACAAGTCATAATGGTCTAATTATCCTTACATACAAAAGTACACTTTCTTATTTGCAACACAACATGTGTGTGCATTATTGACAAATATAATATCCTTAATATCTCAATCGAGAAGCCAATACAATATCCGCGACGTTAAAATTCTGTAATATTACAAGAGCGCAATCAGGCAAGAAAATAAACCGACAAAGTGAATATTGAAATGCCATACTGTTATTATTGCAATGTATAGCTATTCAAGTGACAAATTAGCTCAACTTCTCACATGATGTATAACTCGATAATCAAAATCAGTATTTCTCATACACGTTTTCTGAAATCTGTTTCAAAGTGAATTATCAAGAAGGCTTGGTGTCTCAATGGTCCTTTCAAGTGACAAGAAAATAAATAATTTCTATTTCTTCAACTTAACTGACCCGATTAATCATTTAAATGATATAGAAATTCAATTTTACGACCGTATATAGCACAGTATAAATCATATTTTTGTACTTCCGGCAGGCAAGGAAAATTGAAATACAATCTGATTGGTTGGTTTTGTGTGGGAAGTACAGGTCACGAATATGTAAGCTAGTAGACATTTAAGTCTGGACGCACTGCGTATTTAAAAGTAGGTATTTTGAACGTCATGTGGTGCTTTTGAATGGCAGACATTTAATGAGACACAATGGTACAATATGAAGTAACATTCTAGTAGTGCATATTTTAATTTGATACGGTAAAGTATAAGTATGAAGATTTACAAATTTCACATTGTCTTGCCTTCAATGCCTTGTTACTTCCAGCATAGACTTCTTTATTGTGCTGTGATAATTTTCCTTTTTAACATACGTCAAAATGATAAATGTCTCCCAGTCAGCTCGCTGTTATCACCGTGCATTGTTAGTCCTGTTTATTGTCTTGCTTCATTCATCAACGACATAGACTATACATATAGTATGCAAATAAACATGTCATGATGATTAATACTGACCGGATTCAGGATATATCCCTGCAGACCAGAAAGTGGCATTACGTCTACTATGTATCCATGTTCACTACTATTTTAAGCTAGGCACATGCGTTGGACATGTTATCACAAAATCAAAAAACATATCTAAAAAGGTAAACCTCTTAAACGCTTAGTAGGGTGATTTTTGCCAATACGACTATTTAGGAGAAGGTGTGACCTGTCTGTTAACAATACGTTTCCTACATCAGAGTGTTAGGATTCTTGAAATGCCATTATATGTTACAAAAAGTGTACCTTTTGTTCCATGAAATCCATAGTACAATGAGGAGAAAAAATCTGAACTGGCTTTCGAAATGTATAAACTGATTGTGTTGCTCGGGCGTCGTATTCTGCATACAGCCACACTCCGGCCTATATTACAGTTATACTACTGGTTTAGCATGTCATGTTCGATCTTAATCAGCCGCAGAATAAAGCCTTATTATTCAGAAATATTGATGTTGCGTGATCTTAAAACTTGGTATTAAAAGCTTACAAGTCACGTTTCCAATTGCCCGGTGTTTTAACCTTGTCAAAGTGTCCAGGATAACAATGTTTATCAAAGATTTATCCTATTACTGGTACGTGAAATGGAAGGTAAGTTGAAACAAAGTTGTTCACACCCGTTACGCATTTTATGTGTTTACATTTATTGCATTTGTATGTGATAATGTACTGTCAAATATCATTATAAACTAAACATGACCTTGATAGTGTCTGTATATAAGTTAACAACGGTTACGCTCATTAAGTGGTACAGAGCATCAGTTTAAAACTAGACGATATAATTTTGACTGCATTTTAAATTAGTAATGGTGTAGGTAATGCGTGTATACTTTTCTCAAGGATGTTTGCTATAACAGTAATTTTACACAGTGGTTACACGTTATGTAAGGAATTGATAGTCACGACAGACATGTCACTTTTCCATAACTAGGTTGACAATAACTTTTTATCATGACTTTAAAAAACTGGGGTCTTTGGTGTCGCTTTCGTTCGTTTAAAATATTTTAATGCATTTCTCTGCCTTATGTTTGCCCATGTTTCGCACTTGGATTGCACTTGTCCGCGGTAAACAATGCTGTTTTATTCACAATTTCAATGTGCTGTAACCGAGATTTAAAGGCTCATATGTTGGCTATTTTTTAACCAGAGCATCGTTACGTTTTTAAATAATTTAAAATTTCTGAGACATTTTCCCGCAAATTGCACAGAAAACGAATCAAAGTCACATAAGGAACGAGCAAATTAAAGTTTAATGTGTTAAAAATCTGCTTTCGTGTTTTATTTTGGCTCATTAAATTTCGCTTAAATGATTTCCATAATTACTAATCTCCTTGGATTCATATTTTAATTTTGCATGATTACTGACAAATTACAGCATGGTAATCAATTTAGCGTTTTCAAGGCAGTGAGGTTCACTTCGTGTAATTATTCAAAACAAAAAAGAAACCCTCGAATTATCGTCATATTTCACTATGATTTTTGTCGTTTTGGATAGATGGAATTGAGCGTGAGAACCATGCATATACTGCAGTCTATTCATTGGTCTATTGTAAAAGGATATGCAGAAAAACGAACAGGGAATGCCGCAGTCAACATAACCAGCCGAGTTTAGAAAACATAAACAGTATTACATAACACAAATACACGGATTGATTCCCATGGATAACCGAACAAAAATGAACAAGTCTAAGCTGGAGAACGTAGTTTCACAAAGGCATGCCAAAAAACCAGTGACCCAAGTGACAAAATAAGGGGTTATTCGACCTAGTTAACTCAGAAACAAGTCAATATACGTACCACACAACCATAAATGGTGAACTTTACATGTAGCAACCTAAAATGGGGTTTTCCATAAGAAAAACAATAATACAGTACCAACATAGTTAAATCAGTGTATCCCCACATAACTGGAAAAGCTGCAACAGTAAAAAGGGGAACTGAGTTTTTTAAAGCTTGTTATTCACTTTTAATTGTACGTTCTATATTACGTGTACTTCATGACTTATGTGAGTTATTATACATCCACGAGATGTTTCCGACCAATAGAGTCGTTTATTCCGTATAAATCTGTGAATACGGTAATTAAAACCAGACAATTCCTTAAATAAGATAAACTTTGAGACGGTGTGATAATATACTGACCGGCTAAACAAGCAATTCATTTCCGGTAGCTGATCATTTAAGAGGCATCATGCGAGGCTTAGAATGATTTAACCTTAAAAGGTTATCAAATAATATCTAGTCGTCAAGCTAGAGCTGCGATGTTTCTATAATCACGTGAGACTTCCAGACGAGATTTCCGGACGAGATTTCCAGACGACCATGATGCTATCGTTTGATTGGGGCTTTTTTGTATCTAGAGTGGAGGATTTTAACCAAATGAACGGAGTGTCTGTCAATTACCGAATTTTACACAACTTAAGAAAAATTCGATCACTTTGTATCAGGTTTTCAGGTAAACAACAAGTAACGAGTGATTGAGATTTTCAAACGCTTCATTACGGTTAAATAACAAAATTGGACCGTAAATAAAAATGACAGTTGATAGGATCTTACTCAACTTTCACAGGAACGTATTTAAAAATTACATGATAACATATTTGTAGATATTACACTCTTATTATTCCAATACACGATAAGCGAAACTGTCATTATGGTATCAAACTACTAGTTTACGTGGAATTAGATACGTGGAAGTAGATATATACGTAGTTTTATTACACAAAATGTTACAGCGGAGGTAAAATATAATTTCAATGATGGAATAGCACCAGGGACTTATATACTTGTTTTTGAACGTCAATATAAGTCAGACTGCATTTTCACTCTTAGTGGTATTTATTTGTCTCGGGATATGTCGTCGACAAAAAAGGGCAATCCCTCGAGTTTAATAATATACCCTTATAGAATAAAAATGTTATTTTTCAGTGATTTTGTCAACGTAAAAAGATGTTACTTAATTTTAAACGTATCATCTAAGATGCATTATGTCTGTATGTAGCAATAAAGTGTCGAAAAATCACTAATTGAAATTTATTAAATACAACCAGTCTATAGTGATGGCTTGAACACGATTTAGGTCACGTCTCAGACGCCATAATTATTGCAAACCTCACACTGTCACGTTCATTTTTGAGACATTAGTAAACACATGTTTGAATGATCAGAAGCGGAAATTTTGTGACCTACGTCTTAAAACAAAAATCTAGACGCTCTCCAATTAAAATGTCTAATACGGTTAACAAAGTTACACACCCAGAGGACTGCACACACCATCCCCCTTGTGTCGCGGTAATTAAGTCAACAGCAGACAGAGGAAATGTTTAACTTGACATCGTACATCTTACTTATGTCTGATATTTCAATAATCATCGCGACGTTCCGTAGTCTAGTAGAGGTTATGAAACGCTTAGTGTAAACATTTAATAAAACACCATTCACATTGATACGAAAGGTATGTCCAAAACGTTCGTATACATAATAATCGTAAAATATAAACGGAACCCATAGTAACTATATTTCAAAACAAAACTTAACATAAATAATAAACTTAATACTAGCCTACATATACAGTACATTTAGTAACAATAATAATAATAATAGATACGTTGACTGTTTATTATCTAATTCTACATGCATACACAAGAATATATTTGAAAACGATTTCAGTGCAAGACAGTCAGCAAGAGGAACAACTGGTGCGTTCCCAGAAAAACGTTATGAATGAGTTACCGTTCTTTGTTAATTAGTCTCATATGGCTTGTGGTTAACAGATAATTAATGTATTTTTTGTTACACCTTTGTCGACTTGTAGATTTATACGTATGATTAGTATAGATACCTACACACAGAACTAAGCATTAATCGTAAAATTAACACGGACATAAATATACTCTATGTAACATTTTAAGGGGTAGTTATTTGTGCATCAAACATTATGTTGGAATTATAAATCTATTCTGCCTCGGTGTTTAAGAGCTTTAAAGCCAGAAAATTGCGCATTGGATAATTGGTCTGCCTTTACATCTGATAATTACTATTAAAACGTGGAAACAGTTTATTAGACTTTTGAGTTATTAGAAACTGCAGATCGTTACAAATTCCTCCGACGTAAATTGGTATAGACTTGTTATTATGACATTTGGTCTAATTATTTGATAAGTTGTCGAAGATATTGCTGAAACTAGAAATTCGTTCATCCTGTTATATTAAGTACATAGATATGCACAGCCTAGATATTTACCTTGCATCCAAAGACTCGCATGTAAACTCTGTTGATTCCGTCATACTGTAATACATCTCAATTCACTTTCGACAGTACTTAAAATCTTATATTGAGATATTCTTAATTATGATGATTTATCAAAAAGAACTTTTATTTGGCATTTTTAATCACAAGCATCTACGAACCTCTTGATGCAGAAATCAACGACGATGCTCCTGATATAATTAAGGTAAAATAGTTGAATGAGTAAACTCATTATACTATCGAAACACTTGACATGAAATGCGTATACTTAAAATGGTTGCAAAACCTGTTATACCAGAAACATTTATTAGTTTGTACATTAATGAAGTAAGTTATCTTTTATTGCTGTAGTGAATGAGCTTACTGATCGCAATCAGAGATGTGATGACGTGATTATTTTTCAGAATTTTAGGAAAGTGAACTGAGTGCATGTTACACAAAATAGGTATGAGGGAATCAAACAGGGAAGACAGCACTCAACTTAAACCGCCGAGCAGAGAAAACAGTAACAACACAACTACAGGAAGCATTGCCCACACTTAACCCAACGAAATTATTAAAAGCACAAGTCCCCGTCGAAAACATGCAAATGATCATTTCTTTTATTTTATATCGCTTATATTTGGAACATGTAGTTCTTTGAATCCATAGTTATTTAGTAGTTGAAAGCTGAAGTCAAACATTGACACCTGACAAGCTGGTGCATTACTGACCTGCTAGGAAATAATTAGAAATAAGTAGGACATGTTTAAATAAGATAATGACCGTTTGTCACTTCATTTATCTCTATAGAAGATAAAATTGACCGCATACATGAATGTACAAATGTGTGTACAAATAGAGCTAATCTATCTATCAATAATAACGAAAAACGTACTGTCGATCCAATAAGTGATACTTACTATCCCATTCGAAATAATAGCAAGAATTACATGTGCAGTTGTTAACTCATGTTCACCAAGTTAGTTTAACTGGCGAACTAGGTAATGTTTACAAACGTTATCAATTAAATTTGTAATACATGAATTGAATGTATATAAATGTATTTATATACAGTGTATATATTGACATGGTGAGATATGTTCGTCATGCTTACAGATAATGTCTATGTACATCTCAAAAAGTGTCTCTAAGTTTCTAAATCGACGTTTCGTCGTTGTTTCAAAGTAAATCGAGAATGGGTGTCAATATACTGTCGTCCGGCAGGTAAGCTATGTTTATACTTTATATAGGTATTTAACTAGGTATAGGCTATATACACAAGTTAACGGTATTCACCGCTATTCTTCCGAATGCGATATTTCCCTCCTTAGTATTACTTATTGAATCGGCTATAGATTGTCATTTATATTCAAAATTGAAACATCAGACAATGCTCCAACGTTAAATTATTTTAAAAACAAGCTTCAGGGTTATGGAAGTGGCGGCAACTAACGAAGATAATCGAGATGAGATGAAAAGAAAATTGCCGAAAGTTAACGATCATTACTCAAATTGCAAGAAAAATAACTGAAACTAATTGAGAACAGCAAGAAATTAACGAAGATTGTCCAAATAATTAAAACATATATTAGCCAAATTCTGTAAACACATGAGTCCAACCCTATTAATAAAATTAATTATCTTATAATTCACTTTATACGATTTTATAAAGATGTTGTTATTTCTGAGACTTCAATACAAAACACATGTTTAAGAAACAGTTAATACAGGTCATGGAACAGTTGATAACAAACCCGGAATTTATCTGACATCAAACAAACTGGTAATCGATTACAGAAGTTTTGAGTAACACCGGTAAAATACTAGCACAAAATGTAAACTGGGTGTAGAATATGGAATTCTGAAGAAACATTTGTCACATTACCGTTCTATTTACGTTTGGTATTTGATGTGAATAAAACAATATGTCTTATGTCAAAGTTGTATAAAAGGACATATCCAAGTAAATGGTTCATTTAACATGACTTCGTTTAAGCTTTTCATCTGAAATGGTCTAATAAATATTGTGTGCATGTACATGTGTAACGGAATGGTTTTTTTATATTCTGGCGTTAGATGGTAAGAACAATTGTTTAAGGTGGAAGTGTACGTGTTGAAATAACGCTTGCTTTAAAAGTATCCTTCTACCTTAAATAATAGACTACATCCTTATAAAAATATAACCTTTCAGAATATGCAGTCAGTCTTTTTTACATGTATCGAATATATGTAATTTTTAAAGGCAAAATTCCATGAGTAATTTTACAACACACTAACAGAAAACTAGTTTATATAATGTATTTAATTAAGCATCTCTACCCCATTCCTATCATGAAAGTAAAACTAATTATCAGTTGGCAGATTCTCTATTGAGATACAAATGCATTTTCTATAATTAACTCTTATTCAATTATGACAGACTCTTCGTAACATAAATAGTCACGTATTTAAATTTACAGCGAGAATATATAGAATACAGGCTTATCATTGGTCGGTCAACGCTAGAAACCAAACGGCCAATCAATATAGAGATTAAAGATGAATTTAAATCTATCCGAGATAGACGATGGAAGACTAAATCTTCTTACCCAGAATAGACATTATAACTCTCTGATTATTGAATAGTTATATCAAACCAATCCGTAAATTTCATTATTACATCGTACATATATCCCATATTTACATTTACCAATGCATCTAGTAACGTCATCATATATATTGTAATATTGTAATTCACTATCAAACATCAAAAACAAACTTACCCTATTCAAGTACTGTCGTAATATCCAACGTAACCCGTCTAACACAACTTGAATCATAAATATATTTCCTAAATCCCTCACTTCGCATTAACAGTTATCTACATTGTATGTCGCTCGTCTTGGCTTGATGAATCGTACTATTTCGTACATGTCATAAAGTTTCCTGCAAAAAACGAGAAAATGGTTTAAAAATTAGAAATACATGTTGTATACGTTGTAGCAACAAAACACGATTCGAATATCATGTTATCTTTTATATGATATCTGAATTTTTGAATGTTTATCACCAATCAATTTTGACATTTCCAGTCGTTATCTAGATAGTGAAGTACTTGTTAGAGTGGTCAGATACTGTCGACAACATACATAACTTAGACAAACATAGTTTAACTGACGACCTAGGTAATGTTCACAAACGTTATCAATTAACTTTGTAATACATGTATTGAATGTATACATTTAAACAGTGAATATATTGATATGGTGAGATATGTTCGTCATGCTTACAGATAATGCCTATGTTTGGTGCATTTTAAAAAGCGTCTTTAAATTTCTAAATCGACGTTTTGTCGTTCTTTCAAAGTTAATCGAGAACGGGGGTCAATATACTGTCGACCGGCAGGTAAGCTATGTTTATACTTTATATAGGTATTTAACTAGGTATGGGCTATATACACGAGTTAATGGTATTCACCGCTATTCTTCCGAATGGGATATTTCCCTCCTTAGTATTACTTATTGAATCGGCTATAGATAGTAATTTATATTCAAAATTGAAACATCAGACAATGCTCCAACGTTAAATGATTTTCAAAAACAAGCTAAAAGGTTACGGAAACTAGCGAAGATAATCGAGATGAGATGAAAAGAAAATTACCGAAAGTTAACGATCATTACTCAAATTGCAAGAAAAATAACTGAAACTAATTGAGAACAGCAATAAATTTACAAAGATTGTCGAAATAATTAAAACATATATTAGCCTAATTCTGTAAACACCTGAGTCAAACGCTATTAATAAAATTAATTATCTTATAATTTACTTTATACGATTTTATAAAGATGTTGTTATTTCTGAGACTTCAATACAAAACACATGTTTAAGCAACAGTTAATACAGGTCATGGAAACAGTTGATAACGAACCCGGAATTTATCTGACATCAAACAAACTGGTAATCGATTACAAAAATTTTGAGTAACACCGGTAAAATACTAGCACCAAATGTAAATTGGGTGTAGAATATGGAATTCTGAAGAAACATTTGTCCCATTACCGTTCTATTTACGTTTGGTATTTGATGTAAATAAAACAATATGCCTTATGTCAAAGTTGTATAAAAGGACATATCCAAGTAAATGGTTCATTTTAACATGACTTTGTTTAAGCTTCTCATCTGAAATGGTCTAATAAATATCGTGTGCATGTACATTCAATTCAATTCAATTCTTTATTTCCCCCTGTGAAGAGGATATTGAACACAATATGTACAAAGTAACAGAGTAATAAGTGGTTATACAATTAATGTAACGGAATGTTTTTTTATATTCTGGCGTTAGATGGTAAGAACAATTATTTAAGGTGAAAGTGTACGTGTTGAAATAACGCTTGCTTTAAAAGTATCCTTCTACCTTAAATAATAGACTACATCCTTATAAAAATATAACCTTTCAGAATATGCAGTCAGTCTTTTATAATTACATGTATCGAATATATGTAATTATTAAAGGCAAAATTCGATGAGTAATTTTACAACACACTAACAGGAGTTGATCAGTATATTAGGGTCATACAAGAATAAGAAGTATATTCCATACCAAGGTATTTAATTAAGCATCACTACCCTATTCTTATCCTGAAAGTAAAACTTATTACCGGTTGGTAGATTCTCTATTGATATACAAATGCATTCTCTATAATTAACTCTTATTAAATTATGACGGACTCTTCGTAACATAAATAGCCACGTATTTAAGTTTACAGCGAGAATATATAGAATACAGGCTTATCATTGGTCAATGCTAGAAACCAACCGGCCAATCAGAACTAGAGATGATAACTTAAATCAATCCGAGATAGACGATGGCAGACTATATCTTCTAACCCAGAATAAATATTTATAACTTTCGAAGTATTGAATAGTTATATCAAACCAATCCGTAAATTTCATTATTACATTGTACATATATCCCATATTTACATTCATCAATGTATCTAGTAACGTCTTCATATATATTGTAATATTGTAATTCATTATCAAACATCAAAAACAAACTTACCCTATTCAAGTACTGTCGTAATATCCACATAACCAGTCTTACACAACTTGAAACATAAATATATTTCCTAAATCCCTCACTTCACATTAACAGTTATCTACATGGTGTATCGCTCGTCTTGGCTTGACGAATCGTACTATTTCGTACATGTCATCAAGTTACCTGCAAAAAAATCAAGAAAATGGTTTAAAAATTAGAAATGCATTTTGTATACACTGTAGCAACAAAAACACGATTCGAATAGCATATTATCTTTTATATGATATCTGAATTCTTGAATGTTTATCACCCAGCAATTTTGACATTTCCAGTCGTTATCTAGATAGTGAAGTACTTGTTAGAGTGGACAGACACTGTCGACAACATTATGTCAGCACGATAACAACCACGTAATCTGAATACTTCTATTGACACTCGGTAAGAAAATCCATTTAAATACTGAGTAAAACGTGTTTATTTCAGAAACAGTAATTGACAATGTTCGCACTTCGCAATCAGGATGGAAAAGATTGTCGTTAATAAATCCGTCAAGTTTTAGATAGACTCGGAACTGCCTCTTCTGTATGATATGAACGCTCCCAGAAAGATTTCGAGAACGTCATTAAAACATGTGCAGTTTAAACGGAAAGCAAACAGCATATGGCCAATGATAACCGCATGTTTCGTGCAAGTTTTCTTTGTATTCTTTATGATATTATTGATGTAAGAAAACCATTGATTAATTAAAACTCTCAGTTTCTATTTCCGTCTTCTTCACTGTTTCATGTTTAATCATTGTTCTGAGAAGTAAATATCTGCTATAATTAGCTCTTCAACAAGTTCGAAATGCAAAAAAGAAATGAGGAATTCGGACAGTAAAGGCAGTATTCAACTCAACAAGCCGAGCACAGAAATGAGCAACACCAAAACACAACTGCACGAAGCAATTTCCACACATCGGCCCAAAGAAATCATTAAAAGTTCCCCAAGTCCCCGCTGTAGGATGACAAAAATATGCCAAGGGAGAAATGAGGCATATCTGCAAACCTTTTTTATTTCTACAATTTATTAGTTAATAGTAAAGAAGGCATTCAGTTGGGCAGATGGTCGAAACATGTGGCCACAAAAAGTTACCAAAGTGGTTCGCAAAGATGTTCGCAAAGAGGTATGCATAGAGGAACACCAATATAGGCGACATGCAATGGTCAACATAGAAAGGCAACCAATGGTATATCAATAGTGTCACAAATATACCATTTTACCAAACCGGTGCGATTTGAAACGTCTGACTGGTTACATGGTAGATGCAACAATGTTGCACTTTAACCAAAATGTCGCAACAATTACTTACAGCGTAAGGTGAAAAATATACATTTTTGTAATTGTATTATCTTCGCCTTGTGTTTTGTTTTGACGTTTGAAAGTAATGCAAATACGCCCACAAATATTGTCATCACAAAATGTATAAATCGTAGAATATATAACTTGTCAGGTGTACAAAAATGTGACTGTGGTGAGTTATTTGGTTAAATGAAGCAGACAGAATGATATGTTATGACGTTTACCTACAATTACAACAAGTCGTACTCTCATTATATAATACAAGTGAAATGTTGATGCTGGGCATCAAAGATGCCGCTAGTTCTTTTTAAGTAAATCTTTTTATTTAGTAAAAGGTATTGGTAGAAACTTGTAAACAAACTAAAATTCCGGCGTGATGTGTGATGCACAAGGGAAGTTATTCTCATGTGTTGAGTGTACGCTGCAAAAACTTAAGATTGCTGAAAATGGGTATTTTTCACTAATTCAAGGGCAATAACTCTGGTTGTACTAAATTGAAAGGGGAGTGAAACCCCAGGTGCACTAGAGTACATGCTGTCAAACATTTCTATAAAGGTTTCATGATCCTAGGTCAAATACTTTTTGAGTAGCATGTGAAACAAGTCAAAAATGGCTATTTTACACCATTTCAATGGCTAATAACTCTGGATGTACTAAACTGAAAGGGGAGTGAAACCCCAGGTGTAGAGAAAACATCCTGACCATTTCTGTGAAGGTTTCATGACTCTATGTCGTGTACTTTGAGTACCGTGCGACATAAGGAAAGCGGCCAATTTTTTCTGTTTCAAGTGCCATAACTCCGTCAAAATTGGTTGAATCATAAAACCCTGATAATATGCACCAGGTCACATGATGACAATCATTCTCTGAAAGTTTGGTTGAAATCTATGAAGAAATGTAGGAGGAGTTGTGCACAGAAGAAATTGTTAAGGCCCGCCGACATTCAGCAATCTAATAACCAGAGTTTTCCTTTAAAAAACCTGGTTAAAAACTTGAAGGCAGTGAAACACCAGGAAAGAATAGAAAACATGAAAACATTCTATTTTCTATTGAAATATTTATTCAAATGAACATAACATGTTTTAGAAATATGAGCACCATTATAATATTGATTAATGCTTCACAGATGGCATTTAGCATGTTTCATAAAATAACAAAGTGTATTCCAATAACGTGGTATAGCCTGACAACGTGAAACTGACACTAAAGGACATTGTTATTTCGTGGTTTGTGAGCTTGATAAGTAAATTTATTGCGAATTAATACGTTCAACATAGTTTAAAATATGCATAGAACTAGTTCCATTTGGCAGGAGTATAGGAGCGCATATGAATATTTTGTAAATAAGAAGTGTCAGTTCAATGTTGGCAAGCTATATTTACCCGTTTAAATTTTGGCAAAACAAACTATTCTGACATACATAAATAAAGAAACATAGAGATTAAAAAAACACTTGCATTTATCAAATTTAGATTAAGACAAAACCTAAGAACTGGAAAAAATCGAAAATCATAACTAAAAAATATCTGACAGACATGAAAGTATTTAACATGTTCCATAAAAGTTCGAAAGGAAAATCGCCGCTCCGCGCAAATAGTTTTTTTTTACTTTTTAATAGCCCCTGCTAAGACCCGCAAATTGCAACATATGTAGCCGTTATATAAACACCCGTTCCGAACTGATTTGGACTTTAGTACCTACCGAACATTTATCATCCTATTTTACCCCTGACGGGCGAGTCCAACAGCGTTATAACCAATCAAATCTTGTATCCTCCTGGGACTTGGACTTTAGTACCTACCGAACATTTATCATCCTATTTTACCCCTGACGGGCGAGTCCAACAGCGTTATAACCAATCAAATCTTGTATCCTCCTGGGACATCTGCTTGCACCCTTTCATACTCGATGCCGCCTCCTGGCGGCATCGAATAATTAGCAGCAGACGAGAAGTAAGTAACTTGTAAAGTGTATATATTTGTCCCACTATAGGTGTTTTAAAACTATTTATTCCACAACAGTGTACTAGTACTTGTGTCATGTGGTAGCCGTACAAATATTTTACCCAAACTATCTTGCATCTATTTGTGTAAATATTGTTTCAGATGATTAGTTCGTTCCTGATAGTGGGTGTTCCGAATCACAGCACAGTTTACATGATTGAATATTCATGAGGAAGATAATCAAAATCCAAACTAGTAGCCCCTAGCATGTATATCTTTGATTATTGAAAACTTAAATCAAACCAATCCGTAATATTCATTATTGCATCGCAATGTTCAACGTAAACTGTCTAACACAATTTGAATCATAAATATATTTCCCAAATCGCCTAACCAGAGAATAACAAAATGCGGTCACAATACAGTGCTCAAAGATGTTCGCAATCAGATATGCACAGAGGAGCACAGATACTGGTCACAAGCAGAGATAATATCAACAGTATCACAAATGGGCAAAGTTACCAAGCAAGTACGATAAGAAACCTCTCATTGGCCATTTGGTTGAAGCAACAATTTTATCCATTTTATCCCAAAAACCGCAACAATTACATACAGCGTAAGGTAAAAAATATAATTGAATTATTTTCGTCTTATGTTCTTTCTTGACGTTAGGAAGTGGTGCCAAAACACCCACTTATATTTACCACACAAAACGTATAAATCGTGGAACAAATAACGTGTCAGGTGTACAAAATGTGACTGTGATAAATGAAGCAGACAGAATGATATGTTATGATGTTTACCTACAATTACAACAAGTCGTACTCTCATTATATAATATAATTAGCAGCAGACGATTAGTAAGCAACTTGTGAAGTGTATAAATTTGTCTCACTATATGCGCTAACTATTTATTCCTCAACGGCGGATTAGTATTTGTGTCATGTGGCAGCCGTAAAAATATCCGTATCGTAAAAAACCATGTGGAATCTGTCTACCTAAAGCAAATATTGCTTCAGACCATTCGTCAGTTTCGGTATTTGGTGTTTCAGATCACAGCACAGTTTGAATGCATATTCACGTAGCAGATAATAAAACAACTAGTAGCTCTTAGTATGATTTTTGCTTCTTTACGGGAAATTCAAATTCCAATTAAATTAGATTTTTTCAGGTCACAGAAGTGAGTATTTGGTCAAACAAGGGGTTCTGGCACTTATGACAACAGTGGCATAGTACCTTCGAGAAAGTATTTTAACAGCGAAATATTGTGTCTGTTCAGCGTACATGCAATGAAATGGTCGGTGGGAGAAAGCAATTTAAATTTCACCATGGTGTTTTTGTTGTTTTCTTAAATGATTGGGTGCAGACCAAATGTCATTCCCACCTTACCAAAGCGATGACATCATTGTTGTTCAAACACAAAAAGCAAGGGTGGTTCCTTTGCCCCTCATGCAAAAATGTGTTAAAACATTAAATACGATTACACCTTAGAATGTATATAAGCAAAAGTAGCACATAATTTTGTACAACATACATAATGTACATGCATATACGTGCAACCATACGGCGATCTTTTAATTATCCCTTGTACTGAGACGTGTTAAAATGAGTCTGCTACAAGTTCGAATAGTTCGCATAAAATATTTGTTATGTCTATGTTGAATTCTATACCAACATAAAAGTAGCCAAAAATAACCAATTGATATTGGTTATTAAAACAGGACACGTGGTGAGTGATGACTGATGTTACACATGGATTGCTGTGCACGTGCTAGATAATTAGGTATAATATAAATGTACATTATTTTATAAATGATAATTATAAATGTGTACAGTCCACTCAAAGTTAATTGATAACGGTGTAAACATGAGCTCGCCAGACAGGTTAACAATGTCTATCTAGGTTTAACTGTGTATATGTACATTAACTGTAATCCCTCTATGTTTTCAAATGGGATAGTTCCCTCATTATTGAATCGACAGTATGTTGGTGAAAAAACGAGATTTGCCATTTGAAATTGACGTACAACAAACGCAGTTGACCGCTATACAGAGGTTGTTCAGTGCATCGATCGCATCAGATGATATGTTTGTAGTAATTAACCTAAATCGTCTGCTGACTTCAGTATCTAGTTAATATCTTACAAATAGAAGTTTATATGTCTCTAATACTTGACATTAAATACCCATAAATCAATCAAGAAATGAAATTATGCTTAATTTATATGTCTGTTTCATCATAAAAAACACAGATATATCATTATATTTAGTAACAAAATAGATTACACTAAATTACATAGATTACATTCGTTTACAGTAAATATCTAAACTTTCATAGCTTTAGGTTGTTAGGTATATTTATCATGGATGGTAAAAATGAGACGTAACCACAAACAAGATGTTTTGTTTTGTCGGAAAACCGAATTTGATAACAGTGGTGAATATGATCGAGCTCGGATTGTAACGCAAGTAATCTGCCCATGCTTCAATCAGAGAGCTAGAAGTGCAGTTAGCCACATATGTATATGTGCATGTCAACAAAGCAGAAAATACAACCGTTTACTCCTGTTATTTACTGTTTAATTAGGTTAATAAATTCGCAGTATAAAGAACAGCAATGTGCTGCTATATACAGCTAACATCGTCCAAGGTGGGATTGCAATACCAAGCACAAAGTCCGAAGAAGGAAGAAGAAGGGTGTACAGAATAAATGATGAAAATATGGGTATATTCTCGTATAACTCAATATATACCCAATGTACGCTTTTAAATATACACGAGTAAAACCCCTTTTATGCATAAGATCTAAGCCGAGCAAACTTGAGCAATTCTTTGAAACGTATCATGATATTAATAATATTATCACTATATGTATAAGAAGTCTCTGACGAAACTAGCCAAAAGAATTCCCTTTGGGGCACATTGCCACTCAAATCGTACATGGTTTACACATTTTACTTTAGATCGAGAGCAACAACAATATTTTGCCTCTTATCTTCGAACCGCACTATCCATTATCCAAGAACGTGCATAGTTCGTACTCAACTTTTATATATATGTACTATAATAAAAATAGTGTTTGTGGTCCGACTACTTAACGTAATATTATAAATGAATATCACATCTATATATAATTGTAAATATATTACGAACAAGATAATCAAAAATAGTAATAATGCTTCGACAATTGGAATATATAATATAATATTCGTAAACGATGAGGTGTGCTTTAATGTGTGTGTTATTCATTTCGTATGTTTGTTAGTACATCCGTACGGTAACAAAAGAAACAACGACCTTCAGATTTGTATTTCATTTCAAGACATGCAATTATATAAATAGAACTAAAAGGTCGAATACACATAACCAGCTACGTAAGCGAATGTTAGTTCATTATATGTCTGCTAGTGAGGACGTGGTGGGTGTGGCACATCTATTTTGATGATGCAGTATTTGAACTCTTTTCGAGTTGTGTAATGCACTGTAGTACTGAATTTAGTGCACTATTTTCATTTGGGAATATTGCAGTCACAAAAACAGTTTATATAGAGGGTTGAAGTTGTAGTAAAGTTTTAATTTGTAATTTCATTCTTTAATTGAAATATGACCAACACACAGATATATGCCAAATTATCACCTTTGTTTATGACTAAATTGCTTGGCAATTTGGTATTGGCATAATCTTCATAATAATTAGTATTATACTTCTAAATTATACCATTGGTATGCTTATGCTTTTTGTTTTATTTTATGACTGTAATATTTATATTATAATAGGAATATTATATGATCGTTCATAAAATATCGACCCATAAACATCATTCCTATATTTTATTAGTCTATTCTTTTAAACAGGTGATGTTGCGGCTTCGTAGTTACGTTTGAGAAAGAGCGTAGTGTGGCACAATGATAGAGTTTAATAGCGCTATAGTTTTACCAAAACCATTAACAACATGATGTTAATGTGTATTTTATTGAGACAATTGTCAGATTTACTTCATGTAAAACCGTTTTTCTTCATCTAACCGACTTTCTGAAGTCCAGCAAGATCAAATAAAGCATCTGGTTCTTCTAGATCTCCCCTTAATTAGTTAGATTTATAAGTTTACCTCTTTCACCCTTCAAAATAAATAATAATAAAATGAGTTTTAAAGACGATGAAGAAGAAAAGAAGAAACAGAAGAAAAATGTGCCCTTCACCACGTAAAACTATCCACGTTTTATTTATTTTTTTCAAAGGGTTATTTACATGTATCGATTTCACTGTAAAGAAATTTCTAGCGAAAATATATATTTTAAAAAGAAGAAAAAACATTCAACTTTTAGTTAACCACGTCACAATATAACTGCATTTTAATGGTTTTTAATTTTATAGTAAAGAAATTTCTAACAAAATAAAAAAATAAGAATATATAAAGTTTAACTGATTTTTGAAGGTGGAACATTTAACTTTACCACGTCAAAATAAATATACGTTTTATGGGTTTTGGATTTTATTTAATGACACTTCCATCAATGAACAAGGAAAAGATTTAAATTTAGAATGTTAGTGAATTTTAGTGAATCGAATATCTAGACGATAAGACATTCTTAGATCGCGTATCATAAGCAATTAAACCAATGCCATGTCAACGTAAGGTAAATGATTTCATTTCTAAGTCCAAAATGTCACTAATTAATGTCTATTGTATAACAAACTCCAACATGTTAACCTATTTTTTTCTAATATTTCAAATATTTTGTCGTTTCTGTGATGCATTCTTGACTCGGTTTGACGTTCGTTCTATCTATGTTCGCCTACTGTTTGCCAACTTTAATTAAAAAGCAATAACTTGTTCAGTTTTAACCCAAATAATAAAGCCAAAGTGGGAATCACAACATGTCATGCCGCCATTGTTTGATGGATTACTCGTCTCGTGACGTCAGCGATAAATCACGATGTGCAAGCGGTCTTGGTCGTGTGACGCCTAACATGTTCAGAGATGACTAGTATTCACATCTGAGTATTTTTGTGAAAATCGTATATTGACTTTTGTTGAAAAATATGTCTGTAACAATTGCTTGCCAATAAAAGAATAACCCTGTTTCATATATCGTCAACTAAGTGCATGGTGTGAGTGGTTCGGCGAATGCATACCCTGAGCAGTACTGCAGTTATCGCACTCTTGTAAAGTGCAATGTTACACTTATTGCACTCGTATATGTCGTAACTATGGTGTAAATATACAATTATATTAGAATTGTCTTAAAATGTCTTAAATCGAATAGCTTCTAATGAAGTTTCAAATTACGCATACATGTCAAAAACACATCAGAATAAATCAAAGTACACAGTTACGTAACATAACCCTTCTCTAGGAAAGAAAGTGGGCACGTAAATCATAAATGATGTTTGAAGCACAAATAACGACCACCTTATAATGTTTTTAGACTTTGTTTAAGGCTCATAAAATATTAATTATGGTTATTATACACTTTATAGCAAAAGTGAGGCATCTCTTTAATATCAGATTGGCATGGCATGACAGAGAGCATTCTGGCTTGTAAAGTCAGTAAAACGTTATATTTAGAAGATAACACGTGTCTTCATTAGTGTGCTGTCTAATTGACCGGATAAAATTCTGGGTTATCTGGAGAAGAATTACTGCACGGGTTAATTGATTTACGATATTTATGTTTGTTGTTTTTGTTATATTTATAGAAATAAAATGACTAATTGACCGACATTCAAAGACCAACAACGATAAAAATATATACATAAACATGATAAAACAACACTTAACCGACTAAAACGTTAACAAATAAGAACAAATATATAAACTAAATTTAGCTTGACTATAAGGGGCTGGGGAATGAGGAGTGAGAACTATGCAATATCTCAAAATATTAAACTTCTTATCGTTCGAACAATTATTACAATGATATATTTAAAAAATGTTTCAAAATATTTACACCTAAGATTGTGAAGATCAAATGTCACATATATTTCCTTATAGATAAGACAGATTTGAAAAATATGTGTTATTATTTTAGTCACTCGGGAGTTTGTAGAACCGCACGGATAACGTGCACGAACACACGTGCAATAAAACTTCCGTGCATTTCGTTATCATTAGGAAAATTGCGGAACCACATAGGTAACGAGTACGACTTCGTATATTTCGTCAGCATTTCGTCATCGAGATTTTAGTGCGGAGTTTCCACAAGTAAAGAATGTGCCGCAAACGCATTAATGTGTGTACACAGACTTGAACGTTTATGCATTGGAAACACCAGAACTCATCACCGATGAATTAATTGAGCTTATATATAGTATCATATGGATTAAGGGAGAAATTCGATTTCAACTGTCTCGTGATCTTACTCGCACACGTTACATGTAGAACCTATGTTATACAAGCAAACTAGAACTGCAACTTTTTGTTTACACGTTCAGGCTCTCGTATATGTCTGGTTCGCAACCTCTGAATTGTTTAATATACATCTCCGTGTGAATCCACTCAGAGCAAATACGAACAAATTGCTACCGCTATCTTCAGGCGAATATTTAATACCAAACAATTTATGATACTACATGCGGTAGATTTGTGCATCGTATCGAATGATCTCAACCAAATCTTCAATTCGACCAGGCAACTTTGAGGCAATAATCAGTTGGTGTCAAGATATTTCTTTGATAACTTATATCTTTCAGCATCCGAAAAATGTATGTTATTGCAGCTTTCATAAGTGGATCATGTTTATGATTAATACAATTAAGAGGCAAGAACACCTATAATAATGATGGTCGAAATTATTGACTTATAAGTTTATATTAAGTTAAGTATTCGTGCTTATATAGAAAGACCAAGTTAAAAAATGAAAAAGTAAAAAAATATCAACCATGGATTCAGATGATCAGTTGATATTAGAAGTACAAAAAGAGAACATCACACAAAAAACACTGTCAGTGATGTATAGTGTACCCAGGATAACGTTAAAAATGGTAACATTAGGAATAATCCATGTAGGTAGTTCAGCCAAGTGTGCACTATTTATCCGTGTTATTTTAGTATAAAAGTGACCGTATGTGTTTACTTAAGAAACCACTTTTCAACAGTAAGCAACTCCGGTCAATTATAGTAAATATCACATTATCCTGGGCGCACTTTAGCAGTGCAAAACAGTTTTATACATATAACATGTGACACCTAGTAACTGAATTGGCAGCAATTTTTTTCCAGTACATTCATCTTCAAATGTCGGGGTATTATTGTCATTTATTTATATTATTGCTCTATTAAGTGTTTAACACTGATATAATAACCAGTAGCATTTCTCACAAGTCGAAGTTTCTTCACAAATTAAACGAACTATAGAAATAGAAGAACGTTTGCTTAGAACAACTCTCGAATTAATAAAACCTTCCATAGCAACTACACCGCTTAGACATTAGAAATGTCAAATAGCAAACATCGGAAACACACTTACCGTATTACAGTACTGTCGTAATATTCAACGTAAACCGTCTAACATAATTTGAATCATAAATATATTTCCTAAATACCTACCTTCACCAACATTAACATAGATATCTACATAGTTTATCATTCGTATTTTTGGACGAATTTCTAGTTTCCTAATAAAAGATCGTGCTATTTCATACATGTCATAACGTTACCTGCAACAAACTGGAAAATAGTTTTAAAATTTGAACTATACACTGAAGCAACAGAAAAACGATTCGAATATCATATTGTCTTTTTTATGATATCTGAATTCTTGAATGTTTATCACCCAGCAATTTTGACATTTCCAGTCGTTATCTAGATAGTGAAGTACTTGTTAGAGTGGTCAGACACTGTCGACAACATTATGTCAGCACGATAACAACCACGTAATCTGAATACTTCTATTGACACTCGGTAAGAAAATCCATTTAAATAATGAGTAAGACGTGTTGGTTTCAGAAGCACTAATTGAAAATGTTCGCAATCTGGATGGTAAAGATTGTCGTTTTTAAATCAGTCAAGTTTTGGATAGACTCAGAACTGCCTCTTCTGAACGGTTTGAACACTCCCAGAAATATTTTCAGAACGTCATTAAAACATGTGCACTTTTCAAGGAAAGCTTATAGCATATGGCCAATGATAACCGCATGTTTCGTGCTAGTTTTCTTTGTATTCTTTATGATATTATTGATGTTAGAAAACCATTGATTAATTAAAACTCTCAGTTTCTATTTCCGTCTTCTTCACGGTTTCATGTTTAATTATTGTTCTGAGAAGTAAATCATCTGCTATAATTAGTCCTCCAACAAGTTCTCAATTCAGAAACAGATACTAGGAAATCGGGCAGGGAAGGCAGCACAAAGCTTAATCACGAAAGCCCAGAAAACAGATACACCACAACACCACTACACGGAGCCATGCCCTCACTAAATCCAAATAAATTATTAAAAGTCTAAGTCCCCGCCACAAACATACAGGTTGGCCTAATTTTACAGAGAAATAACAAAACATCGGTGTTCCCAAGCTACCAAAAGTCAAGCCTTGCTTATTTCGGCAAAATATCAGTTACTAGTATTTAAGGCCTTCAGTTGACCAGTGGGTCACAACAATTGACTAACAAAACGTTGAACGTTTGCAAAAAGGTTCGCAAATAGGTATGCATAGAGCAACACCAACAAAGGTCAACATGGAAAGGTAATCAAGCGAATGTCAACAGTGCAACATGTTCCCAAGCGGGTACGATGAAAAACATCTGAGTGGGTATTTGGTAGATGTAACAAACTTCAATATATCAAGGTAGTGTCCTTTAGCCCGTATAAAAACGAGTTTAAACAGAACAATGCACCTTGGAATGTCTTAAAACAAATATAGAACATGATGCTCCGCAACGTACTAATCGACAGTGTACACTGTTGGTACACCATACGCTTCGTACATAAAATTTACATGCATATATGCGTGCAACCAGACGACGATCTTTTAATTTTCCTTTGCGTTGATACGTGTTAAACTGAATCTGCTACGAGTTCGAATATTAAGGGCACACATATTTTGTTAAGTGTATGCTGAGTTCCATACCAACATAAAAGTAACCGGTCAGCAGATGGCCGACGCAGAGAGATTACACAAATCTCTAATCACATTTAGAGAAATATCCGTAGTTTACATAATAAATTATTATCAATACGATATGTTTTTTTTTGTTTTAAGGTTTATTCGTTGGGCTTCTGTTGAGTTTACAATTTACGTAACAAACGTTGTACAGATGACCGCAATAAAGAGGTAGCAAAATTCACTTCTCAAATTCAGAGAAATATTCGCGATCTTTTATAAGTATATAAGTATATCGTTTGCATAATGTTTCGTTTTAAGGTATTTTGTGAGGTTTGCCATACGCATGTACGTACTATAAACATCGAGAAGATGATGACCGATATGCAGTGGTTGTTCAGTACATCGATTTCATCCAATGAAACATACCCGGTAATTAACCTAAATCGTCTACTTGCTTCAGTATCTAGTTAATATCTTACAACTAGGAGTTTATATGTCTCTAATACTTGACATTAAATACCCATAAATCAATCAAGCAATGAAATTATGCTTAGTTTATATGTCTGTTTCATCATACAAAAACACTGATATATCATTTATATTTAGTAACAAAATAGATTACACTAAAAAACATTGAGTACACTCGTTTACAGTAAATATCTAAACTTTCATAGCTGTAGGTTGTTAGGTATATTTATCATCGTAAAGATTAGACGTAACCACAAACAAGATGTTTTGTTTCGTCATGGCACTGGATTCGATAATAGTGAATACGATCCACGAGTGTAACGCAAGTTATCTTCCCATATTTCAATCAGAGAGCTAAACATGCATAAGAAAGGTATGAGGAAATGGATCCAGCAACACATTTGTATTTTCATATCAATTTAGCAGAAATAACAACAGTTTAGTTTTATTATTGTGACTTTCATTTTGATTAATTCGCAGTAAATACTAAATAGTACATACGTGTGCTGCTACGTTCAGCTAAACAACGTCGGTGGTGGCATTAGAATAACCGAGCACAAAGTCCGTATCCGAAGGAATGTGTTCAGAAAGAATGAAGATATGGGCATTGTAGCTCAATATAGCTAGCTTACAATATACATTTATAAATACAGTGGAATAACAACGATTTAGAAATGTGTTAGATCTAAGACAAGCATACTTGAGCATTACTTTAAATCAATGAAACTTCACTTTTGGGCATAGCAACAAGCACGTTGTCAATCAAACACGACCATATTTACCAATTTAACTCGAGATCGAAAGTTCCGTCTCTTATCTTCGAATCACATGCTCCATTATCCAAGAACGTTAGTTATTTGTACTCAACATTTCTATCTACATGTATATACCTCGATGAAAAACTAAGTTTGGGGTCCGACATCTTAACCTAATATTATTAATGAATATCACTTCTTTAGATAATTGGAAATGTATTTCCCATAAACAACATACCAATATTTAATAAGTCTATTCCTTTAAACAGGTGATGTTGTGGCTTCGTATATACGTTTGAGTTAAAGATCAGCAGGGGCACAGTGCTAGAGTTTTAAAGCGCTAATGTTTTTTAAAACCATTTACAACATGATGTTAATGTGTATTTAATTGAGACAGTTAAAAATATTTTCCTTCATCTAACCGACTTTCTGAAGTCCAGCAAAATCAAATAAAGCATCTGGCTCTTCCAGATCTCCCCTATATTAATGAGGTTTATAAGCTTACCTCTTTTACTCTTTCAAAAAAATGATTATAAACTTGAAGACGACGAAGAAGAAGAAAGTACACGAGTGCACTTACCACGTCAAACTATTCATGTTTTGTTCATTTTCGACGGTGTTTTTTCGATTTTACTGTAACGAAATATCAAGCAAAACTATATATAAGTTTTTAAGAAGTAGAAAAAACTTTTAACACGTCAAACTAGATATGCATTTTATAGGTTTTCGAGTTTATTGTTATTACAATTGCAACAAAAATATAAAAAAATAACAATTTATTTATTTTAACTGAGTTTTGAATTTTGAATTTGTTTTTTAAACGTTCCCCCACTGTATGCCACTTTAAAAAAGATGCACGTTTTATTTGTTTTTTATTTTATTTTAATGAAGGGAAATGTTTGAATTTTCAATTTTAGTCAGTAGAATATCTAGACGATAAGACATTCTCAGATCGCGTATCATAAGCAATTAAACCGATTCCATGTCAACGTAAGGTAAATTATTTCATTTCAAAGTCGACGATTCCTCCAATTAATGTCTATATGACGAACTTAAACATGTTAACCTATTTTCATTCTAATATTTCAAATATTTTATTGTTGTTTTTGTGATGCATTCTTGACTCAGTTTGACGTTTGTTTTATTAACGTTCACCCTCTGTATGCCAACTGAAATTAAAAAGCAATAACTTGTCCACTTTTAACCCAAAATAATATTGACAGAAGCCAACGTAGGTACCACAACATGTCATCTTTGATAGATTACTCGTCACGTGACATCAGCGATACATGTAAGTCACGTGGTACAGGCGGTCTTGGTCCTGTGACGCATACGATGTTAAGAGATGAATGGTATTCACATTTGAGATTTTTTGTGAAAAACATAAATTGACTGAACTTAGTTGATATTGAATACTGTTCTTATTTCTTACTAATAAAAAATAACTATGTTTCGTATACAAGTAATAGTCAAACTGAGTTCATGGTGGGAGTGGATGAACAAAAGCACATCCTGAACAGTACTTCATTACTGTAGTTATCGCACTCTTTTCAATTGCAAGAGTAAGCTCCTTTACGTTGTACCTATGATGTAGATTGACAATTATGAGTATTAGAGCTGTCTTGAAATTTCTTAAATAGGACAGTTTCTCATATAATAAATGGAATCATAATCATATAAATTATTTAAAAAGTTTCATATTACGTATAATTGAAGAAAACCCACATCAAAATGAACCAATGCGCACAGCTTTGTTACCTTAGCCTTCTCTATGCGAGATAATCTTAAATGTTTAAAGAACACATACCTTTCCCCTTATACGAGGGTTGTCCCAGTAAATCGTTACCCAAAAAGTAGCCAAAACATCCGTTTCAAATTTTCACTGATGATTAATGAATATGTTCTCAAAAGGTATCCGGAATTTCATGAAAATAAATCAAGGAAACATTTGTCAGTTTACATTACTAATATGCATGGTATGCGAGTGCGGCGCACAATGACGTCAAAGTAAGAACGTCATACCGCGGAACATTTGGTCTCTGTATCTTAAGTTATTGTTCCTTGTATTCAATATGCTTACGATGACATTAAACTTTTTCTGATACGCATTTACGAACCAATCACAATCGAATGTACCATAGAAAAGCTCACTGATTGAAACAACCAACCCTCATAGTGGGAAACCTAGCCCGTACATATCCTTTCTACTGCGAGAAGAGTGAAAGCCCTGTGGTGCATGGCACATTAGATAAGGTGGATGTACAACGCGCTGATGTCACACACATCATAAAATATTCATTATCATGCAGGCATGCGTGTTCTAGAAATATTACTTTATATCCGCTAGTATAGTTTAGAGTCCTAAACTTTTTTTTTCGACGGCATACTTACTAAAATATAAAGTGTACTGAGATTCTACGGTTGTTTTCCCTCCTGACGTCACAATTCTTGCACGCTTTTAATTTCAGTGTGGCTATTCAAACATGCGTATTTCTGGAACAAATAATGAATTTGATCTGAAATTTACTGTTGTGACATTAAACAGACAGTCCTTGATGCCAACGTGAAAATAATGCACAATAACTTATTGAAAATATGATAATTACAACTTTATTGAACAGACATTTTATAAATCGCTGCACGTTTTATGGGTTGCGCCGCATTTGCGTACATGGGGTTGGTTAGTCACCGATAATATGTTTCATGGACATATCCGTTCACTTTTTCCACGTGTTTTAGTTCAACAATGAATTCATAAAGGTAACTACAAAAAATCATAATCATTTGACGTCAAGTAAGAAAATTATTAGCAAAGTACACGATTTACTGGGACAACCCTCGTAATGTGTTTAGACTTTGTTTAAGGCTCATAAACTATTTATTATGGTTATTATACACTAGATAGCAAAGGTGCGGTATCTCTGTAATAGCAGATTGGCACGGCAAGGCAGAGAGCATTCTGGCTTGTAAAGCCAGTACAACGTTATGTCGAAAAGATAACACTGTCTTCATAAGTGTTCTGTCGAATTGACCGGATACATTTCTGGGTTATCTGGAGAATAATTACTGCACGAGACAATTGCTGTAAGAGATTTATGTTTGTTGTTGTTGTTATATAAATAGAAATAAAATCACTAATTGACCGACATTCAAAAAGCAAACAGTGATAAAAATACAAAGAAAAATCATGATAAAACGCACTTAACCGACTAAAACGTAAACAAACTAACAAAAATACATGAACTATGACAAATTAAATTTATCTGTGTATTTGTTATTAGTGTCCAAAAATTGGAATTAAATTTAGCTTGGTCTGATTAGTGAGGAATGAGAATTATGCAATATCTCAAAACATTAAATCATTTTATCATTGGTACAATTTATGATATATTTAAAAACATGTTTCAAAATATTTACACAAGATAGTGAATATTAAATGACACGTATATTTGTTTTAGATAAGTCAGATTTGAACACTCTCCTATTATGTAAATCATTTAGGAGGAAACAGAACCGAACGGGTAACGTACACTTTCGTACGTGTAATGAGACCTCCGTAAATTTCGTCACCATACGGGAAGTTGCGGAACCGAACTGGTAACGTGCACGACTTCGTGAAATATATTTTTCAGCATTTCGTCATCAAGATTTGTTTGCGTAGTTTCCGCAAGTAAAGGACGTGTGGCAAACGCATTCATGTGTGTACACAGACATGTTTATGAATTGGAAACCCCAGAATTCATCACGGATCATCAATTGATTGAGCTTATATATAGTATAATGTGGATTCAGGGATACATACAATTTATATTGTCACGTGATGTTACGCACACACGTAAGATCCTATGTTTCTCAAGCAAGCTAAAATTGCAACATCTCTGTTTACACGTACATGTCTGGTTCGCAACCTCTGAATTGTTTAACACAAATACAAACAAATTGCTACCGTTATCTTCAAGCGAATATTTAGTACAAAACAATTTATGATACTGCATGCGGTAGATTGGTGCATACTATCGAAATGATCTTAACCAAATCTTATTCCACCAAGCAACTTGAGGCGTTAATCAGTTGGTGTCAAATTGTTTCTTTGATAACTTATTTCTTTCAGCATCCGAAACATGCACGTTATTGCATCGTTTATAATCAAATCAGTTTTATGATTAATACACTGTAGGCAATAATGTAGACCTACTATTTTTAGAGAGTGACTAGAACGTAATGAGAAAGTGATATCTTGTCCGTCTACATCAATATTGATCCATTTTAGAAATACAGAAAACATGTGACATCTAACTGAATTGTCAGCACAGTTGTCTAGTTACATCATCTTCAAATTGTGTGGTTTTAATATTGTTTATACTGCAAAATGTATTTCTCAATTAAGTGTTTAACACTGATGTAATAACCAGTAGCATTTCTCACACGTCGACGTTTTTGCACTAATTACACGAACTATAAAAAACAGCAGAAAGTTTGCTTAGAACTTGCTTCAAATTAGTAAAATTTCCCATAAAACTTATACTGCGTAGAAGTTCCTTCACAAATTAAAAATAAAGTTTGATACGATTTATTAACAATTTACTAAATTGCTTAGCAAGGTGTTTGAAATGTGATTAGACACTAAACTATATCAACAGACCTGTGATATTATAACCCAAAGGGCAAAGATCAATATCAACCAGTATCAGAGATCAGGCAAACAAAGCACTAGAACAAATGACTCTGTAACATATTTTTAAAACAATCTTAGAATGCAGCCATGTGATTGGTCGAATTTAAACTAGCACACATAACTAACCAATTAGATGTCAGGAATATTAGAGTGCTCTCTAAGATATTTATATTAAAGGTATGTTGTTTAATACTTTCTTATCAACATATCATAGGACAGTGAGCAAAAACCAAGGCCTCACTTGACAAATACCGAATTATCGACATTTCAAACAGTCAATGCCTAAAAAAGTTAACCTAACGCAAATGCGCCTACCTAAAAAATGACAACTTCACTCAAGCGGGCATGGGTCAGAAGCCTAAGCGACCTCGCGATAAGTTCAACATTGCAAAGGGATACTTGTCAGACGTTTAGTCATCCTCTTACCAAATACCAAACTATTAACTTTGCAAATTCCAAACTATCAGCAGTTTAAACGGACCATGGTCCAACGTTGAAGTGGCTAAATCGCAAATAGCGAAAATAAGCATTTGAAAAAAACGTCAAGACGGTCACTTGAACATTGCCACACTACTGCTTTTTGCAAATACAAATTTACCAAACTTCAATCACCTAACGTTACTAAGTTCCAAAGTTCAAACGTTCATACTGCCATTTGTGGTAAAAATACCATTGACTAATTTACATACTGAACTCCCAACAAAAGGGTGTAAGTAGGGTGAGTCTTATACTCTGTCATGCCTGTCTTCAGGAAATGCCAATCAAGTTTCATCGCAAACATCCACCAATTATTCATAGCTAGGTGGCACTGCTGTCCCGCCCTAGTATTCACGTGCAGCAAATGTTGAAATTCTGACATTTTATTTACACAAATCGGTAAAGGGTATCTAAAGTACATCTTAATTCAATATCATTAAGTTTTTAGACATACCTGTATTAACTTTGATCCTTAGTCTTGATGTTTCAAAGTTAATGTCGATTCCGGCAAATTTAGAAAATTGTGTAAATTAGATATTTTATTAAACTCTTTGCTTAAAGTACGTACTTCAAGTACCTAACTTGATAAAGCGGTGTAATCATAACGTTATATTGAGACGATCCTAGTGATGTTTAGACGTGTTATAAATAGGACTTCACAATCTAAATGTTTACATTATGCTTGCAGCGTTGCTTAGATCAGAAATTCGAACCACGAGCGCACTTTCATAAGCCATTCTCCGATACGTTCAAGCATAAAAGTTTTAAAATACAATGCATTTATTATTCGAAAACAGTTCGTTTTTAATCTAATGAAATAAAGTCTGCATATTTACCCATTTGATGTCGAGTACATGAAGCAATTAACTATTCAAAGACTCCACCACTTCACTTGTGATGGCGAAATGCACCATTCACGAGCGATCGTGCACGTTACCCGTTCAGAACCACAACCTCTTAAAATAATACCACAAATTGTTCAAATCTGACTTTTCTAAAAATAAATATACGTGTCATCTGATATTCACAATCTTATGTGTAAACATTTTGAAACATTGTTTTAGATATATCATAATATGTTCGAATGATAAAACGGTTTAATATTTTGAGATATTACATAATTCTCATTCCTGGCAAGCCCAAAACAAGATTTTAGACAACATGATTTTGGTTCATGCATTGTTTTTTACGTTTCAGCGGGTTTAATGTTTTTATTATGTTTGTTTTATATATTTTTATCGTTGTTTGATCTTTGAATGTCGGTCAATTAGTGATGTTATTTCTATAAATAAAACAACAACAAGCATTAATCCCGTACATCAATTACCCCTTGAAGTCATTCTTCTCCAGATAACCCAGAATTTTATCCGGTCAATTAGGCAGCACAATAATGAAGACATGTGTTATCTTTTAAACATGACGTTTTACTGGTTTTACAAGCCAAAATGCTCTCTGTCGTGTCATGCTATGCTGCTATTACCACACTGTTGTTATCTAGAGTATAATAGCCATAATTTATATTTTACGAGTCTTAAACAAAGTCTAAAAACATTATAAGGTGGCCGTTATTTGTGCTTCAAACATCTTATAAGATTTACATGCCCATTTTCTTTCATAGAGAAGGCTTATGACTTTGTAACAGAAATGTGTGCTTTGGTTTATTTTGATGCTGGTTTTCTTCTGAAAATAATACTTTTCAAATATATCATTATGATTCCCTTCATGAGAAACTTTTTTATTCAAGGAATTTCAAGGCAGTTGCATGATAATTACATCTTTACATTCTAGTTACAACGTAGAAGAGTGCAATATTGCACTCGAAAAAAGTGCGGTACTTATGTAACTGAAGTACTGCTTTCGCGAGAACCACACCACACTCGCTCTCAATTGAACTATTAACGGTATAAGAAAAGGGTAATTTTGTATTGGTAAAAATACGAACAGTATGAAATATAAACTAAGGTCAATCACAAAGATTCTCAAATGTATATAGCATCTCTAAACATCACCATGACTGTCTGTACCACGTGACTAATAGCTAATATCACGTGACGAGTATCCATCAACCGATGGCGGTATGTCATATTGTGATTCCCACTTTGGCTTCTGTCATTATTATTTGGGTTAAAACTGAACAAGTTATTGCTTTTTAATTAAATTTGGCATACAGTAGGCGATCATTAATAGAACAAACGTCAAACTGAGTCAAGAATGCATCACAAAAACAACAACAAAATATTTGAAATATTAGAAGAAAATAGGTTAACATGCTTGAGTTTGTCATACAGTAGACATTAATTAGTGAAATTTTGGACTTTGAAATGAAATAATTTACCTTACGTTGGCATTGCATCGGTTTAACTGCTTATGATACGCGATCTAAGAATGTCTTATCGTATAGATATTCAACTCATTAAAATTCAAAATTTAAACATTTTCCTTCGTTATTGTTGGAATCTCCATTAAAATAAAATAGTAAACTAATAAAAAACTTGTATCTATTTTGACGTGGTAATCGTTGAATGTTCTTCTTGTCCTTCCAAACTCTTGTAAACTTTATAGATTGATATTTTTTATTTTTGTTGAAATTTTAATAACAATAAACTCTAAAACCAATAAAACGCAGATCTAGTTAGACGTGGTAAACTAAGAGTTGTACACTTTTTGTTGGTTTTTTTTTACAATAAAATCAATAAAACGCGGAAAGTTTGACGTGGTAAGAGTACTGGTGTGCTTTTCTTATTCTCTATTTCTTAAAACTCATTTTATAATTACTTATTTCGATAGGTTGAAAGAGGTAAGATATTAAATCTCGCTAATGACAGAGGAGATTTAGAATAACCAGATGTTTCATTTGATGTGGTAAGAGTACTGGTGTGCTTTTCTTATTCTCTATTTCTTAAAACTCATTTTATAATTACTTATTTCGATAGGTTGAAAGAGGTAAGATATTAAATCTCGCTAATGACAGAGGAGATTTAGAATAACCAGATGTTTCATTTGATCTTGCTGGACTTCGGAAAGTCGGTTAGATTAAGAAAAACTTTTACGTAAAGTAAATCTTACAACTGTCTCAATAAAATACACATTAACATCATATTGTAAATGGTTTGTGTAAAACTATAGCGCTATTAAACTCTAGCATTGTGCCCCCACCCCGCTCTTACGCAAACGTATTTACGAAGCCGCAATATCACCTGTTCAAAAGAGTAGACTAATACAAAATATTTTATGATGTTTAAGGGTCGATATTTTATTAACTATCATATAATATTCCTATTATTATATTAATATTACAGTCATACAATAAAACAGAAATCATTAGCATTCCAATGTTATAACTTAGAAGTATTGTACTAATTATTATGAAGATTATACCAATACCAAATTACTTAGCAATTTAGTCATAAACAAAGGTGATAATTAAATATATTGTATACATCGTGTAGCCATATATGTACATGTGGGTCATATTTCAATTATTGCATGAATTGACAAATCCTAACTATACTATAACTTCAACCACAGTTTCAAAACGTGCAATGACTGCGATACTCCATATGAAATGATTACACTAACTTCTGTATACTCCATTTGAAAATAGTGCACTAATTGCCATATTTCATTTGAAAAGAGTGCAATAACTATAATACTCCATTTGAAAAGAGTGCAATAACTATAATACTCCATTTGAAAAGAGTGCAATAACTATAATACTCCATTTGAAAAGAGTGCAATAACTATAATACTCAATTTTAAAAGAGTGCAATAACTAAGATACCATAAATAGATGTACCTCATATTCACATCAACTTTCTTGATAGAATTCGTTTACGAATAGTATATACCCCTCTATTTGAAGCATTATTACTATTTTTAATTATCTTGTTCGTAATAAACTTCCAATTATCTAAAAAAGTGATAGTCATTAATAATATTAGATTAAGTGGTCGGACCACAAACTTAGTTTTATTGAGGTATATACATGTAGATAGAAATGTTGAGTACAAATAATTCACTTTCTCAGATAAAGGAGAGTGCGATTCGAAGATAAGAGTAGGCCTCTTTTTGTAACTTTCGATCTTAAGTAAAATGTGTATTTATGTTTGAGTTTGGAGTGGCACGTTTCAATGTAATGCTCAAGTGTGCGCCACTTAGATCTAAAGGGTTGTTATTCCGATGTATTTAAAAACGTACATTGTATAATAGCAATATTGAGTTACTTAACCATATTTTTATATTGTTTCTGTACAGCTGCTTCTGATTCGGATTTTGTTTTCGGTGTTCGAATCCCGGCCTGGACGTTGTTTTGCTAAACGCAGCAACATATATTAAATTATACAAATTTTGTACTAGCTACTGCGAATTAATTAACATAATTTAACAGAAAGTCACAGTAGTAAAGACAACACTTTTGTAATTTCTGCTTTATTGGTATGCACATGCAACAGTGTTGCTGCATGCACGTCTAGTGCTCTGATCGAAGCATGGGAAAATAACTCCCGTTACAATCATATTCACCACTATCGAATTCTTGTTTGTGGTAACGTCTCATCTCTACCATGCATTATAAATATACCTAACTATCTGCAACTATGAAAGGTAAGATATTTACTGTAAACGAAAGTTATCAATGTAATTTAGTATAATCTATTTTGTTACTAAATATAAATGATATATCTGTGTTTTATATGATGAAACAGACATATAAATTAAGCATAATTTCATTTCTTGATTGATTTATGGGTATTTAATGTCAAGTATTAGAGACATATAAACTTCTATTTGTAAGATATTAACTAGATACTGAAGCCAGAAGACGATTTAGGTTAATTACTACAAACATATCATTTGATGAGATCGATGCACTGAACAACCTCTGTATAGCGGTCAACTGCGATTTTAGTACATTAATTGCATCAGACAAATCTCGTTTCCACCAATATACCGTCGATTCAATAAGTAATCATAATGAGAGAACTAACCCATCCGAAAATATAGCGGGGATTACAGTCAACGTACGTATACTCAGTTAAACCTAGATAAACATAATTTATCTTGCGGACGAGCCAATGTTTACACCCGTTATAGATTGTCTTTGATCGGACTGTACATCCATTTTATTATCGTTAATGATAGAATATACATGTACATTATACCTAATTATCGAGCACGTGCATACACGTGTAACATCAGTCAGGACTCACCACGTGTCCTATATTAATAACCAATATCAATTGGTTATTTTTGGCTACTTTTATGTTGGTATGGAACTCAACCTAGATGTAATAACAACATATTTGCTCTTAATATTCGAACTTGTAGCAGACTCAGTTTTAACACGTCTCAGCGCAAAGGATAATTAAAAGATCGCCGTCTGGTTGCACGTATATATGCATGTACGTAGCGATTGTTATACAAACCATGTACACTGCTGATTAGTCTGTTCCGGAGCATAATGTGCTATAGTTGTTCATAGACATTCCAAAGTGTATGTTATGTTTAAACACATTGTTGCATACGGGGTAAAGGAAACACGGTGTCTTTATATCAACACTTTAGAGTTAAGACTGCAAATCATGCAAAAGTAAATGTGTATAGCTTGGTTATTTTGACCTGAGTCTGACCTTTATGCAAGCATATATTACAAGGTTCTTGCTTTGAATATATCAATTTCCGCAAGCAAATCGTGCGATATCGGTATTTTAAATTTGTGTTTGTATTTGTCTCGAGCGTCTTCGTGATACTCCCCGATTATGAACATACAATCGATGTTGTAAACGTAGGCAATTCATCGACCGTTAAATTATGCTAATCAAAAGGTCAGGCTCATGTCAAATTGGCCAAGCTATACTTATTGATGCACCTGACCATTTAAGAATAAAACTAAAGCTCCTTTCGGCATTTTTGAAATGAAACTTGCTTTCCCTCGCTACCATACAAGTGTACGAACACATTTGTACGCTGGATAGACACAATATTTCACTGTTAAAATGAATTCGCGATTGTGTTATGTAAATGTTGAAGAACTTATTGGTTGACAAAATGTGGTCTTCACATTCCAGCAACCTGAAAAGTCTTATTTTATTCGATTTTTAGTGTCCTTACGCAAATATTCATGCTAGGAGCTACCTGTTCTATTTGTAAGTATCTTCTTCATGAATATATACACGTACAATCATGTAACCTGTTTTGTGATCCGGAAATGACTAATTATCTGAAACAATACGTGGTTAAGGTAGATGCATGATAACGGGGTACGCATACGTTTACTGTTGTCATACGGCACATATAATAGTAGGCCTACGCTATTGAGGAATAAATAGTTAACACCTATAGTGAGAAAGTTATGTACACTTCACAAGTTACTTACTTCTCGTCTGCTGCTAATTATATTATATAATTAGAGTACGACTCGTTGTAATTGTAGGTAAACATCATAACATATCATTCTGTCTGCTCTATTTAACCAAAGAACTCATCACGGTCGCATTTTTGTACACCTGACAAGTAATATGATCCACGATGTATACGTTTTATGCGGTAAATATTGGTTGGAGTTTTGCACTACTTCCAAACTTCAAGAAAGAACATAAGATGAAGATAAATAAATTATATTTTTTTCACTAATTGTTACGCTTTACGGGATAAAATAGAACTTTGTTGGTTCTACCATGTGATTACTAAAATGTTTCTCATCGTATCCGCTTGGTAACATGACCTCTTTGTGACACTGTTGATATGCTCTAGCTTACCTTTCTGTGTGGACATTAATATGTGACCAATATTGATGTTACTCTATGCATACTTCTTTGCGAAACTCTTTCATAGGTTTATCGGTATAATTTAATGTATTCCATAGCACTTAAACCACCTCGAATTGTATGCACAAATTAGAAATAAAACTTTATACGATTTATTGGCAATTTACAAAGTTGCAAGGCAGGTTGTTTGAAATGGGATTTGACACTACATTATACCGATCAACCTGTGATATTATGACCCAAAGGGCAAACGATCAATATCAACCAGTATCAGAGATCAGACAAAGTATTATTATATTAAAGTGCACTTCAATTTAGGATTTTCTGTTTTATAATAAACTATCAACATTTCAAATAGACATTTGACAAATACCAAGGTGGCCACATGACAAATGCCGAATAAACGACATTTCAAACGGACATTGCCTAACGCCAATGCGCAAACAAAAGAATAATTCCGAATAATATTCCAACCGGGCACGGACTAAACGCAAAATACCAAACTATAATCATCGCAAAGGAACATTGGTCAAACACCAATGTGACCACTTGGCTAATGTCAGACTATTATCATTACAAATGGACATTTGTCAGACGCTTATGTGGCCACTTGACAAATACCAAACTATTTAGACTTTTCAAACGGACATTTGTCAAATACCAAGGCAGCCATATGACAAATTCCAAAACATCAACATTTCAAAAGGCTACATCGTAAATGGCAAACACCAACATTTGAAAGAAAACGAACACCAAGTCTACGGTCACTTGAACATTTCGAAACTATAACCACAAACTACTGAAATAGCTTTCATGCAAGCACAAATGTACCAAACTTCAATCGGCTTACAGTACTTATTTCCATAGTTCAAACGCTTTCATACTGCCATTTGTGATCAAACATCGGCCAAATACTGAACTCCTAACAAAATGGTAGGGTGCTTGCAGGGTGAGTCATATACTCTGGCATGCCTGTCTTCAGGAAATTCCAAAAGAGTACAGTAATTAGTAAATCTGGTTTCAGTTAACCGAGTCACATCACAAACATCCATTCACCGCTAGGTGGAACTGCTGTCACACCCTTGTCTTCACGTGCAGCAAATGTATAAATTCTGATCATTCATTTACACCAATCGACAGGGGGTATCTAAAGTACATCTTAATTTAACATCATTAAGTTTTTAGACATATCTGTATTAACTTTTATCCCTAGTTTCGATGCATCAAAGTTAATGTCGATTTCGACAAATTTAGAAAATTGTGTAAATTAGATGTTTAAGTGAGTTCTTTGCTTAAAGTACGTACTTCAAGTACCTGGCTAGATAAAGCGGTGTAATCATAACGTTATATTGATACGATCCTAATGATGTTTAAAAGTTTTATAAATAGGACTTAACAACTTTAACGTTGTCATTATGCTTCAAGCGGCGCTTAGATCAGAAATTCGAACAACGAACGTACTTTTATAAGTCAATCTCTGATATGTTCAAGCATAAAAGTTCGAATCTTTGAAATAAGAAATACAATACATTTATTATTCTTTGACAGTTTGTTGTTAAGCTAGTGAAACAAAATCTGCATTATTTATCTATGTGAAGTCGAGTTGGTAAAGCAATTCCAACACCTGCTTACAATAACTTATTTAATACAAGTATTTGAATTGCATACACATGAATTGAAAAGTCTTAACACTTTTATTTGTGCGCTTCTAGAATTAGTTGCTATGCATTCTCATACCGACGCATTCATTTAAACTTTTCAATATAACACTAGTAAAAAGGAAGTCAGTTGACAAGAGGGTCGCAAAAAGTTGACAAAGAGTTTCGAAAAGATGTATGTACAGAGTAACACCAAGTAATGTCACATGCAAAGGTGAACATAGAGGCAATATCAATAGTGACACAAAGAAACCATGTTACCAAGCGGGTACGATGAGGAGCACCTTAAAGGTCATAAGGTATAAACAACAATGTTCAACTTTAACCCAAAACTACTACATTAACATACAGTGTAAGGTGAAATATATAATTGAATTATCTTCGTCTTAAATACTTTCTTAAAGTTTGGAAGTAATGCAAAAACGCCCACCAATATATATCACACAAAACGTATAAACCGTAGAACATAAAACTTGTCAGGTTTACAAAAAATGTGACTGTGATGAGTTATTTGGTTAAATGAAGCAGACAGAATGATTTGTTATGATGTTTACCTACAATTACTACAAGTCGTACTCTCATTATATGATATAATTAGCAGCAGACGAGAAGGTGTATATATTTGTCTCACTATAGGTGCTAACGTTTTATTCCTCAATAGCGTTCTAGTTTTTGTGCCATGTGATAGCCTTAAAATATCCGTACTGTGGATTATATATACCTTAGAAAGCAAATTTTGTTTCAGACGATAAGTCATTACCGGGTTTTGGTGTTCCGGATCACAGCACTGTTTAATTGTATATTCACGAAAAAGAAAATAAAATAAACCTAATATCTCCTCACATGAATACAAAATGTACTTGCTTCAAAAAGGGAAATTCTACAGCATGTAAAATTCAGACAAAAACCAGGTCGTTTGATGTGAAGACCATTCCAAGTCAAACTACACTGAGACATTATTTTAACAGGGACATGCTTTGTCTGTCCAGCGTGCAAATATGTTCGTACAATGATATCATCGTAGAGAGTAAGCACGTTTCATTTCACCATTGCCGAATAGCGATTTGGTTTACCCCTTTACCCCATATGCAAACATTATAGCATGAAACATGGAATCTCTCTAAACAAATATAGCACGCACATGATACTCCGGAATATACTAATCAGCACTATGGACTGGTTGTCAACATATGCTAAATAAATGCATTTTTACATGGAACCAGACGGCAAAATGTTAATAATCCTTTGCGTTGATACGTGTGAAACTGAGTCTGCTCCAAGTTCGAATATATGAAGCATAAATATTTTGTTAAGTATATGTTGATTTCCTTACCAACATAAAAAGTAGCCAAAAATATATACAGGACACGTGGCGAATGCTGACTGATTTTACACGATGATTGCTGTGCACGTGCTCGATAATTAGGTACATAGTTATCAGCTCAAGCTTTAATTCAGCAGAAACTACATCAGCTTAGTCTTTACTCTTGTGATTTTCTACAGTTATACCTAACGGAAATGTGATGCTACGTTCAGCCAAACAACGTCCAAGGCAGATTGAATATCTAACACAAATCAGTGCTGAATATATGGGTATTGTAACTTCTGTAGTGCAGCTAACATACCATGTAAGTTTTTAATACAATGGAATACAGTAGCAATGTTTTATGTATTAGATCTAAGTCGAGCATACTTGAGTAATACTTTGAAACGTTTCATGATATTAATTATAATATCGCTATATGCATAAGAAGTCCCAGACGAAACTAGCCGGAAAATTTCCCTGTTGGGCATAGTAACAAGCACTATACACTCAAACCGAACAATTTTACACATTATACTTGAGATCGAAAGTTACAACAAGACGCCGCCCCTTATCTTCAAATCACACTCTCCATTATCCAAGAACGTGAATATTTTGTACTCAACTTTTATATCTATATACCTAAATAAAACTAAGTTTGTGGGCCCACCACTTAACCTAATATTATTAATGAATATCACTTCTTTAGATTATTAATTACGTGCAATATAATAAAAAATAGTAATAATGCTTAGAATAGAGGGGTATACAATTAAATATTCATAAACAGATTCTACCCAGAATATGTGTATTAATGTGAGTGTCCTATAACCCGCATATTTGTAGGTACATCCGTACGGTAACACAATAAACAACACCCTTCACATTCCATTTCAAGACAATTTCTATCGATATACCTGCCTGAAGCACGAGGGAATGTTATATGGTCGAAGACATTACACCCTCTAAGCCAGTGTTTGTTCTTTATAGTTTATGTTTGCTCATGAGGGTGCGATGGATGTAGCACACTTATTGTAGTACTGTAGATATTGCATTTTTCTTTTTTCAAATGGAGTAAATCAGTTGTTGCTTTTGTTTCATAGGACTTTTGCTGTTTTTGCACACTTTTTATAGGGCGTATTAAAGTCATTACACTCATATCAAAGGGACTATTGAAGTTATTTCACTCATTGTAAATTGAGTAATGCAGCTACCGCACTCTTTTCAAAGGGAGTATTTAAGTCATTGTACTCTTTTCCGAAGAAACTAGGGTTAAATGTATAGTCTTCTTAACATTTGCAATTTCCTGCTATGATGGAAATATTATCAACAAGAAGATATATGGATATACGATGGTATACAATGTATCAAACTATCACCGTTGTTTATGACTTTATTGCTAGGTATTGTATTGCTATTATCGTCATAATAATTAGTATTATACTTCTAAGTTATACCATTGGTATGCTTATGCTTTCTGTTTTGTTTTATGACTGTAATATTAATATAATAATAGGAATATTATATGATAGTTAATAAAATATCGACCCATAAACACCATTCCAATGTTTTATTATTCTATTCCTTTGAACAGGTGATGTTGTGGCTTCGTATATACGTTTGCGTAAAAGTGGAATTGGGGCACAATGCTAGAGTTTATAGCCCTATAGTTTTACACAAACCATTTACAGCATGATGTTTATGTAAATTTAAAGACAGTTGTTAGGTTTACTTTACGTAACGCATTTTTCTCAATATAACCGATTTTTAGAAGTTCAGCAAGATCAAGTAAAGCATCTTGCTCTTTCAAATCGCCCCTTAATTAAGTGAGATTTATTGGCTTACCTCTTACAACCTTTCAAAACAGTAAATAAAAACTAAACTTTCAAGACGACGAAGAAGAGAAAAAACATATGCACTTTTACCACGTCAAATTATCAACGTTTTATTGATTTTTTAAGGCTTTTTCGATATTTTTGTTATGAAAGTTCCATCATTAGTTTAAGAAGAAAAAAATCAACCCTTAGTTTGCCACGTCAAAATAGATTTGCATTTTATTGGTTTTCGAGTTTATTGTAATTAAATTTCAACCAAAAATAAAAAAATAACAGTTTATAATATTTAACTGAGTTTTTAAGGAGAAGAAGAAAAAACATTCGACGTTTATCACGTCAAACAAGATACACGTTTAAGTGGTTTTTGATTTCATTTTAATTAAAATTCCGATAATAAAAGTTTAAATTTTGCATTTTAGTGAGTAGAATTTCTGAACAATAAAACATTCTCAGATCGCGTATCATAAGCAATTAAACCGATACCATGTCAACGTAAAGAAAATTATTTCAATTCAAAGTCCAATATTTCACTAATTAATGTCTACTGTATGACAAACTCAAACATGTTAACCTATTTCCATACCGTTATTTCAAATATTTGGTTGTTGTCTTTGTGATGAATTCTTGACTCTGTTCCACGTTTGTTATATCAATGTTCGCAAACTGTATGCCAACTTTAATTAAAAAGCAATAACGTGTTCAGTTTAAACCCAAATTATAATGACTGAAGCCAAAGTGGAGATCACAACATGTCTTGTCGACTTTTTTGATGGATTATTATTCACGTGACTTCAGTGATACAGGCGGTCTTCGTCATGTGACGCCTAAGATGTTTAGAGATGGTTGGTTCTCATTTGAGCAACTTTAATTGAAAAATTTGACTGTTAAATAAATGAATGACACTGTTTCGTATAGCAGCAATAGTTCAATTGAGTGTGTGGTGGTTTGGTTGTCGCGAAAGCACACCATGAGTAGTACTGCAGTTATCGCACTCTTTTTAGTGCGATAATCCACTCGTTTACGTTGTAACTATGAGGTAAAGATATTATTATGTAAGAACGGTCTTGAAATTCCTAATATAGAATATGGTCTCATAAATGGTATCATGATTATATATATCAAAAGTTTTATATTACGTATTATTGTCAGAGGAAAACATACATCAAAATAAACCAAAGAGCTCAGTTCTGTTACATAACCCTTCTCTATGAGAGAAAAGGAACATGTAAATCTTAAATGATGTTTGAAGTGGAAATAACTTCCCCCTTAAAATGTTTTTAGACTTTGTTTAAGGCTCATAAAATACTAATTACGGTTATTATACACTATAATTTTATCAAACAAAAGTGAGGTATCTCTATAATAGCAGATTGCCATGGCATGGCATGACAGAGCATTCTGGCTTATAAAGTCAGTCAAACGTTATGTTTAGAAGATAACATGTGTCTTCATTAGTGTGCTGCCTAATTGACCAGATAAAATTCTGGGTTATCTGGAGAAGAATTACTGTACGGGGTAATTGATGTAAGAGATTTAAGCTATTGTTGTTGCTATATTTATAGAAATAAAATCACTAATTGACCGACATTTAAAGATCAAACAACGATCAAAATATATAAAAAATATGATAAAAAAACAGTTAATAGACTAAAACGTAAACAAACTAAACCAAATACATAAAATATAAAAATATTACAATGCGTAGAAATTCCTATACAAATTAAAAAATTGATACGATGTATTGGTAATTTACAATGTTGCTTAGCAAGTTGTTTGAAATGGGGTTAGACACTAAATTATACCAATAATTTAAACCTGTGATATTATAACCCAAAGGACCAAGATCGATATCTTTTTTTATCAATATCAACCAGTATTCGAGATCAGAATGACTCTGTAAAATAGTTTTTAAAACGAGATTTGAATGCAGCCGTGTGATTAGTCGAATTGAAACTAGCACGTATAACTAACCAATCAGATATCGGGAATTTAAGAATACTATCCAATCTATGACATGATGTTTCATACTTATCTATCAACATTTCAAAAGGACATTGGACAAACACCAAGGCTACCGCCTTGCAAATGACGAATTGTGACATTCCAAACAGTCAATGCGCACACCTAAAATCGGACATTACTTCAAACAGGCATGAATCAAACACCAATGCGGCCTCTTGTCAAGTACCAAACTATCAACATTGCTAAGGGACATTAGCCAAACACCAATACGGCTATTTGACAAGTACCAAACTATCAACAACGCTAAGGGACATTAGCCAAACACCAATGCGGCCTCTTCTCAAGTACCAAACTATCAACATTGCTAAGGGACATTAGCCAAACACCAATACGGCTATTTGACAAGTACCAAACTATCAACAACGCTAAGGGACATTAGCCAAACACCAATACGGCTGTTTGACAAGTACCAAACTATCAACAACGCTAAGGGACATTAGCCAAACACCAATACGGCTATTTGACAAGTACCATACTATCAACATTGCTAAGGGACATTAGCCACACACCAATACGGCTATTTGACAAATACCAAACTATTTATACTTTTCAAAATGGCTTTAGTCAAATACCAAGTCAGTCACTCTATAAAATCCAAAATATCAACATTTCAAACAAGTAAAGTGGTCAAATCGCAAATTTCAAGCATTAACATTTGAGAAAAAAATGTCATAACGTTCACTTGAACATTTCCAAACTATAAACACAAACTACTGAAAAATCTTTCTTGCAAGTACAAATGTACCAAACTTCAATCCGCTAACAGTACTTATTTCCATAGTTCAAACGCTTTCATACTGCCATTTGTGATCAAACTACCATCGGCCAAAATTTTAGGGTGTTTGCAGGGTGAGTCATATGCTACGGGATGCCTGATTTCAGGAAATGCCAAAAGAGCAGAGTAATAAGTAAGTCTGGTTTCAGTTAACCAAGTTATATCACAAACATACACCAATTATTTACCGCTTGGTGGTGCTGCTGTCACAACCTAGTCTTCACGTGCAGTTAATGTTGAATTTCTGATCGTTCATTTACATAAATCGGTTAAGGGTATCTAAAGTACATCATAATTTAGCATCATGAAATTTTTGACAGATCTTTGATCCCTAGTTTTGAAATGGATGTTAATGTTGATTCCGACAAAATTAGAAAAGTGTGTAAATTAGATGTTTTAGTAAGGTCTTTGCTAAAATACGTACTTCAAGTACCTGGCTAGATAAATCTGCGTAATCATAACGATATATTGATACGATCCTAATGATGTTTGAGAAGTTGTATAAAAGGACTTTACAATCTAAACTTTGTGATTAAGCTTGCAGCGGTGCTTAGATCAGAAATACGAACAACGAGAGCACTTTAAGTCAATCTCCGATATATACTAGCATAAAGTTTGAATCGTTAAAATACAATACATGTATTATTCGAAAACAGTTTATTCTTTAATCAAATGAAATAAAATCTGCATTATTTACCTATTTGATGGCGAGTAATTACAATACATGCTTTCAATAACTCGTTTAACACAATTTTTTGAATTGCAGAATCTATCGACAAATTTAGGAATTATTATTTTTGGTAAACTATGTTTAACAATGAGGGCGTTGTATTTTAGTTTGAGGGGTTCTTCAAATTTGCTTGTTCCTAATAGTTTTAAATATTACTCAATGCAAAAATCAAAATCATTAGTACAATAACAAACCACCGGACGTCGGGCAGTCGTAACGAATGTCAACATTGCTTGTGGTTTAATGTTAGTGTCAGTTCTTTGATTTATAGTTGATATGATGCCTATCAGGAATATAATACACTCAAGTGTCAATATAGTCCGCGCGTGATTTTAGCGTGCACAAATCACGGAAGTCGTGCATGTACAATGTATGTACCAAACAGGTTGAAACGCATTGTCTAATTAACTCTAATTTACGACATGTTACATAAATAATATGAAGAGATAAAATCACTATGCACAGTCCTAGTATAATGTGACTAATATAATTGTATATTGGTAGCGGTCTTAAATACCAAAAGGTATAAAATATTATGTTTAATGAGTAATTCGGTTTCATTCTTTTGGCATAATGTTGCCACTTCCAATGTCTTTTTCCCTCCGTTTAATAGCAAAAAACGATCAATGCTTTGACCATGTCTCTATAAAAAATTCTGACTATAGTTTACTGAAAATAATGTACCTGCCAAGCTAGTAAAATTCAAAACATGAGTGATTAAGGGAAACAAGCCACAAGATGCAATTAAATGTGATTACAAAAGGGATTTAGATGCAGTAAGGAAGGTATCAATTCTAGTGGTTATAAATATGAGCCGGAATATCATTAAATGAATCAAAAGTACCTTTGTGAAAAGGTAGGTAAACTTGGAAACCAGAAATGTATCAACGAACATAGGGGTAACTCCACTTTAATTGGAGTACATGTCACGTATGAAAATAATTTTGTCTGGAATTAAAACTTCGCCACATTGGCTCTTCATGACATGAACATTTATACTATAGTTACCCGGGTGACGTTATGTCATTTATAACGCATATAATTATACATATGAAAATACTATTCAACAAGCATTATATTGTCAAAATGGCAGTGCTATTAGAAATTGTTATAAATAATAAGTGTGCATATACATATTTTTGTAAATGACGCCAACACAAAAATGACGCCAATTGTATTGGCGTTCTTGTTTATATTTTGATGATGTTACCGGAGGTATGCGATCGAGACAATGTCAAATATATCTTTTATAGCTGCGTCGTCCTATTTTTGTCGGTTATGTGATTCACTGAATATCAATTTCGTGTGATTTATTACCGAGTGAATAAAACCAAGGCTCGCTCAATATCATTTTATTAAGTCCGTTCTCCATATACAATACATAAATCAACACTCATTCAATATATTTTATTATAAATATTATGATCCATATACTCTTTGCTTTCTTTTCTTGTGTACAAATTGTATATTTAATATATAATGCTAGTGTTGTATTACACATATATTGTATTGCATATTGCGTCAAAATACGAGGACATGTTATCTCACATAAAGCAGGTGCAGAAATAAACCATGTTGTAATTATGTTTTGTAAAACATATCGCCATGTACAATGCACAATGCATAAACTTTTTTATGCATGAAACTATATCGTTTTTATTGTAACAGAAACAATTATGTTTTAAACATTGCGGTCGTAAGTAATATTAAGTCTACTATAAGACACATGCATATTTGAAATTTGAATCGCAAGTACCATGCTATGAGCCTACGTTCGTTAAACTCTAAAATTGTTCTGTTAACCAAATGCTTGTATTTCCTTGATAAGAAAAAGAGTATTCGTTACAGACAATTTTGACTCGAAACGGCAAGTTTTCCGCATACGACCTTATTTTTTCTCCGGCAGTGACATTATGCTCCTATCGTATTTGTATCACTTCTAGACGCAGCAAAGTTATCCAACTTCAATTGTTTCTTGCTACTTAATTAAGCAATACTATACAACTTCAAATTACAAAAAAAATGTTTAATTAGTAATGAAAATAATTCACAACTTACGAAACTGTTCCGATGTATCCCCAAACAAATCATACACGAACATAAGTCAGTAGCAATGTGTTACTTTATAATTAAAACACGGGTTTTATAACTCCATTATAATTAAAACACGGGTTTCATAAATCTATAATAATAAAGCAGTGTACATAATGTATTAGATAAATAACACTTACCATTTAATTAAAATCCAATTACTAAAGTCGTGTTATATTTTCCAACACATCATGTTCAAGATATAAAACTAGAAAATCTAGTGTTTTATCCACAGGGTATATTACACAGTAATACGCTCGTACATTAGGTTACCTATAGCCGGCGATATTTTTATCCGAGCATTCTGCTATCGCGTTTAATAATCGCACATAACTTGTAACAAATGATCTAGCTACTGTAGGCCTATTATATAGATTGTGTTCATGTTGAATAGGAGTCGTCATGGCCTTTGTTCTTACTGTGGTTGATGGTTGATATTCGTTTGTATGTTAATATACCATTTATAGTAACGGTGCCCCAATACATGAAACAATTAAATACACGATAGCCTCAACTATGGGACCTGTCCCAATTATGTCTACATTTATTTGAATGGGAATCGTTTATTTTAAGGCTTGGTCTTGTTTTATTTAGTAGGATACTTGAGGGTAACATAACCTAGGCTATGTTCGATTGGGGCGATGCTTTTATATTAATATATTAAGAAGCACAAATAAATCTAATTTATGAAATGGTGCAAAAAGTATCTATATATTTTATCTATATACATTTTACATCTTTATTTCAGCCTCCCCCCCTCTCCCCCTCTCCCCCTCTCCCCCTCTTGGTAGGAAAATAATTTATAACTGCATTTATTTATAACCTATGTTAATAATATGATTTCATTGTACAATGTTAATGTATACATAAAGGAATAAATTGAAAGGACAAAACCTATGTTCGCGAACCAATTTAAGTTTACTCCCTGTAGGGTCGTTTGAAATTGCATTTTATTAAGCGTTTGTTATAAGTTTATAACTATGTATGCATGGCATCAATTGTTTTACACTTACATAAAACGCAGATAATATTGTTTGATTTGATGAACGATCGAAATTTATTTCTCTGGGTGATTAAAGAAATCAATATGCTAGACAGCATCAAACGTTTTATTTATTTTATGTTTCAATTTTTTCCAAAAATAGTAAAGTGATTAACCCAGTGATTCAACTTTGAAGCATATAATAAAAACTTTATTATAAAGATAATAAATACTTTATTGTATTGCATTCACATCACTCAAATATGCAGTCTTATAAACATAAACATGTGTCACAAATCGCCCGGAAGTCGGGCGTATATCCGTATAAGCCGCCCGATACTTGCATATTTCCGTCCGGTCTGTGTAGACCAAAGTGATTATTCACCGGTCGATTATCGGCGACAACCCAATAATAGCTTACTTTCGTCATAAATCGCCAAGACGTCGAACAATTTCCCTGCATCCGATATATACTGCACACATCACAGACCGGTCGAAGATCTGGACAAAGGCTGGCGGGCATGCATCGGTAGATGATGGTACGCTTCCTGTCAGGCATCGGGGGCACATTGGTCGGTCACCGTACAAACAAAGACAAATGATTTCTATCTTAGCCATTTATTTATCTGATGATTACCGCGATGTTTGTCCGGCTTTCTGGTCGATCATCCGACGGCGATCGGATAGGTTGTGTGATCAATTTTAAATTGTATTTTACCAATGTTCACGAACTTTAAATTTCCCTCGCAAATATAAGTGAGTTTACGGTATGCAATTTATTACCATGTCTTGTTTGTATTTAAGCTATAAATACATATTCATACATGTACTTAATATATACTTTGCCATTTATTACTGCATTTATTACTACATAGTATGCATGTATATCATATCGAGTTAACATTATGTTTGTATGCAGAGCAATAAAAGTACAAAACAACATATTAATAGAATAGCATCGAGTACGGAAAAGCAACTGCATGTAGAAATTTTGCATGCACGGGTCCATTCTATAAGTAATAATTATATAGTTGGCTGTTTCAGCTATACATTATAGTGATAAAACTTGCTTAAGTCAGTTTAAATTTTTGTAGTATAAGTACGGGATTTTGGTCACTGAATCAGTTTATACTGCTTAGTATAGTTGTCATAACGTTGTCCAATCACCCGGACACCTCATTACTGATGCAATCCATCTCTACGAGGGTATGCGAAAGACGAGTGCTCTACCACAAAGCTATCGATGCGGTACTTTATGGATTTAAGATTAAACTAAAAGCCGACGAGAAAATTATTACCGTCGCATGACAGTATATTAAATTATCCTCGACTGAATTCTTGAATTGTTTCCTATCACGCTAATACATGTCTTGGGGCGTAAATAAAAAATATGCATCGATATTGCAATATAGTATTCAAATATCTAATGTTAATAATTTTCTGCCGAAATAGATTAAAACAAAGGCCGTCGATAATTGGTATAAAAATAGTAACACGAATCGTATAAACTTTGTCACGGTAATCATAATACGGTCTTTACAACAAAACGGTTATGTTACATCTGATACGGTCGGACTGATCGTTAGACAAGACCGGGGCCATTGTTTTAGACTTATTATACATATGTTTGCGATGGTCGAGATATGCTGATAGAGTAATCATTTTTGAAACTTTATCACAATTATCTGTACGATTGTATGCTTGTTTCATACCATGGCAGTTAATTCCATTTAAATTTGTTTTTATCGCATATTTAAGTTTTTATTCACTGGGTGTTCCTATAAATAGACTGAATATTTCAATTGTCTAATTTACCATTCAATAAAAGAACTATGTAGTTTTTTACATTGTATTTATGTTTCATTTTAGCCCGTATTTTAGAAATAAATCAAATCCAACAAATAACGATGATAAACAGCTTTTAAACGTCTTTTAAGGAGGTCGATTGACGCTTTTGAACCATAGCCATTTAATTTCAACTCACCGTAAATTAATGATTTGTCAACTTGGGGAGCGGTGCCCTTGAGATCCCGGGTTCAACTCCGGTCTTGACCACTGTTTATTTCAACAAAATCAACCCATATGCTCCACTCTACCAGGATTTGAAGTGGTACCTGTTAGTATGAGGGCAGTGTCTATTCCTGAGCGCCGCACATAGACGTTGGCTGTCCCACATACAGGAGAGAAATAGTAGTCACTTGATAACACTATTATCTTAATTTGCTAGTGAAGTCATATGGGATATATGACGTCACAGTTATTCTCAACTTGCACCGGGAGACTCGAGTGTAGTTTTCCTTATGTAGGCTAATGACTAGGGAAGTAAAAAATGTTATGAAAGGATGGATGGTTGAACGGCTGAACAGCTGAATACAACCCTTGAAAACTGGTAACTTCAATTAACTTATGTCTCTGTTAGACCCAGGTATGGAAAGAAGGGCTCGAGGCTATCACTAACCGTGGCTCATTATTCATTTACAGCGTATAGAAACGAAATGACAATGCATTTGAACGAGCATTTAAAAGTACACTCTAGCCTTCATTCCTATTGTTAGACACATGCATCATTAGTAATCAAACACATTCGAGCCTTTGATAAAAAAATGGTCCATGAAACGAACCAATAAATATTCCAGGTCATCCTGTTTTTCCCCGTATTGGAGCGAGATATAAACAGTAATTATCTCCATCATCTTAGACAATTTGCCGTACATCCGATGTGCCATTTTAAAATCGACAATTAATGACTTGTTTATCGAATAAAACAGATACAGTAATTATACGGGATTTGTCGTAATTGTTTCGTCAATAATCTTGCAAACATCTTCCTGAAAACCTCTCTAGACCAACAACATACATCCAACGACACGGGCAATTAATGATTGAAATGTTTATGCACGTCTTAATAAACCGCAATCATGTTACAGAGTTGTTGGTGATATATATAGAGAGAGACGTTCTAGCAGAGGTGTTAACATAAAGAAGGTCGCTTTGTAGGGAGTATTAACGAAGAGAGGTTAGTTCTATGGGTAGGTAGTTGATCTAGAGATGGCCGCCCACGAAATCAATAGAGGACTAGTTTAAATAGAGGGTCACTTTGTTTATCTAGGAAGAGCATGTTGATCAAGAGGCGGTTTTTCATCTGGAGAGATCACAGTATAATTGCCCTCTTCCACATGATTACCATCTCACAAAAAGACATGTTGCAATTTGGTCCAATAAACCTATACCATATATCACATGTATTACAGTATTGTCGGAAACACATCATCTTTATCTGAAGCCATTTATTGCTAACCCATCATGTTCTGTTATAATCATTGTCAACGTGATAAAGACAACCTCGCCCTCGGGTACAGTTTTAACCGGCGGCTCTGCTTTAGGAAAAAGTCCGTCATATCAAGTGGTCAGGTGACATTATAAAGCAAGTCACATTGTCATGTAAAATGATATAGCAAAGTTTATCAGGCACCATGTTATCAAGTTGAATTTGCGTAAAATAAGCAACAACCATGCGCCTAGTCAGACATTCGCCACGACATACCAGTCATCAGCACCCAATAGTCTTTGATACCAATCAAACATTTTGATAGTAAATCTGATGACTTTATCGTAGTAAGAAAATAAGCTATTCGTACCTTTGTTTTTATTCGTATTACTTATAATTAAGTGAGCTTGAAATAAACAACACTAATTTAGCTTCGTAATGCTAAGCACCACTGCGCAAGCAGAAAACACCATTTGTATTTCGTTTTGTTGGCATGACGCTGCACAAGCATAAAACACCCATTTTATTTCGTTTTATGGTACGACGCTGCAATAGATTGAACCCCCTACCTCCGGCATTCGAGTAACAAGTGTAGTACAAAGAAATTATCATGGGCATGTACCTTACGTTAAATATATGGCTAGGTGCTTACGAGGAAATTTATGCAGGAAAGTCGTGTATTTTCATTGGTTTACATTACGTTAAATATATCAACTAGTAGTGCATAATCGTTATATAAATAGTAAACACTCTCTGCTTACAAAAGCAAATAACGAGATCAATGTCTAGAAAAGAAATCAAATGTTAAGTTATGCTAACAGGACGGTCAAACACGGCGTTAATTCGTTCGCACTACTCGATTTCTTGAAATCAACATTCCTAGTACATAGCCTATAATTGCCATTAAGTTTTCTTCTAAGTATGAATGCACAAGATTAAATGGCAACTTGGGCTGTAACCACTGCTTTACGGAGGCTCATACGTTGAAACTAAAACAAAAATGTTCGCTATAGTGCAGCTCACCATTATTATGACAAAATTAAAATCCCGTGTTATATAGCTCAATTTCATCCAGACAGTGATGAGACATTTAAAGCCGCAATAAATACTTTCATATACTCAATGAAAATATGATATTCTTTTTATAGAGTGTCCTTGTCAATATCGTCTGTGAATACTATTGTACATGTAAATAAAAAAGCCTTATATGTCTAGCTATTAATTAAGTTTTTTTATGAGATCCTATCTTCCAGGTATCTTACAGGCAGTATATTTAGAAAATGTAGATTGCCTTGCATGGTGTGATGAAAGACAAGCATTTAATCAACTGTGTTATTAAAATGCATGAACGCAGATATTTTCCTATTAGTTTTTATCAGACGATTTATTTGTATACGTATATAGCTGGTCTTTGCCGAGTGATTGCGTTGGTGTTAATGTTATACAGGGAATGGTAAAAATGGTTAGTACATTTATCGTAATAACACGAAACTTCGAAGAAATACTCGAAGAACTGACAAACTTATAGCATACATTAGATTTCTTTTCGGTGCGTATTAAAACCTCCTGTAGTCGTCTCGATTTCAAGATGCCACGAACAAACAGCAATGAATCGGATTTCGACATTATGTATCTTTAACATTTCGTTCCACCGACACAAACGCGAAATTGGAGGAATCAACCACCATTATATTATAATAGCTGAAAATGTCGAACAAAATGACGTTTTCGATACAAAAATCAACTTTTCACATGATATTGTATCGGCAATACACATACCCCTGTTTATGTTTTTTATCAAATAAAAATGAACCTAGATGAAAACGTCACGTATATAAAATAATATTTCTATAAGTTGATACTATTCCATCATTTTCTCGAGCTTGGAACCAGCTATATTAATACGTATATTGTATATCCAAGAATCATCAACACTTAATGTGTATTCAAGCACTAACTTGACGACAGATATAACTATGTTTAATCAGTTCGCATTAATAGAAATACTCTGGCGAAACTCAAGTTCATTCAACAGGGTCAGAACAAGGTTAAATACTAAGTATCACTCCAAATTGATAACGGTCAAGAAACCAAATATCCCTGTCTGTCTAACATCTGCCAAGCTCATCGGATTTGGATCAATAATAAGTATAAAACTTTCAACTATCCTGCCTCTGAATTTCCGAAAATCTCATACCATGCATTTGTCACAAATATCTTTTTTTCCAGATACGTACGAGTTTGTAAGTCAAACATCGTCGGAGACCTACGGTCGGTGCCTCCGCTCCGCTCCCGTCGGATTTTTAAGTCATATAGCTGTTGCTAAACTTGCAAGAATAACATGAAAACTGCCCTTTTCTCATCCACATATTGTGTGAGAATTAATCGCTCAAACCAGGATCAACTTTTGTTAATGCTACTCTTACATTGAGGTAATGCTGGGCTTATCAGCAAATAGAGAGCAACGAGAACAATATTTGAGAAGTAAAACTCTAGGACTAGGAACCGCACTAACCTTTTCCTATTTCAACTCATACATTCAAGTAGTATAATGCATTAACTTTTTAATACATTTAGCAGTCACATGATCAATTGCAATATTATATCATGACGTCATCTGTCTCGTTATCGACGCTTTCAAAATACTACGATAATGTAAGGTCGAATAGGTCAGTTGAGTATTATATGGACACTGGAATGATTGAGAGAGAATATTAGAATTTTTATTCTACGTAAATAATTAACAGAAGTTGAAACATTCGCACTTTCCATTCATATGTAATAATACTCGCCCAAAGTCTTCCGTACACAAAAATTATGCTGCCTTTTGCTTTATTTCAAATTCAATGTTTTAGTTAACGTTAACCAAAAGGCATCAATCCGTCATGGAACTACAAGTATACAAAATGTAAATATCGGTTTATATTCAGCAACGGAATTACATATATCGTTCAACTGATGTTGCGAATAAAATATTTCCAGTAAATACGAGATATTCTATGATCTCTTCATTACAGGTGTCTGTAACGGTGTTGTACGCACATTTTATTAATACAGCAAAGAAAACCTATCGTTACACTAATTTTAGTATGCAATTAATCATATATTTACCAGATATGTACTTTTTATGAAAGAGTACGTTACATAGACGAAAAGAAAATAACTTAAATCATATTTGCATAACATGTGTACAGCAGAACTTTATTTCAATCAAATTATCGGACGTTATTATGTCACATAAGTTACAAAAAAATATATAAGCGGTGCTTTTGTAACACGTAACATGCCAATAACTTCGTGTTATATATTACTATAGTTGTTGAACATAGAAGAATGGGAGGGAAGTGATCGTTTGCGTGATGACATTTTAGAGACCTATTTTTGAACATCACGTGACACACTCGCGTGCCGCCTTGTTAGTATTAACCTCTGAGGAAGCGTTAACAGACCAAATGGGTAGGCGGCGTACTTTGTCTGACAAATTTGACAAAAGATTAAATATATCTTAATATAGTCCCTGTCTATTAATGAGGTTCGTTTTAACACGATATGATATAAGTGTTATGCAAGCCTAAATTGAGGTAATTCAACAAACATTTTCTTCTCGCAAAACAGCCAACGTACCGAACTACTTTCTGTCATGCCCTTTCTAAAAAAAGAAGAAATTGGACAGGGGAGGCAGCACTCAACCAAACCAACCGAGCACATAAAACAGTAACACAACTACACAGAGAGCAATGCCAATTCACAACCCAAAGAAATTATAAAAAGCCCAAGTCCTCGACGCAAATTGCAAGCCAGTTGCATTATTAATAATTATTGATGTATTGATACCATACAGCATTTCCCATTGCAATTGTAGAACGATACTTCTTATGCGAGCCTAACTCGTACATGACAACCGCTGCTTCTTGTAAAACAGGCAAGTAAGATTACCAACTTGCCGAACTACTTTTCCTTATCTTTACATTTCCTTTGGAATTTGCAGCAATAATCATATTGATCATAAGGAATACCAGGTCTACAGAATTTACAATATTTAATACATTTTTCCTTGCATACATCTTGTTCAAAGTTTCATTTTGATCAAATCTCTGTTTTATAATGTAAGTAAATTGTATATTGAACATTTAATATGTGAAATAAAATATGTTAAAACTAAGTTTTCATTTGTTCATTTTGAGGATGTAATGTTACGGGATATCGTTACAACATTGCAAAACAAGTTTCCTTATCTAGGTACAATCTACTTTATCATTATTGTCCCGGAGAACAAAGCACATTACACATCAGAAACTCACATACCTTTTATCAATTATAGAAAATACGGAATTGTCTGCAGATCCAGATTACGATAAAATAATGTGGCGTATAAAACATCATTTACCTCAATGTGAGAGTAAATATAGAAATCAGTGAATGGCTTATCAGTAAATTGACTTGTACGCTCATGATCAACTGACAAACAGAACACGTAAAAACGGACAGTTAACTTCACTACATTAACAACTGCTAGAAATTCTCTTTGATCAAGTCTAACTAAAACAACAATTCTCACATAAAATCTGCAATACCTATCAGGCGAAAATAAAAAAGTGAAACATTGACACAATATCACTCGCATATCTACATTACCATAAAGAATATCGGTTTAATGGAAAATGGCAGGTAGAAGTACAATGATAAATTTGTGTTGTGCATATAATCGAGCATGTTAACAAAAAAAATACTAGTACTGTTTTATCTTTATAACTCCATAGAATGGTTGAATTTACATCTTTGTTCTTATTTATTGACGTTTTTTTCTAGTTTTGTATCTCTTAGTATAGCAGTTAGTAACGAATATAAAACTGTCATTTATTTCACTATATCATACATTAAATAAATCTATATAGTTATAATAAGTCTAGTAGTTAAAAGCGAGATCTAACAATGTTAATATAAAGATCAATCCAGATCAAAGTCCCGATCATTTGTTAACATAATTGTTCTTATTCAGTCTGTGGTAGCATTTGTATTAAATACATGGCAGATGACACTTTCTGGGTTGAAACTAAATTACTATGCTTTTGAACGAGAATTTAAAAGTACACGCTTGTGTTCGTTCCTGTTTTTAAACGCATACATCATTAGTAATCAAACACATTCTAGCATTTGATAAAAAATGGTCCGTGAACCGAACCAATAAATATTCCATGTCCTCTTGTTTTTCCCGTATTTGAGCGAGATATAAACAGTAATTATCTCCATTATCTTAGACAATTTGCCGTACATCCGATGTGCCATTTTAAAATCGACAATTAATGACTTGTTTATCGAATAAAACAGATACAGTAATTTGAACGGAATTTGCCGTAATAATTTTGTCAATAATTTTGAGAATATCCTCCTGAAAATGCTCTCTAGACCGACAGTATAATGCCAACGACACGGACAATTAATGATTGAATTGTTTATGCATGTCATCATGACATGTAGTTAAACCAACCACCTATAAACGACTTGATTAACCGCATTCATGTTACAGTATAACCTCGCTACACGCCCAACTGTATCCAAGTCCTGTATCTTGAACGACCCTCATTTTATACACGAATATATACGAGTATATATGTCGATGTAGAGTTGTTGGTGATATATATAGAGAGAGACGCTCTAGCAGAGGTGTTAACATTAAGAGTGTCGCTTTGAAGGGAGTATTAACCAAGAGAGGTCAGCTCTATGGGTAGGTAGTTGATCTAGAGAGGGCCGCCCTGGAAAGACCAATGTTGATCAATAGAGGACTAGTTTAAATAGAGGGTCACTTTGTTTATCTAGGAAGAGCATGTTGATCAAGAGGCGGTTTTTCATCTGGAGAGATCCGCCTTTCATATCAAATCATTTGCAAAATGTGCAGTTGCCTGGATGCTGATTATATTATTTTTGCATGGTTTCTACATAACAGTATAATTGCCCTCTTCCACATGATTACCATCTCACAAACAGACATGTTGCAATTTGTTCCATTAAGCCTGTACTATATATCACATGGATTAGAGTAATGTCGGAACACATCATGTAATCATCTTTATCTGCAGTCATTTATTGCAAACCCATCATGTTCTGTTATAATCATTGTCAACGAGATAAAGACAATCTCGCTCTCGGGTACAGAGTTTCAATCAGCGGCTCTGCTTTAAGACAAACTCCGTCAGATCACGTGGTCAGGTGACGTGATAAAGCAAGTCACGTGGTCAGGTGATGTGGTATAGCAAAGTTTATCAAGCACCCTGTTATCAAGTCGATTATGCCTCAAATAAGCAACCACCATGCGCTAGCCAGACATACGCCAGTACGCCAGGGCGTACCAGTTATCAGCACCCAATATTCTTTGATACCAATCAAACATTTTCATATTTAATCTGATTACTTTATCGAAGTAAAAAATAAGCTATTCGTACCTTTGTATTGATTCGTATAACTAATATTTTAGTGAGCTTGAAAAAGTCCATCGATCGCTCTCATCCATGATGGTATCGAGGAGGGTATAAAAGAACAAAACTAATTTAGCTGCGTAATACTAAACGCCACTGCGCGAGCAATAATACCATTTGTATTTCGTTTTGTTGGCACGACGCTGCACAATCAGAATCACCCTTTTTATTTCGTTTTATCGCACGAAGCTGCGATAGAATTAACTCCCTACCTCCAATATTCGAGTAACAAACAATGCGCAAATAAACTATCATGAGCATGTACCTTACGTTTAATTGCATTTCATGGTTCTTGCGATGGAATTGATGCAGGAAATCGAGCATTTTCATTGGTTTACATTAGGTTAAATATATCAACTAGTAGTGCATAATCGTTATATAAATAGTAAATACTTTTTGCTTACAAAAGCAAATAACGAGATCAATGTTTAGAAAAGAAATAAAATGTTACGTTATGCTAATAGGACGGTCAAACACGGCGTTAATTCGTTCGCACTACTCGATTTCTTAAAATCAACATACCTAGTACCGAGCATAGCCTATAATTGCCATTAAGTTTTCTTCTTAGTATGAATGCACAAGATTAAATGGCAACTTGGGCTATAACCACTGCTTTACGGAGGCTCATACGTTGAAACTAAAACAAAAATGTCCACGATAGTGTTGCTCACCATTATTATGATAGAATTAATATCCCGTGTTCTATAGCTCAATGTCACCCAGACAGTGATGAGACATTTAAAGCAGCAATAAATACTTTCATTTACTCAATGAAAATATGATATTATTTTTATAGTGTGTCCTTGTCAATATTGTCTGTGAATACTATTGTATATAGAAGCCTTATATATTCAGCTGTTAATTAAGTTGTTTTTATGAGATCCTTTCTTCCAGGTATCTTACAGGCAGTATATTTAGGAAATGAAGATTGCCCGGTATGGTGTGATGAAAGACAAGAATTTAATCAACTGTGTTACTAAAGCACATGTACTCAGATATTTTCTTATTAGTTTTTTATCAGACAATGTATTTGTATAATTGTATAGATGATGTTTGCCAGGTATAGAAGATAATATTTTGATAAGTTGATACTATTCCATCATATTTTCGAGCTTAGAACCAGCTATATTACTACGGTATATCGTTTGTCCAAGAATCATCAACACTTTATGTTTATTGTATCACTAACTTGACGACAAATATAACTATTTTTAATCATTTCGCATCAATAGAAATATTCTGGCGAAACTCAAGTTCAATATACGGGGTCAGAACAAGGTTAAAATACTAAGTACCACTCAAATATTGATACCGGTCAAGGTACCAAATATCTCTATCTGTTTAACATCTGCCAAGTTCATCGGACTTACATTTTTTTCAAGTATAAAACTTTCAACTATCCTGCCTCTGAATTTTCAAAATCTCACACCATGCATTTTACAAAGATACCGTCGTGTTCAAGGTACGTACGAGCTTGTAAGTCAAATAGCTGTCGCTCAACTTGCTAGAAGATCGTGAAAAACGTTTTTTCCTTCTCATATTGTATGAGAATCTAATCGCTCAAATCAGGATCAAATTTTGTTAATGCAACTCTTACATTGGGGTGAGGCTTGACTTATCAGGAAAATAAATATCAAAGCTTGAAGTACAGTAACTGTATTCGATCAATAACCAAAAGCCAGCCGTCAAAATGCATGTAAACATGTCGATTTATATTCACCAACCGGAATTGCATACCCTGTATCGTTCAACTGATGTTACGAATAAAATATTTTCAGTATATAGGAGATATTCCTTGATCTCTGCATCACAGGTGTTTGTAACAGTGTTTTAAGCACATTTTATTAATACAGCAAAGAACAATTTATCGTTACACTAATTTCAGTATGCAATCAATTCCCATATATTTACAAGAAGTTTTCTTTTTACAAAATATATCTTGATTTCATAATAAGCATGCTGAATAGCTGAAGCACTCACCTGTGCTAGTTCAAAAGTTATATTATGTAGGGTTATGTAACGTAATACCATTGCCCTACTCGTAGTTTATCTGACACAACCTATGTTAATAAAGACAACTCCTAAATCTACTCTTTTCTCATGAAATTATTTCCCTTTGCACACTACAAAATACGTAGATAAGCAATCCCAGATTAAATTGTAGGTATTGAAAAATAAATTTATGATGATTGATAGATAACAATATTATCTAGTTGGTAGCCAGGCTTTCTTCTGGTATTTGATCGCCTATTGAAGAGTAGGACACTTGAAAGCTTATAATTCAGCTGATTGATTCCTAGAAAGGAGTCAATTATTTGGCACTACCAATGGTTTCAACAATATTACAACTATCGTAAAAAATAAATATTAAACTTTACCCTTTGATCCGTATATAGTGTTTTCTACCATGTTCATCTTTAATGTTTAATTTCCGAATAAATGTTTTGAAGCATCATCATAATTCAAAATTGAATATTTAAAAATAGTTATTTTAAAAAGTGAAAACATGGAAAAACATCCCAAAACACAAAAACACGGCACCAATGCCCACACATACACATGTAACCGAAAGAGAAAACAAAATGACAAAGTCCCAGCAGTCAGAAAGCTGAATGGCCTTAAGTTGCATAAAGATATGCCACACTAGTCACATATAGTGAACAAGCTCCAAGTTACAGTAAAATGTCTACAGTAGTTTTGACTGAATGAAGTCCTTGCGTACAATTCAAAACGCATACTGCAGAATATCCCAAGTTTCTTTGACTTTCATGTACATGTATGAAAATATCTTTATATGTTAAGAACGTTTGGTACATAATTAACAAGAGTGGACATTTGCCTAATGTATAAGTTAAGTTACCAATTTTCTAGGGTTCTTTTCAGCTGTAAGGCCGCTCAAGCAACCTTTGATAATTTAACTCCCCTGGTCATTGGGCTACCTATGGTTTTTGTGGCTTCCTGTGGAGACTATTTCTCACCTGTGGGTGTGGCAGCCAACATCTATATGCGGCGCCCAGGAATAGACACTGTCCTCACAGGTACCATTTTACACCATGGTGGAGTGGAGCATGTGGGTCTTGCTCAGAGAAATTAACCAGTGGTCCAAAGGGGTATTGAACCCGGGACCCCTCGATCCCGAAGCGCACACTCTACCTCTAGGCCACCGCTCCCCACTCCCGCTGGTATATGTTACAAAGGCAAAATGAAAATAACTTAGGAAATAGGTCATATTTGAATAAGATTTAAAGTAGATCTACATTTCATTAGAAATAGCGGACATTATCGTAATACTAGGTTACAAACTATAATACAACGGCTCTTAAGAAACCCGTCCTTCACTTTGCGTCTTTTATTGTATTATAATTTATTGCATAATTAATTTATTATATACCAGTTGTTAATTAACTTAGAAACAAAATATAATAAAACGGTGAATTAGAATTTTGCTACATGCAAATTACTGTGCGTTTTTTATTGTACTATTATGTATATATTAATGTATACTAGTTGTATAACATTGAAGAATGGGATGGAAGTGATCGTTTGCGTGATGGCATTTAAGTGACATATACTTGAACGTCACGTGACACACTCGCGTGCCGTCTTGTTAGTATTAACCTCTGATGTAGCGTTAACAGACCACATGGGTAGGCGGCGTACTTTGTCTGACAAATTTGACAAAAGATTAAATATTATATATTAAAATAGAACCGATCTTTTGATGAAGTTTGTTTCAACACGACATGATTATTCAAGCGTAAATCGAGGAATGCAACAAACATTGTTTTCCATACAACATCAAACGTGCCAAACTACTTTCTGTAATGCCCTTTTTTAAAGAAATCTTTTAAGGAAATCGGAGAGGAAATGCACTCAACTAATGCACAGAAAACAGTATCACAACTACACGGAGCAATGCCCATACAAAACCAATAGAAATGATTAAAAGCCCAAATTGCAAAATTAATAATTATTGATGTATTGATAATAGGAAACATTTTCCAATGCAATTGCATAGTATAATACTTCTTATGCGAGCCTAACTCGTACATATACATGAGACAAATTGTTTTTTGTACAAACTACACGTAAGGTGCCAAGCGTGCAGGACTACTTCCTTATATTAACATTTAACAAAAAATGCACCAAATATCATTTAAGTCTTAGAATACTAGATCTACATTATTAAGACAATTAAATACATTTTTCTTTGTATTCTTGTTAAAAAATTAGTTCATTCTTTTTGAAGATGTTATGGGAAATGGTCATGGCCGGAACAAACCAGCCCGAAGAGTATTAGGGAGGGGGTGGGATATCATCACAAAATTGCAAGATAAGTTTCCTCATCAAGGTACAATCTACTTTATCATTATTGTCCCGGAGAACAAAGCCCATTGCACTTCCGAAGCTCGCATACCTTTTATCAATTATAGAAACTACGGGAATCGTCTGCAGATCAAGAGTACGATAAAATAATGTGGCGTATAAAACATCATTTACCTCAACGTGAGAGTAAATATAGAAATTAGTGAATGGCTTATCAGTAAATTGGCTTGTACGCTCATGATCATCTGACGAACAGAACACGTAAAAACGGACAGTAAGCCTCACTACATTAACGACTGCTGGAAATTCTCTTTGATCAAATCAAACTAAAATAATTCTTACATAAAAGCTGCTTGAACCATCAGGCGAAATTTAAAAAGTGAAAGATTGACACAATATCACCCGTATATCTAAATTTTTATAAAGAATGTAGGGTTAACGAATGCTTTTTCGTGCTATTACATCTGCAGAGTCACGAGGGGCGGTTGGTGCCCAAGCCCGTGAGATAAAATAGCACGAAAAGGCTTGCGTAAACGCTATTATAGCATAAAAACAACAATTTATGAGTGTGTTTTTTAAAATTATGACACTTTGGCGGGAAATTTTGGGCGACGTCGGTAAAACAAACGCGACGTCGCTTAGCAAACGTTACGTCACACACAAGTTTTTATTATGAGCGTCGACTCCCGGTATCGGCAAATACCAAGAGAACAGTGACATTGGGGGTTTGTTTACGTTTATTTTTTTACTTTTATAGAAAATTGATTAGTAGTTACAATTAGAATGTGAATTACAGTTCATATAACGCTGTAAATCATTCACTTTCGTCGGTTGGGTTCTGAAATAAGCATACTTAAAACTGAACACCAACAGCGCATGCTCGCGAGAATCTTTACAATAACGTATATTTTTTCCGCGTTTAAGTATGAGCCAAATCACCGTTTTTATGCTATAATATCGGTTTAATGGAAAACGGCAGGTAGTAGTACATTTCACATCTCAGAATCTTTTTCAAAGAACATGGTAGATTTGTGTTGTTCCAATTATCGAGCATATTAACGACAACAATTGATAACTATTTTATCTTTATAACTCCATAGAATTGTTGCATTTTACATTATTTGTTTATTCATCGACGTTTTATTTCGCCTAATTCCTGAAGGTATAATTATAAGTAACGATTTAAAGTGTGATTTATTTTACTAGATCACACATAAGTTGGTAGTTAGTAAAATGTGATATCTAACAATTTGGTACTAAAGATCAATCAAGATCAAGTTTCCGATAATTTGTTTACATAATTGTTCTTATTCAGCCTGTTGTAGCATTGTTTATCGAAAAGGTGGCAGATGTAATGTGACACTTTCTGGGTTCGAACTGAAGTGACTGTGGCTAATAATTTATTTACAGCGTGTGAAAACTAAATTATACTTCACTTTGAACGAGCATTTAAAAATACATCCTACGTTCGCTCCTGTTTTAGCCACATACATCATTAGTTATCAAACATATTCGAGCGTTAGATAAAAAATGATCCGTGAATCGAACCAATGAATATTCCAGGTCATCTCATTTGTCCCTGTATTGGAGCAAGATTAACAGTAATTATCTCCATCATCTTAGACAATTTGCCGTACATTCGATGTGCCATTTTAAAATCGACAATTAGTGACTTGTTTATCGAATAAAACAACCGCAGTAATTATACATGGGATTTGCCGTAATGGTTTTAGTCAATAATCTTGAAAATATCTTCCTGAAAACCTCTCTAGACCAACAACATACATTCAGCGACACGGTCAATTAATGATTGAATTGTTTATGCCTGTCATCATCACATGTAATTAAACCAACCACCAAAAATGTCTTCATTAACCGCATTCATGTTACAGTGTAAATGCGATCGCAACACTCCCCTCTATATACAGACACTACCAATACAGTACAACCCTCACTATAAACAGACAAAACGCATCTTCACCAATTTTTTAATCGCATTTTTAAAGGAAGATGCAAGTTGGTCTATTGAACATATATTCTGAGTTCGCTGGCCTAGGAATGGCCGCTATGGACATGTTGTTGACACATGTACTATCAACTACCGTTATGGCCATTGAATGCTCTTTTGACAGGGCCACTTTAATGAGGATGTTGATCTTGAGAGAGTCATTGTAAAGAGGTTAATGATTTAAAGAGGGCGACTCTGAATTTGTTTTTGACTCGGAATCAGTTGTCGATCTCGATAGATTCTCACTGTATTTTGAAACATTTACGAAACGTGCATTAGTCTGGATGCTGATTATATTATTGTTGCATGATTTCTGTTTTACAGTATAATTGCTCACTTCCACGTGATTACCATCTCATAAACAGACATGTTGCAATTTGTTCCATTAAGCCTGTACCATATATCACATGGATTACAGTAATGTCGGAAAGACGGAAACACATCATTTCTATCTGCAGTCATTTATTGCAAACACATCATGTTCTGTTATAATCATTGTCAACGTGATAAAGACAACCTCGCCCTCGGATACAGTTTTAACCGGCGACTCTGCTTTAGGAAAATGTCCGTTATATCAAGTGGTCAGGTGACATGATAAATCAAGTCACATGGACATGTTTAATGGTATAGCAAAGTTTATCAGGCACCCTGTTATCAAGTTGATTTTGCGTAAAAAAGCAACAACCATGCGCCTAGTCAGACATACGCCACGACGTACCAGTCATCAGCACCCAATAGTCTTTGATACCAATCAAACATTTTGATAGTAAATCTGATCCTTTTATCGAAGTAAGAAAATAAGCAATTCGTACCTTTGTATTTATTCGTATTACTTTTAATTAGGTGAGCTTGCAATAAACAAAACTATTTTAGCTTCGTAATGCTAAGCACCACTGCGCAAGCAGAAAACACCATTTGTATTTCGTTTTGTTGGCACGACGCTGTACAAGCATAAAACACCCATTTTATTTCATTTTATGGAACGACGCTGCGATAGAGTGAAACACCTACCTCCAACATTCGAGTAACAAGTATAGTACAAAGAAATTATCATGGGCATGTACCTTACGTTTAATCATATTTCAAGGTTCTTACGAGGAAATTGATGCAGGAAAGTCGTGCATTTTCATTGGTTTACATTAGGTTTAATATATCAACTAGTAGTGCATAATCGTTATATAAATACTCTCTGCTTACAAAAGCAAATAACGCGATCAATGTCTAGAAAATGGGACGGTCAAAAACGACATTAATTCGTTCCCACTCCGTCGTATTTCTTGTATTCAACATAACTAGTACCGAGCATTGCCTATATTTGCCATTAAGTTTTCTTCTAAATATGAATGCACAAGATTAATTGGCAACAACTGCTTTACGAAGGCTCATTAGACGAAATAAAATAAAAATGTCCGCGACAGTGCTGCTCACCACTTTTATGATAGAATTAATATCCCGTGTTCTATAGCTCAATGTCATCCAGACAGTGATGAGACATTTAAAGCCGCAATAAATACTTTTATATACTCAATGAAAATATGATATTCTTTTTATAGCGTGTTTTTGTCAATATGGTCTGTGAATACTATTGTATATAAAAAGCCTTATATATTCAGCTGTTAATTAAGTTGTTTTTATTGGATCCTATCTTCCAGGTATCTTACATGTAGTATATTTAGAAAATGTACGTTGCCAGGTAACGTGTAATGAAAGACAAGAATTTAATGAATTGTGTTATAAAAGCACATGTACATATATATATTTTCCTATTAGTTTTTTATCAGACAATTTATTTGTATAATTATATAGCTGATCTTTGCCGAGTAATTGTGTTGGCGTTAATGTTATAGACGGGAATGGTAAAAAATGCTCAGTACATTTGTCGTAATAATACGAAACTCCGAAGCAATACTTGAAGAACTGACAAACATCAAGAATCCATCTGTTTTCATTTCGGTGCATATTAAAACCTCCTTTAGTCGCGCTTTTTGTCGTGCCTTCGTGTAATTGTCTCGATTTCAAGACACGAACAAACGAAAATGAATCTGATTTCGAAATTACGTGCCTTTGACATCATGTTCCAGTGATACAAACGCGAAATAGGAGGAATCAACCACCATTATAATAGCTAAAAATGTTGAACAAAATCAACTTGTCTTATGATATATTGTATTGGCATTACAAATATCCCTGTTTACGTTTTCCATCAAATAAAACATGAACCAAGTTGAATAAGTCATGTATATAAGATAATATTTTGATAGGTTGATACTATTTCACCATTTCTCGAGCTTGGAACCAGCTATATTACTAAGGTATATCGAATAACCAAGAATCATCAACAATTAGTGTTTATTGGACTTCTAACTTGAGGACAGATCGCTCAAATCAGGATCAAATTTTGTTAATGCAACTCTTACATGGGAGTGAGGCTTGACTTATCAGGAAATAAATATCAAAGCTTGAAGTACAGTAACTGTATTAGATCAATACAAATGTTTGGCAGGATTAAAAGAACACTATGACTTGGACTTTAATGGTGGTCACCGGACAAAGCTTCCATCAACTCAACTTAAACATTCAAGTAGAATAAGGCACTAGCCTAGTAATCTTTATTCAGTGTTATTTACAATCGGCAAAAGTGAAAACATTCGTATTTTCCGTTTGTAAAATTTAATACATTTCCATAGCTCAGTAGTTAGTGCAATTGCCAACTTATCTGGCGACCTGGGATCAAATCCGGGTAGGGGCTCATATATATTCTGCCTTATTCAGTAGAAATAAATGAAATGAAGGCTATGCTCAGTATGACAATACTCAAGATTTCCTTGCACAAAATGTAATGGTTTTCTTGCTTATATGAAATTGTTAGATTTAACTTAACAAAAACCAGCTGTCAAAATGCATGTAAACATGTCGATTAATATTCAGCAACCCGAATTTCATATATCGCTTGACTGATGTTACGAATAAAACATTTTTCAGTAAATATGATGGTTAAGAATTCTATGATCTCTTCATCACAGGTGTTTGTAACAGTGTTTTAAGCACATTTTATTAATACAGCAAAGAACAATTTATCGTTACACTAGTTTTAGTATGCATTCAATTCCCATATATTTACAAGAAGTTTTCTTTTTACAAAATGTGTCTTAATTTCATAATAAGCATGCTGAAGTGCTGAAGCACTCATATGTGCTAGTGCAAAAGGCATATTATGTAGGGCTATATCATGTAATACCTTTGCCCAACTCGTAGTTTATCTAACATACACGTACCCTATGTTAATAAAGACAACTCCTAAATCTATTCTATTCTCATGAAATTATTCCCCTTTGCCAACTAAAACATCATAGGTAAATAAGATAAACAATCCCAGAATAAAACGTAGCTATTTGAAAATAAATGTATGATGATTGATAGAGAACACTATTATCTATACTTTTTAAATGTTATAAGTACACCAACATGTAATGCGTATATCTTTTTTATTATACATGATATCATGTTCATTTTTGCATGTCTTCATGCGAGTATTATAGCAGCAATATCCGATAATTCGATGATTGTAATTTGCCTGCTGCGAGCAGTACACCGTGAATTTTCAAATTATGCAAAATGCACGTGCAAAACAAATAATTATAAAAAGTCTCAAAATGTTACATGCACGTTGGCCATCGATAATACCCACACCAGGAAAACACAAAACCGGAAGAATTACGATAAGAGTTCATACACGAGATGTTTGTGAAACATACACGTGTCTTGACAGTAAATAGCCTAGTGTAAATAATGTCACCACGACCTTGACATTTGAACTATCGACCTTAAAATTAAAAGGAGCCTATATCTGATGAGTAGCAACCTCTGTAAAGTTTTACGATCTAACATGCTATATTTCTTATGGTCCGGACCAGTGGAGTGATGTGTGTTCAAAGGTCATGGTGAGTTTGGCCTTTGATCCAAATGACCTTGAAATTGAGTCGGACCGTCTGTGGAGGAAGAATAATCTCCACTTAAGTTTTTAGAATCCTAGGTCTATCCGTTTTGGAGTTATTGTTGGAAAACCATTCGGAATGTCGACCGACCGACTATTTGCACATAACGCTATGCACTGTGTTGGTGTTCTTATAACATTTATTCTTACCGGTATTTGGATCACCTATAAGAGTAGAGCCTACACTTGAAAGCCTATAATTCAGCTAATCGATTCTTAGAAAGGAGTCAAACATTTGACACTACAAGTGGTTTCTACAACATTACAACTGTCGCAAAAAATAAATCTTAAACATTATCCTTTGATCCTTATAGCGTTTTCTATCATGTTCATCTTTAATGTTTAATTTTCGGAATAAATGATTTTAAACATCATCATTATTTAAAATTCAATATTTAAAAAGATATAAGAAATTCGGTCAGAGAAGGCAGCACTTAACTTAACCCGCAAAAAAGAAATCATAAAAACATCACAAAACACAAAAACACGGCACCAATGCCCACATATACACATTTAACCGAAAGAGAAAACAAAATGCCAAAGTCACAGCAGTCGGAAAGCTGAATGGACTTAAGTATCATAACGATATGTCACACTAGTCACATATAGTGAATAAGCTCCAAGTTACAGTAGAATATCTACAGTAGTTTTGACTGAACGAAGTCCTTGCGTACAATTCAAAACGCATACTGCAGAATACCCCAAGTTTCTTTAACTTCGATGTACATGTAAGAAAATATATTTTCGTGTCAAGAACGTTTGGTACATAATTAAGAAGAGTAGAAATTTCCCAATGGTATGAGTTGCATTGACAAAATGAAAATAACTTAGGAAATATGTGATATTTGAATAACATGTAAAGTAGACCTACATTTCATTAGAAATAGCGGACATTACCGTACTAATAAGTTACAAACTATAATACAGCGGTGCTTTTAGAAATCCGTTCTTCACTTCGTGTCTTTTAATAGTATGATTTATTTTATTACATTATCAATTTATTATATACCAGTTGCTAATTAAATAAATAACAAAATATAGTAATACGGTGCATAAGAATCTCGCTATATGCTAATAATTTTCCTTTTTTAATTGTACTTTTATGTATACGAGGGTTGTACCAGAATAACGTAGACTTTTGTCATAACTTTTTTATTTAGGCATGTATTATCACCAAATTTGCCGTAGAAAAACTTCACACCCTTTTCAAGAGTATCGGTAAAAATGTTATCTAACAGAATGTTAGAAAGCCATTTAATCTGTCGCCATAGTAAGCAATAGTTGGGTAAGGCGGGGCAGCGAATTTTAAAAACCTTTTTGGCATTATTCAACTGCTTATACATCACTGATATCAAGTCCAATTTTTTCGCGACTTCGTGACATACAAGCAAAATTGGAACGTATTTAGAATCGAAATAAAAACTCTGTTCTTGTATATTGTCGGTGAATAAAGCACGGGCACTCGTTGGAACGTACGCCGTAAATTTCGACTGGTAACAGGTAACCGTTGTTGATATATGGTACAAAACAAGCAACATCTGCTGCGCGTCACCAGTGAAAATATGACGTTAGCGAAATACGCTGGAAATCGCATCAACATGAAGTTTTGTGTGAACCTCGGAAAGACGCCAGAACAAACGCTTTAAATGTTGGAACCTGCTAACTATAAACATGTTGCATCGAGTTACCTGATTTTCAAACGACACTAGCGCATCAATCGTGGTCGAAAACGAATAAAACGACATGGACCGACGGCGAAAACCAACGGCGAATGCGGCGTCATCAAGCGTTTTCTATGACCACATAGACCTGGATCGACGCTCTATTATAAGGGTTATATGCGACATTACTGGTAATATATTGGAACTGTAATCACATTTAAGGTAGTAAATAAACGTTCGTAAGTTTTTTGTACAGTTGTGCCCATATTTATAGCTACAATGTACACAGTAAGGGGCTTTACTTATCCTTGAAGTTCCGCCGACGTCGTGACGTTCCGTTGATGTGCCCCGCATACCGTACCCCTATATATCCCCGGAAGTTGCAGAATTTGATCCAAATAAGATTCGGCTTTTAAATTTCACATACTTACCCAGTAACTATTATTTGCACTCCACACAAAATTATTTGTTTGTATGATGAATGGTATGGAACGTATAACAAAAGTCTACGTAATTCTGGTACAACTCTCGTATATTAATGTATACTGGTTGTTTAACATTGAAGAATGGGAGGGAAGTGGTCGTTTGCGTGATGACATTTAAGTGACCTTTATCTGTACATCACGTTACACACTTGCGTGCCGTCTTATAAGTAGTAACCTCTGAGGAAGCGTTAACAGACCACATTGGTAGGCGGCGTACTTTGTCTGACAAATTTGACAAAAGATTAAATATTATATCTTAAAATAGTCCCGATCCATTTATGAATTTCGTTTCAATTCGACATCGTATAAGTGTTAGCGTTATAAAAGCCAAAAATATACCAGAGGAATGAAGATAATATAACTTCTGTTACACTGTGTCCAACATGCCAAACTACGTTCTGGCATGCCCTTTCTTAGTCAAATGAATTATGAGCCATCATTGATGTTTTGAAAGTGTAAAACATTTTCCAATGCAATTGTAATACACTTTGCAAGCCTACCTGGTATCTGAGGAATGTATCACACTTAATTCTTGTAATACGGGCACGTAAGATGACCAACTTCCATATCTAACATTTTCCTATTAAATTGCACTTTGAATACTAGGTCTACAACATTTAGACTATATATAACATTTTTTCTTGCATAACTCTTGTTCAAATTTTCATTTCAGATCAAATATCATTTCTGTATTATATTAATTGTACATTGAAAACTGATGTAAAAAATAAATATGTTTAAACTGAATTTTCATTTGTTCATTTTGAGTATATTATGGGATATCGTAACAATACATCAAAATAAGTTTCCTTATAACTTACAGTCTACTTTATCCTTACTGCCCCGGAGAACAAAGCCCATTGCGCATCAAAAACTCACATACCTTTTATCAATTGTAGAAACTACGGGAATAGTCTGTAGATCCAGATTACGATAAAATAATGTGGCGTATAAAACATTATTTACTTCAACGTGAGAGTAAATTTAGAAATCAGTAAATGGCTTATCAGTAATTTGGCTTGTATGCTCATGATCAACTGACAAACAGAACACGTAAAACGGACAGTTAACTTCACTACATTAACAACTGCTAGAAATTCTCTTTGATCAAGTCAAACTGAAAAAATAATTCTTACATAAAAGCTGCAATACTCATCAGGCGAAAATAAAAAAGTGAAACATTGACACAAAATCACTCGTATATCTAAATTTTCTATAGAGAATATCGGTTAAATGGAAAATGACAGGAAGAAGTACTCATTATGTCTCAGAATTATTATCTAGAAAATGATAAAATGGGTTGTTCAAATTATCCAGTATATTAACATTAAAAACCTGGTAACTGTCTTATCTTTATAACTCCATAGAATGGTTGCATCTCACATTATTTGTATATTCATCGATGTTTTATTTCGCCTAATTCCTGAAGGTATAATAGTAAGTAACGATATAAAACTGTGATTTTTTTTATTTAAGAAATAAAAATCTGTTCGCGTTTATTGTCGGTGAATAAAGTGAAAATGAGTTCGGATGCGGAAAGATTAAATCACGAGTGCGTAGCACGAGTGATTTAATTTTCCGCATCCGAACGAGTGCCCGTGTTTTATTCACCGACAATATACAAGAACAGAGTTTTTATTTCGATTCTAAATCCGATAATATCCCGCACTATTTAACTGCGCGCATTCCATTTTACCCATTTGACATTGTCATTCCACGCTGAAATTGAGTGGCTTATTAGCTGGTACAATTACCTCCCTCGTTAATGAAAACGATCTACGTAATTTTCTGAAGGAAATACCACAATTTAAACATTGAAACAATTTTAATAACACGAGTATATGGTATCTTATAAAATGAAAAATATAAATGGATTGATTATCAGAAGCTTTAATAAAACTTGGGTTCTAGAGTATATTGGAGTTTCTAAAAATAGATGCGTCATAGATGTAACATAGATGTAACACTGGATTCTCGTGCAACTCGCCTTGTCATCGTGACTCGTAGTAAATTTTACTATAAAGTTTACGTTCATTCATTCATAAATATATATGTCACGTGATACTGGGCGTAAATAGAAACAGCCAATTTGATAGGTATGTTTTATGGGGGTAATAATACATTGTTAGGTCCGCTCTATATTTAAACGATTATTCCGCAGATCGTGTAAGAATATATCACATAACATTGGATAGTTTACATATGCTAGTGCTAAAATGCGAAATCTAACAATATTTATACTAAGGATCAATCTATATCAAAGTTCCAATTATTTGTTAACATAATTGTTCTTTTTCAGCCCGTTGTAGCATTGGTATTTAATAGATGGCAGATGTGATTCTTTCTGGTTTCAAACTGAAGTGATTGTGGCTTATCATTCAATTACAGCTAGTCGAAACGAAAAAACTATGCATTTGAACGAGAATTTAGAAGTACACCCTACGTTCGTTCCTGTTTTTAAACGCATACATTATTAGTAATCAAACACAATCAAGCCTTTGATAAAAAATGGTCCATGAAACGAACCAATAAATATTCCAGGTCATCTTATTTTTCCCCGTATTTGAGCGAGATATAAACAGTAATTATCTCCATCATCTTAGACAATTTGCCGTACATCCGATGTGCCATTTTAAAATCGACAATTAATGACTTGTTTATCGAATAAAACAACCGCAGTAATTATACATGGGATTTGCCGTAATTGTTATGTCAATAATCTTGAAAATATCTTCCTGAAAACCTCTCTAGACCAACAATATACGACACGTGCAATTAATGATTAAATTGTTTATGCCTGTCATCATCACATGTAATTAAATCAACCAGCTATAAACGTCTTCATTAAAGCATTTCTGTTACAGTGTAAACTCGATCGCAACACTCCCCTCTATATACAGACGCTATCAATACAGTACAACCCTCACTATATACAGACAAAACGCATCTTCACCGATTCTTTAATCGCATTTTTAAAGGAAGATGCAAGTTGGTCTATTGAACATATATTTTGAGTTCGTTGGCCTAGGAATGGCCGCTATGGACATGTTGTTGATACATGTACTATAAAGATGGCCGCTATGGACAGTGAATTATCTTTTGACAGGGCCACTTTAATGAAGATGTTGATCTTGAGAGAGTCATCGTAAAGAGGTTAATGATTTAAAGAGCGTCTCTGAATTTGTTTTTGACTCGGAATCAGTTGTCGATCTCGATAGATTCTGACTGTATTTTGAAACATTTACGAAATGTACATTGCTCTGGATGCTCATTATATTATTGTTGCTTGATTTCTGTATTACAGTATAATTGATCACTTCCACGTGATTACCATCTCACAAACAGACATGTTGCAATTTGTTCCATTAAGCCTGTACCATATATCACATGGATTAGAGTAATGGCGGAACATAGCATGTGATCATCTTTATCTGCAGTCATTTATTGCAAACCCATCATGTTCATTTATAATTGCCATCGTGATATGGATAACCTCGCCCTCGGGTACAGAGTTTCAACCGGTGACTCTGCTATAAGAAGACGTCCGTCATATGACATGGACAGGTGACCCGATAAAGCAAGTCACATGGTCAGGTGACGTGATATAGCAACGTTTATCAGGCAACCTGATATCAAGTCGATTTTACCGAAAATAACTGGGTAATCGTGAATACCTTAATTAAGCAACCATCATGCGCCTATACAGACAGTCCGGGCGTACTTGTCATCAGTACACAATAGTCTTTGATACCAATCAACTATTCAATATTAAATCTGATCCTTTTATCGAAGTAAGAAAATAAGCTGTTCGTACATTGGTATTTATTCGTATTACTAATAATTAAGGGAACTTGAAATAAAGTCTATCAATCGCTCTCAAAAACCTCATTCAGAACGGTATCCAGGAGGGTATGAAAGAACAGAAGTCAATTAGCGTTGCAATGCTAATCACCATTGAACAAACGGAAAACACCAATGGGATTTGTGGTATGTCGCTATGATAGAATGAATCCCCCAACTCTGCCACTCTGGTGAGTTCATGTTAATGTCATTGTTTTAATTCATTTTTCAATGATACAGTAACCTGTGATGTAAACTGTATTTCAATTTTCTTACTTGGAAATGGATTCCAGAAAGTCGTGCATTTCCGTTGACATTAATATAAATAGATGTACTCTATAGTACTACATAATCTTTATATAAATACTCTATGCTTACAAAAGCAAATATCGAGATCAAGGTTTTAGAAAACAAACAAAATGTTAAGTTATGCTAATATGTAACGTTATAGAAGGGTCAAGAACGGCGTTAATTAGTTCACACTACGTTTTGTTTCTAGTTATTAACAGAGCCAGTACCGAGTATAGCTTATATTAAATTTTGAAAGTAAGTTTTCTTCTTAATATGGCAAGCATATGAGTGCCTCCATCCATATTTGAACTCAGGTCGCCAGATAAGATGGCAAGTGCGTTAACCTCTGCTTTACGGAGGCTCATTAGACGAAGTAAAATATAAATGTCCACGATAGTGCTGCTCACTAATATGAACTAAGGCACCGCCTAAACGGGGATTAAATAGTAGATGTTTGATAACTGCTAAGCTATATTTCAGATATATGGTATAGAATTTTTTTAGGTAAAATACTTAAAAAATGTTTCACAAGTTATATTTATACCAGTGTGCTTATTTATGGGATATACAGGCATCTATGCCAAATATAGTAAATATTTAACAATTTTATTTGATTTTTGCTATACGCTAAAACATGACACAGTCCCTTTAAGACTGCATTCGCAGTATATTCATTTCATATTTGATACATGATAACTGCACACATGTTACACATTTGTCAGAGAGCATATTTTCTGTAAGGGTACCGTACCCAGACTGTTCAATTAGCCGTCCGATGAATTGAACAATTTCAGTTTCTGTCCTGGGTTCGTTTTTCCTGGGTACATTATCGCGTGTATTTTTTCAAGGTTTTCCAACGAAAAATCCTCCTTATTAGATTGGGACAATGGATCCCGGACTAGATGACGGGCAGGCAGCTAAGTCAAACAATTTTTAACTAGGGGTTTCCAGTCAATAACTTGAAGCTTGGATAGGCTGATCTTAATGATACTTTGTATATAGCAAGCTTGCATGGATACCTAGCTTGGGATTGTATTTGGGGTCAAAAAGGGTCATGGTCACCCAGGCCCTTCCCCAGCCCAATAAGCTGCCGCGGTTCCGCGGTGCTTAAAAAAGCAAATATAGCATACCGCTGCGCCTAAATATCCCGCGCGGTGCCTCAATTAAAAGTCCAGCATCTTGAGTCAATTAATGATTTTAAACTGTTAGTGAAAGAATGTTGAGAAGCATTATTTAACCATGATGTTGTCAATTACTAAATAATTTTTTATCTTTTGTAATTTCAGGTAAAGAATAAGACAACTACAGAAGTATATATCTGCTGAACCCTGCGGCTTTTACCGGAAGACCTTAACCGTTCAAGACCGATGTTGCTGTTGTCAAAGACCCATGATTTAGATTATGTTGTTTAAAATGATTTATTATGATTATATATATTAAGAAAAAGTAAAGAAATATATGTAACAAAAATTGTTGTTGTATTGCATATCATACTACTTAAAAATGCACCATTTCGGCTTGAGTTTTTAAAAAAAATCGAATTCGGGAGGGGACACCCCTCCCGTATCCCACCCCACAAGCGTCCGCGCTATATTACCCCAGCGCCTTAAAAAAATCCTGGGGAATGGCCTGTCACCGTTACTAAAAATATATGAAAAAGGTTTCCGGTCAATAAGTTCAGTTTGCATTGGGCATTTTTCATGAAATGCTATTTTTTGTGCTGGCATATTCATGCTTTCTACATTTATTAACCAGGCTTCAGAATCCTTGGTTATTAGATTTGGGTATAGCCACAAATGTGTAGGCAGGCAGCGTAAGCAATTAATTCTGTGCTCAACTCCTATGTTTCTCAAGAATTTTCAACCATCATTAGGCGGACACCCGTATAGAAAGCCCGGTTTTGCGACAATGCGGTGTCTTGTGTAAGACATATTTTGATAGGTCGATAATAAATTCTTAGGCCAATCGCAAAGCTGAAACATTTTTCTAACTTGGTGTTTTTGTACTCTTTTTCTGAAGTCTCGATGATTTCGCGAGGGAAAACTTTGTGCATTAAAACGATTGAATTATTGGTAAATGGCAACCGGAAAACAAAGTCTTACACTGAGATCATGATAAAAGTACTTGGAAACAAGGAAAACCTTCTTTTAATGTGTAAACGCCGCCTTAAAAGGGAATAACTGCATTTGTTGATTTTTAGTCTGTCAGATCGTCAGTCCCACAGGTTATCAGCGATTATCGGGAAGTCGGGTAGCCCAAAAATCAGGGACTCCGGTCCAGAAGACCTATAATTGAACTTGACCTAGATTATAATGAAATAATTTATTCTGCTAATGCGACTGTGAGTGAAATTATTTTACTTTAGGCTTTGCGGCTGCAGAGATGCAAGTAAAATTTTTGTTTGACCCTGACCGCAGAAATGCACGATTTTAGGCAAACATTGCGTGAGATGTACAGTACTCACGCTATCGAGCGCTATGCTTAGAAACAGCTTCTTAAAATAAGCGCTACTGTATATCGGAAAAAGTGAAAAATATATTATTATTTCGGCAAGCAGCAAGCGCTTGTGGCTAGCTGACTATTACATAGCGCTGAAAAGTGCAACCAAATCACCCCGTTTCTAACGAAAGCACTTGGTAGCGCTTACCTAGCAGTACAATGTAAATATCTTTTTGTACACAACACATTCAAAATGAAATTGTCATAATTTGATTCAAAATGAGTAAAATCTATGGCATACCTTTATTGTAGGCCTAACTGTATTCTTGAGAGCAGTTTCAATTACAGTAGTCCAGGGATAATTTCTAAACCTACTGTAACCATATTTCGTCCAGTCCATAGTATCAGATCAGCTTCAAGCCTTGGAAAATTGAAGATATTGCAAAAGCGACACCGTATGACGTTAATTGGGGGCCTAGTCAATCATACAAGACCACAAAAAACATCACACAATTGTGCTCCGCAGTTTCATACTCCCACGAACCGAACTCCAGCTACCGATGGTGATCAATCCGGAATCAATCCATTTAAATAGATATGCGATAATTATTTGTTTTGGATAATTAACGTCTGAAGTAGGCTTAAGTAAACTTTAGTTCACAATGCTTCTTGTATGAACGACCTTGAACTGAATGTTTACAATTATTGTAAATCACTATGTAGAATGACTTCCCTTGGTTGTCGATGTTTAGAATACGGCGCTTTAATCTTTAATACGGTGTTTTAAGTACTTCTTACATCCCTTTGTTTTTTAAAAATAGTTTGTTCTATTTATTACAATTTTTTAAAAAATGATAATTAATCGCAAGAGAACGATAGGCTAAACCGTTTACAGCTTACTATTTTTTTTATATTCCAAGGACTATTCACCTCGGAAAACTGCCTGAAATTTTTGACCGGAAATAACTTTTTTTGAAAGCATTAGTACCGGCAGAGACTCAACGAAAATTCGCACGTTCGCCTGTTAACGGTCTGGGTATTTTCAATAGCCCCGCTGTGCGGGGCTATTTAAATCCCCTATTATTATGATAGAATTAATATCCCGCGTTCTATAGCTCAATTTTATCCAGACAGTGATGAGACATTCAAAGCCGCAATAAATACTTTCATATACTCAATGAATATATGATATTATTTTTATAGAGTGTCCTTGTCAATATTGTCTGTGAATACTATTGTATATAAAAAGCCTAATATATTCAGCTGTTAATTAAGTTCTTTTTTATGATATCCTGTCTTCCAGGTATCGCACAGGCAGTATATTTAGAAATTGTACGTTGACTGTTGTGGTATGATGTAAGTCATGAATTTAATCAACTGTGTTATTAGAGTTCATGTACTCAGATATTTTGTCATTAGTTTTTTATCAGACAATGTATTTGTATAATTATATATGTGATCTTTGCCGAGTGATTGTGAAAAAATAATCGAAGAACTGACATACTGATAATAAACATTAGTTTTCTTTTCGGTGCCCTTTTTGTCGTGCCTACGTGTAATCGTCTCGATTTCACTATAATAAAAATAATAATAATAACGACTTTATTTTAAGAAGCGACACAGTTGGGCAAGCCCAGTCTTCCCTGTGAGCCTCACTATGCCACGAACAAACGGCAATGAATTGGATTTCGACATTACGTGCCTTTAACATTTCGTTTCCCTGATACAAACACGAAATGGCAGGAATCAACCACCATTATATTAAAATAGCTGAAAATGTCAAACTGGAATGACGTTTCGTTGCAAAAAAATCAAATTGTCACATGATATATTATATCGGCAATACACATACCCCTATTTATGTTTTTCATCAAATAGAAAATGAACCAAGATGAATAAGTCACGTATATAAGATAATATTTCGATAAGTTGATACTATTCCATCATTTTCTCGAGCTTGGAACCAGATATATTACTACGTATATTGTATATCCAAGAATCATCAACACTTAATGTGTATTAATGTGTATTCAAGCACTAACTTGACGACAGATATAACTATGTTTAATCAGTTCGCATTAATAGAAATACTCTGGCGAAACTCAAGTTCATTCAACAGGGTCAGAACAAGGTTAAAATACTAAGTATCACTCAAAACTTGATAACGGTCAAAAAAACAAATATCCCTGTCTGTCTAACATCTGCCAAGCTCATCGGATTTAGATCAATAATAAGTATAACACTTTCAACTATCCTGCCTCTGAATTTCCAAAAATCTCATACCATGCATTTGTCACAAATATCTTTTTTCCAGATACGTACGAGTTTGTAAGTCAAACATCGTCGGAGACCTATGGTCGGTGCCTCCGCTCCCGTCGGATTTTTCTTTAAGTCACATAGCTGTCGCTAAACTTGCAAGAATAACATGAAAACTGTCCTTTTCTCATCCACATATTGTGTGAATCGCTCAAACCAGGATCAACTTTTGTTAATGCTACTCTTACATTGGGGTGGCGTTGGGCTTGTCAGCAAATATAGATCAACGCTTGAAGAACTTTATATGAGAAGTAAAACTCTAGGACTAGGACCTTGGTGATGCGTGAACCGCACAAACCTTTCTTAATATCAACTCAAACAATCAGGTAGTATTATGCATTAGCTTTTTAATACATGCAACAGTCACATGATCAATGTCACTATTAGATCGTGACGTCATCAGTCTCGTTTTCGACGCTTTCAAAATATTATGATAATGTAAGGTCAGTTGAATATGCAATAAATTATATATTTATCAGAAATGTTCTTTTTACGAAAGAATCTTCATTTCATAACTAGCATGCTTAAGTACTGGAGCACTCACCTGTGTTCTTTAGCGTCATGTTACATAAGACCAATGCCTTACTCGTAGTCGGTCTATTGTACACTATGTTATTAAATATAGCTCATGAATCTACTCAATTATCATGAAATTATTTCCTTTTGTACACTAAACCGTAGGCATAGATAATGAAGCCCAGAATAAAATGTACCTGAAAAATAAATACATGATAGGTTATACTGCAGATCAAATATATGATCTAGTCGGTAGACATGTTATCCTACTCTGTGTATGGGCCGGTGGCCTTTAACATGTTTTGAAATAAACTGTAAACTCTGGTATTATATCACATTATTCTGTGTAGGGCCCTACATTTGGAAGCACATAATATCGCTAATCAATACTTAGCAAGTAGTCAAACATTTGGCACTATAAGTGGCGTTTACAACATAAAAAACAATCGCAGAAATTTATAAACATTACCCTTTGATCCTCATAACAGGTTCCTTCATGTTCATCTGTAATGTTTATTTAAAATAACAAATCTGTTTATAAGCATTCATAATTAAAAATTAAATATGTAAAAGATGTATGAGAAATTCGCTCCGGAAACGCAGCATATTTTCGCAAAACACAGAAAACGTAACAAGCGAAAAAGAAATGCCCAACTCCAGCTGTCAGCAAGCTGAATGACCTAAAGTTTTATAAAGATATGCCCAAATATACACATAGTGACTAAACAAGGTTAACCCTATCTCCAACCCGGACGACCATACCATGACAAAATTGGGACCTATGGCAACCTAACAATGTATTTCCATGATGTCTCCATAATGATTATGCCAACAGTGTGCAATTTAATGACCAAACAAGGTCCCACAACGATTACACCTAGTAACCCTGTTTCTGGTGCTGAATGATCCTAAAAATTATGCTAAAATGGTGTCCTCCAACAACAAAAATGGTTCTCTATTAATTGACAATATAAAGTATGCAAACATTGTGACCTTAAGTGACGTTGAATGAACACGCTCAAACTGGTATGCCTATTTTAAGCTGACGTCATCGAGCACAAATCAAAACGCACATTGTAGAATATTCCAAGAAAAGATATTTACGTGTATATAATGTTTGGTACTGACAAAGAGTTTTCTTACAGAATGAATTACATACATAAAAACAAAATAACTTAGGTAATAAGTCATATTGAATTAACAAGTATAGTAGACCTACATTTCATTACATTTATCAGACATTATCATTTTTAATTAGTTACAAAATATTATAAAACGGTGCTGTACAAACACGTCACATGCCGTGCAATAACTATTATGATTTATATTAAATTATAAAAAATCATTAGTTCTTTAATATAGACAAATAGAGAAGTGATCGTTTGAGTGATGACATTTAATTGACTAATGTTTGTAAATCACGTGACACACTCGCGTGCCGTCTTATTAGTATTAACCTCTGAGGTAGCGTTAACAGACCACATGGGTAGGTGGCGTACTTTGACTGACAAATTTGACAAAGGATCAAATATATCTTAAAATAGTCCCGATCTATTGATGAAGTTTTTTTTAACACGACATGATATATAAGTGTTATGCAAGCCTAAATAGAGGTATGCAACAAACGTTGCTTCTTATACAACACCTCACGTGTAGAACTGCTTTCTTACATGACCTTTCTAAGTCCATTGCATAAATAATGTCATTGAGGTATTGAAATTATACACTTTTTTCCAGTAGAATTGTTATACAATACTTCAAATAAAACTTAAATAATTAAAATATATTATGCAGTCCTACCTCGTATCTGAGGAATGCAGCATGTAAAACAAGCACGCAAGACGACCAACTTTCCGCAATATTCCATATCTTAACATTTCCTATGAAATTACACTGATAATTATCTACATCTAAGAATATTTGGCCTGCAACATTTAGACTATATATTACATTTTTCATGCAAAACTCTTGTTCAAATTTTTATTTCATATCAAATCTCATTTCTGTATTGTATTGTTGTAAATTTATACTGAAAATTTATGGGAAATAAAATATGTATAAACTAAAGTTTCATTTGTTCATTTTGAGGATGTCGGGGATACATCGTCACATCATTGCAAACTATACTTCCAGTTAAAGTACAGTCTGCTTTAGCATTATTTCCCGGAAAACAAAGCACATTGCTCATCAGAAGCTCACATACCTTTTATCAATTATAGAAAATACGGAATTGTCTGTAGATCAAGATTACGATAAAATAATGTGGCGTATAAAACATCATTTACCTCAACGTGAGAGTAAATATAGAAATCAGTGAGAGGCTTATCAGAAAATTGGCTTGTACACTCATGCTCAACTGACAAACAGAACAAGTAAAAACGGACAGTTAACTTCACTACATTAACAACTGCTATAAATTCTCTTTGATCAAGTCTAACTAAAAAAGTAATTCTTACATAAAAGCTGCAATACTCATCAGGCGAAATTTAAAAAGTGTTACATTGACATAAAATCTCTCGTATACAGTATCTAAATTTCTATAAAGAATATCGGTTTAATGGAAAATGGCAGGTAGAAGTACTTATTATGTCTCAGAATTATTTTCAAAGAAAATGATAAATTTGTGTTGTTCAAATTATCGAGCATGTTAACGACAACATTTGAGCACTCTTTTATCTTTTAGTTTCCAGACAATGCTTGCATTTTACATGATATTTCGTATTTATCGACGTTTTATTTCGTTTAAAGCTCAAGGTATACTGTAAAGTTACGATATAAAACTGTAATTTATTTAACTTTATCACACATTAAATAGTGAACATATACTAGTATATCTCTGATTTAATTCCATAGGGAATAGTTATATAACACAGTAGTTTGGTTCATACTCATATTTAATAACGTTTCGGCATTCAGCCTTTATCGAAACACACATTTTAAAAACTTATTTTACATATTTGCTTGCATTGTTGTACTTCCTATATTCCTATATTTATTTAAAGTATTTTGAACTTATAATGATAATATATTGGACATGACTATCTGTGGTTTATGTTTGGAATAGGTGTAGGCATCCCTAAACTGGAGTTTTACCTATATTAGACTGATTTGTATACATTGCAACGTAACGTCATGAGTCTATTTGGCGTACTTTTGTTATGACGTCATTTCCTGTTTATTTGTGACGTCATGACGTCACTTCCTGTTTTGGGCCATTATTTTAAAATGGCCAACAACAATGCCAGCAAATATGTAAAATAAGTTTTTAAAATGTGTGTTTCGATAAAGGCTGAATGCCGAAACGTTATTTAATATGAGTATGAACCATACTACTGTGTCATATACTAGTAGTTAAATGCAAGATCTAACAAAATTGATACAAAAGATCAATCTATATAAAAGTTTCGATCATTGGTTAACATAATTGTACTTATTCAGCCTGTTGTATTTTTGGTATTAAATAGATCGCAGATTTGATACTTTCTAGGTTCGAACTGAAGTGATTGTTGCTAATCATTCATTTACAGCGTGTTGAAACTAAATAGCTATGCTTTTGAACGAGAATATAAAAGTGCACTATTGCGTTCGTTTTGTTTTTAAACGCATACATCATTAGTAATCAAACACATTCGAGCCTTTGATAAAAAAAATGGTCCATCAAACGAACCAATAAATATTCCAGGTCATCTTGTTTTCCCCGTATTGGAGCGAGATATAAACAGTAATTATCTCCATCATCTTAGACAATTTGTCGCACACCCGATGTGCCATTTAAAATCGATAATTAATGACTTGTTTTCGAATAAAACAGATACAGTAATTGTACATGGGATTTGCGGTTATTGTTATGTCAATAATCCTGAAAATATCTTCCTGACAATGCTCTCTAGACCAACAGCATACATCCAACGACACGGGCAATTACTGATTGAATTGTTTATGCATGTCATCATGACATGAAGTTAAACCAACCACATATAAACGTCTAAATTAACCGCAATCATGTTACAGAGTTGTTGGTGATATATATAGAGAGAGACTTTCTAGCAGAGGTGTTAACATAGAGAAGGTCGCTTTTCTAGGGAGTATTAACCAAGAGAGGTCAGTTCTATGGGTAGGTAGTTGATCTAGAGAGGGCCGCCCACGAAATCAATAGAGGACTAGTCTTAATAGAGGGTCACTTTGTTTATCTAGGAAGAGCATGTTGATCAAGAGGCGGTTTTTCATCTGGTGAGATCCGCATTTCATATCAAAACATTTGCAAAATGTGAAGTCGCTTGGATGCTGATTGTATTATTTTTGCATGATTTCTATGTTACAGTATAATTGCCCTCTTCCACATGATTACCATCTCACAAAAAGACATGTTGCAATTTGGTCCATTAAGCCTATACCATATATCACATGTATTACAGTAATGTCGGAAACACATCATATTTATCTGAAGCCATTTATTGCAAACCCATCATGTTCCGTTATAATCATTGTTAACGTGATAAAGACAACCTCGCCCTCGGGTACAGTTTTAACAGGCGGTGCAGCTTTAGGAAAAGTCCGTCATATCAAGTGGGCAGGTGACATGATAAAGCAAGTCACGTGTTCATGTAAAATGATATAGCAAAGTTTATCAGGCACCCTGTTATCAAGTTGATTTTGCGTAAAATAAGCAACAACCATGCGCCTAGTCAGACATACGCCAGGGCGTACCAGTCATCAGCACCCAATAGTCTGATAGTTTGAAAGTAAATCGGATGACTTAATCGAAGTAAGAAAATAAGCTATTCTTACCTTTGTATTTATTCGTATTACTTATAATTAAGTGAGCTTGAATTAAACACAAATAATTTAGCATCATAATACTTAGCACCACTGCGCAAGCAGAAAACACCATTTGTATTTCGTTTTGTTGGCACGATGCTGGACAAGCATAAAACACCCATTTTATTTCGTTTTATGGTACGACGCTGCGATAGAGTGAACTCCCCTACCTCCGACATTCGTGTAACAAGTATAGTGCAAAGAAATTATCATGGGCATGTACCTTACGTTAAATATATGGCTAGGTGCTTACGAGGAAATTGATGCAGGAAAGTCATGCATTTTCATTGGTTTACATTAGGTTAAATATATCAACTAGTAGTACATAATCGTTATATAAATAGTAAATATTCTCTGCTTACAAAAGCAAATAACGAGATCAATGCCTAGAAAAGAAATCAAATGTTAAGATATGCTAACAGGACGGTCAAGCACGGCGTTAATTCGTTTGTACTACGTTGTATTTCTTGTAATCAACATATTTAGCACCGAGCATGGCATATATTTGCCAGTTAGTTTTCTTCTAAATATGAAGATTGAATGGCAACCACTGCTTTCGGAGGCTCATTTGATGAAATAAAATAAAAATGTCCACGATAGTGCTGCTCACCATTATTATGATAGAATTAATATACCGTGTTCTTTAGCTCAATTTCATCCAGACAGTGATAAGACATTTAAAGCCGCAATAAATACTTTCATATACTCAATGAAAATATGATATTCTTTTTATAGCGTGTCCTTGGCAATATTGTCTGTGAATACTATTGTATATAAAAAGCCTTATATATTCAGCTGTTAATTAAGTTTTTTATGAGATGCTATCTTCCAGGTATCTTACAGGCAGTATATTTAGAATATGAAGGTTGCCTGGTATGATGTGATGTAAGTCAAAAATTGAATCAACTGTGTTTTTTAAATACATGTACTCAGATATTTTCCTATTTGTTTTTTTATCGTAGACAATTTATTTGTCTTATAGCTGATCTTTGCCGAGTGATTGTTTTGGCGTTACTGTTATAGACGGGAAAGGTAAAAAGCTTATTACATTTTTCATAATAGCACTAAACTTCAAAGAAATACTAGAAGAACTGACAAACTTATAGCATCTATCAGTTATCTTTTCGATGCTTATTAAAACCTTCTATAGTAGCCCTTTTTTGTCGTGCCTACGTGTATTCGCCTCGATTTCAAGACGCCACGAACAAACAGCAATGAATCGGATTTCGAAATTATGTACCTTTGACATTTCGTTTCAACGACTCAAACGCGAAATTGGAGGAATCAACCACCTTTATATTATATTAGCTGAAAATGTCGAACTGAATGACGTTTTCGATACAAAAATCAACTTGTCACATGATATATTATATCGGCAATACACATACCCCTGTTTACGTTTTTCATCAAATAAAAAATGAACCAAGATGGAAACGTCAAGTATATAAGATAATATTTCGATAAGTTGATACTATTCCATCATTTTCTCGAGCTTGGAACCAGCTATATTAATACGTATATCGTATATCCAAGAATCATCAACAATTATAAACTGTAATGTTTGGTATTAACAAAGAGTTTTATTACAGAATGAGTTACATACATAAAAAGAAAAAATAACTTAGGTAATGAGTCATATTTAATTAACAAGTATAGTAGACCTACATTTCATTACATTTAGCAGACATTATCATTTTAAATTAGTTACATAATTTGATAAAACGGTGCTGTACAAACACGTCACATGCCGTGCAATAACTGTGCGTTTTTAATTGTACTATTATGATTTACATTAAAGTATAAAAAAAAGTCATTAGTTCTTTAATATAGACAAATAGGAGAGAAGTGATCGTTTGAGTGATGACATTTTATTGACTAATATTTGTACATCACGTGACACACTCGCGTGCCGTCTTATTAGTATTAACCTCTGAGGTAGCGTTAACAGACCACATGGGTAGGTGGCGTACTTTGTCTGACAAATTTGACAAAAGATCAAATATATCTTAAAATAGTCCCGATCTATTGATGAAGTTCTTTTTAACACGACATGATATATAAGTGTTATGCAAGCCTAAATCGAGGTATGCAACAAACGTTGCTTCTTGTACAACACCTCACGTGTAGAACTGCTTTCTTACATGACCTTTCTAAGTCCATTGCATAAATAATGTCATTGAGGTATTGACATTATACACTATTTTCCAGTAGAATTGTTATACAATACTTCAAATAAAACTTAAATAATTAAAATAGATTATGCAGTCCTACCTCGTATCTGAGGAATGCAGCATGCGTTGCTTCTTGTAAAACAAGCACGTAAGACGAACAATTTTCCGCAATATTCCATATCTTAACATTTCCTATGAAATTACACTGATAATTAACATGCAAAACTCTTGTTCAAATTTTTATTTCATATCAAATCTCATTTCTGTATTGTATTGTTGTAAATTTATACTAAAAATTTATGGGAAATAAAATATGTATAAACTAAAGTTTCATTTGTTCATTTTGAGGATGTCGGGGATACATCGTCACATCATTGCAAACTATATTTCCAGTTAAAGTACAGTCTGCTTTAGCATTATTTCCCGGAGAACAAAGCACATTGCTCATCAGAAGCTCACATACCTTTTATCAATTATAGAAAATACGGGAATTGTCTGTAGATTAAGATTACGATAAAATAATGTGGCGTATAAAACATCATTTACCTCAACGTGAGAGTAAATATAGAAATCAGTGAATGGCTTATCAGTAATTTGGCTTGTACGCTCATGATCATCTGACAAACAGAACACGTAAAAACGGACAGTTAACTTCACTACATTAACAACTGCTATAAATTCTCTTTGATCAAGTCTGACTAAAAAAGTAATTCTTACATAAAATCTGCAATACCTATCAGGCGAAATATTAAAAAGTGTTACATTGACACAATATCACGCGTATATCTAATTTCTATAAAGAATATCGGTTTAATGGAAAATGGCAGGTAGAAGTACTTATTATGTCTCAGAAATATTTTCAAAGAAAATTTATGTTGTTCAAATTATCGAGCATGTTAAAGTGTATAGAGCTAAATCGGAAGATTTTTTTTTTAAAGTTTCAAAAACTGAAAAACAATTATGCTTTCATATCCATTAGATTATTTTTGCTTCAGTTTTAACAGAAACTCTTTCTGAGAATTATTGGACATGCGAACTGTCCATTTTCATACAACAGTGTTCTAGAACACCCTATGAAACTGTAAGAATCTTCAATTTTTCGACGATTGAATCAAAGTACACGGAACCCATCCACAGTTTAAATTTGCAATTAAGGTAGTTTAGTATCATACTAAAAACGATGCAAGTAATTATTTTGACACTGAATGGCTGTTAGAATATAGCGCTATACACTTTAACATTAAAAACCTGGTAACTGTCTTATCTTTATTACTCCATAGAATGGTTGCATTTTACATGAGATTTGTTATTTTTCGACGTTTTATTTCGTTTTTTATCTCCAGGTATACCAGTAAGTAGCGAAATAAAACTGTGATTTATTTTACAATACCACACATTAAATAGTTAGCACATACTAGTAGTTAAATGCGAAATCTAACAATATTGGTACTAAAGATCAGTCTAGATCGAAGTTTTAACACACTTATTCTTAATCAATCTGTTTGAATCAGTGGTATAAACTATGTGGTAGATGTGACACTTTCTGGGTTCGAACTGAAGTCATGACATAATAAAGAGCGGACACACTTACGATTAGTTAGTTTAAAAAATTATATAAAAATAAACTTGACCCTTGTTGACTGGGTCAGGGATTTCTTAGACAACATAAACTAACAAACGTATAAATGTATATACCACAGGTAACTGTATCGTTGTTAACGAAAATAAACAAAAACATTTTTTTTCCTTTTTTTTCGTTTTCAACGATACAGTTACCTGTGGTATATACTAGTACTATAATTAGGCTGGATTTATCCACCTTGGAAGAGCCGCTTTTTCACACTATGGATGAACTTAGGAGGACAGAGTTAGTGTGAAAGCGATATGTTCTCCAATTGAGTATCGTATACTACATTGTATACTAAGCAAAACAGCTAACCGAACGCTTATGTTTTTTTATAAATATTCATAGAAATACCTGTAAGAATTTTCTGAGACTTGGACTGAAGTATAATCCATACATTAGAAGGGTGGTGGTAAAATTTCGTCAAAATATTTAATTTGCATCGTCGTCAAAATATGCATTTAATAACATCACCCATCAAGATGAAATTCGCAAATGTACAATTAACATATTTTATAAATTTGCAGCGGTTTTTACCGTATAACTTTTTTATTTATTAATATTTTTGCACGAAATTTTGTGTGTTTGTTATTTATGATCTTAAGGTTCGCTTTAAGTAGTTTTAGTTTCAAAAATGCGGAATGAATGTTCACAGAACCATGAAATAACAGAACCAGACTTATAAACTTGAAACTCATGAATAAGCGTTACATAATAAAAGGTTTTAGGTTTATTAATACACATACACATTAAAGACTAATCGCCAAATCAATAAAACAAATAGTCAAGCTCGATACCATGCGATTTGATCACAAAAACATGCATTTTTTATTTTTTCAAAATTATGACTTCATTTTTCAATGGTCAAGGGGAGGTAATTTGGTCGAATACAAAATGTATCTTCTGTGTGACTAAATGGTGGTAATTAATGACTTAATTTTGGTGTTATTCTCAGTATTTTAATATTTATTTTTGTTTCCGTTATCAGAGTATACACTTAAAACAAACCTTTTTACCAAAGCGGGCATATAGTAGCATTAACAATTTGTCGAACACCCGATGAACGCACTTCAAAACTGTCATTTTTACTAAATTGATTGAAAACACGTTTTTTCAAACACATGTAAAAATCCCATAAGGACTAATATATACACATTTATTAAGTCAACGTGTTTCACTAATGCATGACAATACAATTGTATGGGAAAATGTTGTGAATTAACTTAAAAAGAAGTAAAATTATACAAGAGTTATCCCACTTGAATTTACTATTTATCTTTGCTTCTGTGATTCCCAATGAACTGCTTTAGGCCTTTTTATGTACATTGATATTCACACCTACGTGAAGTAAAAGAAACTAATGTTTGTGATAATTTAAATCTGTGTAAAACTAATCTGTGTGATTGATACCCTCCAGGGAGCGAAATGGCCGCTCTGCCGTTGACTACCTTTGACAATTGCGCCATGTTTTTGACAAAATAGTTTGTTTTTCCGACTAACAAATACCCATGCTACACAACATGCACACGAAACTCGTGCAACTTGAGAGCAATCGATCGCAATGTACAAAAATGTGATTTGAAGCTTTTTCGTCATGGATGAGTGATTGTGGTATGGATTTTCATGGGGTAAGCTGCATTAGGAGCACAATCTATATTGAAATAAATATGTAAACTTTTAGGTTTGTACACTTACAGGATACTGAAATATTCAAATTTAAAAAGCGTTTGGTTAGCTGTTTTGCTCAGTATATATCATTATAGTGGTTTCATGGCTACATTTTCTGTGGTTCGAGTTTGTCCCGCAGATTGAATTTCGCACATCTAAACTACCAGCAGAACGGTAATAATCGGTTACAAACTGCTGAATTCGCTACATACTGTCCTGTTTTGTTTTATGTTAGCAAAACGTAGAAATTAATACCCGAAAGTCTTGCAGGTCGCAGAAATTTAAAAAACGCAGCAATAAAATCGATCAGTTTTAGCCCTAAAACGCAAACGTTTTTAAACACCGAAACAAGCCTATATACGGTATATACTCACAGAAATGAGACAGTGTATATACCAACGTAAGCCCTACACACCTTGGATCAAAAATATCCATATAGATTGACAGTTCACACTGTTTAGTGACAAGGCCGTTGGTATTATAGCAAGATTTGTACAATGAATGTATTTGCCGGCTTAATCTTTAATTGTTTTCGTATTAGACTACCTAATTCCAATCGTATATTATAAATATGCGTAATATCTACAAATAAGTGTTAAGGTTGCAATTTTAATCTTTAAAGAGTATTAATTAATCCAAAATGACATAAGCCGTTAATGTTTGATGTTAAGATTTTACGGTTCATCAGATTGAATTATATGAAACAAACAAGTCTCACATGCTACATATCGATGGTTTAGATTAGAAGGTCGTAACTACCAAATCAATATTTTGAGAAAACACGGAAAAACTGTCTGACATTTACTCTTTACTTATGGTAAAAAAACTTTTACAACTTCATTTTGGTCAACATGACAAGTTCAGATTTTTATGAAAATGGGCTCATAAGAAGCGCCTGTGATGCTTATTCTAAATATGTATGAACATTAAAAGGCCGTAAGTGGTACTAAGTTTCGACCCTCTCATTCTAAGCCAGCGATATAAGAAGGTCACCCGATACCATGTCCAAACAAATTACCTTAAACTTGTCCCATCATATCAAGTTCTACTCAGTGAACACTGTTCTATATTCTATTTATTAATTAAGCATTCTAACACGACCAACATAATATTATTCACCTATACATGACTCATTCGTACCTACACAGAGGAACCCCCCAAAGGAATGCATGGATTACCGCTTAAGCACAGCAAAGGGCCAAGTTATGTGTCCCTAGAAAGAACGAAGCACATCGGCTATCGCGCCTTCCTGAGTCGTCAAATGCATAATAATTATAAACATCTAAATACTGAATATGTACCTGTGTTTTATCTATAAGCATGTCATGTCCATGTGTTCGGAAGCATAGTAATTTGATCACGATTGTCACTAACACTTCTCCGTTCCTACACACAGTGTTTAAACCAAATTACTGTATGACCACTAGGAATACTTTTAAATTCAACTTGTGTCATTTATTGCTACTGAAAGCACATGTAAAATCTCATCACTATAACCCTTATTTCCGTACTCTATAATTCAACGTGTAATCCTTATTGCAAAAGCTGGAAATCTGCTCGTTTGTCCACAGTGTTAATAACGTTACTCAACTTTCGGAGTTCCAAAAACTATTTAGTATTTGTAAATATTAATAAACCACTTACTGAATGAATTGAAGCATGTTCACTCGCATTTCAAACATTTAAAAATGATGATAATACAATTTAATGTAATTGCTTACCTAATGTTAAATCCAAATGATGTAACTAATTTAACAAATATAAAAAAATAAAATGTAGAAAATCCAAGGTATGTCGAAACGCACGACAGACCGTCTGCCGAAACAGCAAGAGTTGTCCTATTATACGAGGGTTGTTACACAATTAGCGTGTGCATACTATATTGTTAATTTATTACCCATTACAAAAGTATGCCTCTAATTTTAATATTGTTTGGTGGTGTAAACATGATAAAGATGTGTTTCACTTATTATTTCGCATTACAAATATTTTTTTTCTTGAGTCCGAAACCATTGCAAAGGATTTTATGATGTTCTGTGTCATTTGGCTACGCATTTGTCTTCCCTCGGGGATTGGGCTGCTGTTGTTGTTGCTGCTGTCGCTACTGTTGTTGTTGTTATTATTATTATTGTTGTTGTTGTTGTTGCTGTTGTTGTTGCTGCTGCTGCGGCTACTGTTGTTGCTACAGCTGCTGCTGTTAAATTAACAATGTGGATGAGTATGCTGCGTATGTTCTCATTGACTTTAATATATTACTCACTGTGTTTAAACGAGGCGATTTTCGGCAATTGCAGTAATGCATATACATTGATTAACCGAGTACGACAATAAGTCATACAGCGATATGCTTTTACATGTGCTTCCAATAGCAAAAAAGAATAGACTTTGAATTTTATAGTACTCCGACAAGTCATACAGTGATTTGGTTTAACCGCTGTGTTACATGTATGTGTTTTAAAAAAATCATTATAAAATTATCCTAATCAAAGATATGTAATGTATAGAGTATACCATACAATACTTTTTGTAACGGCCCATATATCATGGGTTTGACACATGCTGGTTAGTGGTCAGCAGTCTGTGTCCTTGCTGTTAGGACACAATACATGGTATTATATCACCTAAGGTGTTCTAAGTGACGTTATATTAATGAGCTTGAACCGCTTAATCCGACCATAAACTCTCAAGTAGGTTTATTGACAGAGCAACAACTTGATTTATAAATACTACAATGTTTGTGCTAGCTCACGCTGTCTATATATAGTAAGGTAATACTTATATTTGGTCAGTGATCTAATACGCATACAATAGCCTCATTTTCTGTCTGAATCTCTTATTTTTAGCTGTCTCTAATGATTAGCGAAACTTCAGTAGAATAGAATAGAATAGAATAGAATAGAATAGAATAGAAGAGAGTTGACCGTATTTTCCCGATTTTGAACCCTCTCGGGTATTCAATTTTGATATTAACGTAAAAGAAAAGGTGTGATTGGACAAGAGAGACCTGACGCTCCTTCATACAGCTGACTTACTTGTAAGGACACTGAGAGTGAACTTAAGGGCGATGGTGTTTGTTTTTTTCAAAAGCATTTTTTTCAAATGGAAAAAAATTGAATATAGGACAGTAAGCAAAGCATTATATAGTTTTATTACATATAACGCTTGTGTTAATAAAACATAAATAACGAGCGAGAATGATTTAGTAGTTTCGCTTTTCATTTTCTTTGTTAAAAAAAGTATACATTAATACATTTATCTACTTTAAATTAGTCGTCATGCCTTAAATACCGGTCATATCGTGTACGTTGCTATTGTCTGATGTGAACGTCCCAATTGGAGCATGAAGCTACGAATTCCAACACATACCCGACATGTCAATGCCTATAAAAATAGAATCCGCTAAATATGTTCCCTTCCTTGCTATCTTAGTACATTACGTATCAACAAGGGAAACAAACCAAAATCAACCACGTGTTAGTCTAACCCTCGGTCAATTTGTTTACCTGACAGTCTGGTTTTAGCCAGGCGAGAGAAAATGACGACATATAAGCGTTATTCAGTAAGTAACCCAATAATTGTGGGTAAATATAATACGTGCATCATTAGGCTGTTTAAGATCAGTGCAACCTTCCCTGTCAAATTTTCTATTATCTTTATGAACTTCATGAATGCCATTCTAAATTCAATTGAATACATGTACTATTATATAATAATATGTTACAATTACATTTTTGCCAATCCCGAAAGTTCGAGTGATATCTCGTCTTAAAATAAAACTTAAAAATCACAAAATAGTGAAAATACGTTTAAAATATCGTTTGTAACAAAACGATGTAGACATAAAATAACAAACAAAACCAAGATAACACTTTCTTAAAGACAGACGATATCATAAACCAGTCAACGTGTCGTCTGCTTTTGAAAATATGAAATATAATATCGAACGATCTACGCATTAATGTTTCAAACAAAAAATAATGGCGTCTAGTAACACGTACCTAACAATTTCCTTAGGATAAATCATTACCCAGTCATGTAATTATCGCGTGTGTTGTGTTTTTATCTGTAGGTAAACTATACAATTACATAACTATCACCATGATTGACAAAGAACTCACAAGTTTGTCATTTAAGACACGGAGAATTCTTGGTTGCTATGTAGACCACACGGCTTTCTGTAGTAATTGCAGTATGCGAATTACTTACAGCGACATTTCGACTTTTTGACGTCACTGCTTCCAATTTTATTATTTCACAGTTTCGCAATAAATGGTTAATTGCTTGTTTGTTCGACTCAGACGGTCGTAAGTGTGCGGTTATTCCGTTTTCCTGTCGGATTTGCCAATGACCTCTGATTTCGGGTAAAAAGACATTTGTTTGATACAAGCAAGTAATCCGGGGGAGATGCTGCAGCGCATTCTAAATAGACACATTGGTTCATAAACGTGTTGAGTATATAGCCCCGCTAAACATATTAACATTGGGTATGTTTCTAGTAGTTCTGGATACAAGAAAATATCAGGGAATTATCCTCTTTGACAATTGCATGTACTGTACGGATTCACAATTTCGCACAATTAGTTTCTCGATTTTGAATTGCGTAATTTGATAAACTTAACTAGATGAGCTCATAATTTTGAATCTCGGTCCTTTCAGTCATATGATTATACAATGTACCTGAGTCACCAATAACCCGGACACGGGAAGGTGTTTATACGTTTTCAAGTATACGAGTATACAAGATGTTTAAGTATAAAATGAATCAAGTCAAACTCCAGCTAATTTCGGGCGTTGCGAATTTAACCAGTCTTTTTCATGGAATAGTATGACGTTATACCATAAGTTTAGTGTGCTACTTATTGAAACATACGGTTGAGGGATCATAAAGCTGACGTCATATCAACTTTATGACAACTGTCCATCTGACTACGGTCGCTTTTCGAGGTACATTTAGGGATTATTGCAAATAGATCGTACGAAGTGCGTACGACAATATTTAGGACACAAAACAAGAATAAGAATTATCATTTTACCAATAAACGTTTCGTAAATGAATAGCTTTTTAAGAAGATATATACATGTGTTATATCGTTCAATTCGAAGTTCCCGTCCTTTTACAAATGTCAACCGATTTATACACCAAAATAATCATAATCCAGATTGAAAAAGCAATCCGCAAATCTTAAATAAAGGGTATGATTAAATCGGGCAGTAAAGCAGCACTCAACTCAACCAGTCGAGCACAGAAACTAGTAACACCACAACACAACTACACTGAGCTATACCCACACATATGGCAAAAGAATGATTAAAAGTTCAAGTCCCCGACGCAAGAAATGCAGGATGACCCAATTTTACAAAGAAATTACAAAATAGCGGTGATTCCAAGAGACCGAATGAAACGCTACAAAGACTCGAACGAGTTCTTCAAGTCACCGCAGCAGGACGACCTAGGTTTTACAAATATATGCAAACACAGTGACTCAAGCGATCAAATGGGGCAGATCTACGACGGGCCTAGTTTTAAACACCATAAGCAGTGACCTAACGTTAATAATTGCGAACATCATGCACAGCCACCTAACGTTAATAATTTCTTCCCAAGTAAGCTGGGCAAGTGAGAAAGGGATGGAGGGGCGGGCAATAGGATATCATACTTTTAGATACATGCAGCTCCAAAATATGCCAACACGGTGACCCTAGCGACCAAACGAGGCACAACCACACAGTGACAAAATTTAAAAAGTGTATCACCCAGAAAACTGGGCAAACCACAACAGCAAAAAGGGGGAGCCAACACAGCACATCCCAGCCACACGTAATTCTATAAATTATATGCCAACTCGGTGACCCTAGCTACCAAACAAGGCACAACCGCACAGTGACGTATTCAAAAGGTTGCGCTCCCAGAAAAAGGGTGGACCACATAGCCTACCAGTATATCTAGCTATATGTAGTTCGAAATAATATATACGAATTATATTTACCATGTCTACCAAAAAAAGGCATAACTGTACAGTGACCTAAATAAAAATTAACTCCACCAGAAACCATTAAAATGAGGGTGGTGAAAACAACAGAACACATTTCTAGCTGTATAAAGTTCGAAAAACATTATATAAACCACCTCTTTTACAACAGTAACGGATAACCAAGTAACCACGAATCCACCGGGCGAGATCATTCAAATAGAGTCGCGGAAATAGCAGAATAAAACCATGTAAACATTAAAATAGAGTCGCGGAAATAGCAGAATAAAACCATGTAAACATTAAAATAGAGTCGCGGAAATGGCAGAATAAAACCATGTAAACTTTAAAATAGAGTCGCGGAAATTGCAGAATAAAACCATGTAAACATTAAAATAGAGTCGCGGAAATAGCAGAATAAAACCATGTAAACACTGTGTATATAAAGGTTAGAGAAAATATTGTTTAAATTCTTTTCGTACGTCAAAAATAGATTATAACTGACATCTTCATGGAACCATGATACTCTTAATGAGTTTGGCAATCGTCCAAACGTGTAATCTTGTCTCTAAGATGAGGATAAAACAATCAGTTTCAATTGTTTGGCATCAGAAATTGTTAATTTGATTCAATGGAGATGATAACATTAGACGTCTATTGTTCCCTTGAAATTCTTATATAATATATGAGTATCATTAATCAACAATTCGCTGGCTTAGAATAAGAAGGTCGTAACTACAAAAGCAATATTTTGAAGAAAGAAAACAAGAAAGTCTGCCCAACAACCCCTTTTTCTAATTATGGTAAAACAGACTTTTTCAACTCCCGTTTGGTCAACATGAAAAGTTCAGATTTTCATGAAAATAGGCTCATAAGAATCGCCATCTGGTGTAGATTTCAAATGTGCATTAGTCTTATAAGGTCATATGGCACTCATTCTCATTCTAAGTCAGCGAATTATACACTGATTGAGTGGACAGTCATCCATAGATGGTGATGTGGCATCTAAAATCTAATTAGATCAGTATATACTCCTTTATGATTTCAGTTATATTGTTTAAATTTCTTTTGTGGCACTGCATTTTTGCGGTTAAGTGAGTTAAGGGTCCGAATAAAAAGTCAACAAAAATGTCAGGAATGGAATGTACGCTCGTATTTATTAGCATATCAGGTTTGATGCAGACCTTTTTTGATATTTTGATTTGTTGATAATGTAATTACAAGTTTATGTTAATCTGTGTTTTCGGTGAAATTATAATGCGTTTTAGTGTGAGTAATGTAGTTATTGTGGCTTTAAATCAAAGCAGTTAGAAGATAGGAAAGAGTTTAATGCATTTCTAGGTGACAGGACAGAATTCCATATTCACCCTTGACTGATTTAGTAAGATTTTATTAAATCAGAGTTTAAGATTGATATACGATACGACTTTTCATTCATGCCGCTTCTATATGCCATTAGTTAGTTCGGTGTTTTTGTCATTTGTCGATTGTATATCTGCAAAATATTTGTAGACGTTTGAAATGTTTATAAAATTGATTGAACCCATGACTTGATTTCATCTGCTTTGTGCGTGTTTTCTACATTTTTTAAGCAACACACTGGTGATCCTGGAATGTAGCAGACAAGCAGTCCCAATTTGCTCTTAATGCAGCGTAAACTTACGCCTTTTTTATAAATGAGCGCCAAGCTAGCATCCGGTTGCTTAAAAGGTTCAAATAAAATTAATTTCCTGAAAACCCAATTATTTGTATACTAGAGAATGGTTGTAAATCAGTGCAGAATATGCATTTTAGAGTGATATGTTTAAACTTTACCTTACAACTGTATACAACATCACTAGGAAAGTATATGAGATGACAAAATAATCCAAAAATGTAATAACTGTTTCCTTCTTGTGTAGTTTAATGAAACACTTAATCCAAACATTGGTAGTGTTGTTTGGGAACGATCGTGTATATGATGAACGTGTACTATTAAGTAACAATTACGCATGGGTTTCAAACATGTACAACTCAATCACACTCGTATAATATACACAAGATGTAGTGATATGTGCACACAATAAAGCAGAGCAGCGATTCGTATTATTTCACTGTCGGCTACTGTAATTAAATGGTTGTACAATGATAATGAAACTAAAGTACGTTCAGAAATAATAAGAATTATTGTCATAAAACCCGCATTTTAAAACACTAAAAATCAAATTGTACATCATAATTTTATGAAATATAAGTTCATTTACTACAAACAATGTAATTAGTAAGAAATATAAATATGCGGTTCAAAAGTTAAAGATGGCTAAACATAGTCACTTGCGCCAACCCGGCATTCGAAATACACTGATATAATAAAAATGGTTATGAATGGTGATCCCGTACCAAAAAGAGACACACACGTGTGTGAGTATCACATGTTTTTTCGGAACTTGGCACTGTTGTACTAACAATGCGTAAATGACGCGTAAATTTACGCATATGTATCTACCTTACGCAAATCCGTAAGAGTGTTTTACTAAACGATCGCAAGTACTTGCATACTTTTAAGCAAAATATTGAAGATTGAACGTGAGTCGGGACATAATATAACCAATATAACGGGGTCAAGAATGAAAAATATACTTAAATAGTCGTTAAGATTTGATGATTAATCGCGGTCTGAAACAACAAGTGACTGTCATAAACAACAAGCGACGGTCTAAAATAACATACTACGGTCGAATATCTACAGTGCGTGTTAAAAACTCTTCACTTACGTTCATATTTGCCATTCAGGGTTGCCCAGCCTTGGCGTAGAAATAAGTCAAAACTTACGACCGAAAGTAAACTAAAATATATTTGTAAAACGCATTTACGCAAATAGTATCGACGTATGCAATATTTTAGGAAATTCTAGGTTTACGCTAGCGTAAATTCTTTGATAAAACAGTTCCCCGATATCGAATATTTTGGCGAGAATCCGTACCATGAAAAGTTGATATTTTGAAAATGTCACAGTTACTGACGTCACAAAGTTTTTTTGTGATTTCTTATTACTGACCTGTCATTTACGTCTGAACAACCACTCCTTTTACCTTTTAGACATTCTAAAACTGAAGAGAAAGCTGCAAAATTCTGTCCTACTACATTTACGATAAATTCATACGATGTCGAGTGTAAATCACCTTGCTGTTGACGAAATTTGTTAATTTGTTAAACTGTAGTCATACGGGATGTACACCAAATAAAGCAGATCAGCGATTCGCATTATTTCACTGTCGGTTGTTGTAATTAAATGTTTGTAAAATGCTGATAAAACCTAAGTGACTAGTTCTTAATATACACGTGCACTTTCCAATGGTTATCAAAGCGTTTCGAAAATGGTCGGGGACGAATTTCTTTATGACGCGTGTATATTGTATTTTTCAATAGAAAAGCCTCATTCCGTTATTATAATTAAAGCGGGAAATTCCGTTTAACATAGCAATCACTTTAAGATATTGTAAAAATTTAAGATAATAGGGGATTTAAATAGCCCCGCGCAGCGGGGCTATTGAAAATACCCAGACCGTTAACAGGCGAACGTGCATATCTTCTTTGAGTTTCTGCCGGTACTAATGCTTTCAAAAAAAGTTATTTCCGGTCAAAAATTTCAGGCAGTTTTCCGAGGTGAATAGTCCTTGGATTATAAAAAAATAGTAAGCTGTAAACGGTTGAGCCTATCGTTCTCTTTCGATTAAATATAATTTTTTTAAAAATGTGTAATAAATAAAAAAATTATTTTTAAAAAAACAAAGGGAAGTAAGAAATACGCTACTGTACAGTGCTGTAGATACTCCGCTTTACGTGTCACTAGCCAAAGCGTTTGCGAGATTTTCAAGCGCCCATTGCACACGGAAGATGTTTTAGAATCGTCAAAAAATAAAGGTGAAATTTTCATTTAAATAGCCGATTTATCATGACAGTACTCGATCTCCGAGGAAATTGGTCTTTAATAGACATTTTTACGTAGTTTTACAATGATATCAACACTCAGATCATACCAGATGCTTGAACGTAAGTAGGCTACAATTCGTTCCATGTCAACAATGCAAATCAACAATTCTATGTCTCAATGTATAGCTTGTCAAAGCAATGTTTATGAGATTATTTTGTTACTGTCAGTGTGTATAATACTTATGTACCAGTTAGTTTCATCCACAGCACCCCAGCCCCGGGTGAAGGGGCGCTCCGGGGTTTTGAGTTGTCAAAATCAACAGCCCTTCAGCCTTCTACGGCCTACAGGGGAAGCTGATGGTAAAATCTCCCGCATTTCCCCTGACATCTACCGGTAAATATTGTCTCTAGGCTATTGGTATACGCAGAAAAAATCCTAAATTTCCCCTGCCTTGGGGGGTAGCTGGATGGTAAAAACATGGCCTATCTGCCATGGATCCCTGTGGTCGGGAGGAACTGTGGATGCAACTGACTGGTGCATTAATTATTTGTGGTGGACAAACTTGTGTACTAGCAGGGTCCGTACGTTGTCGCTTATGTAATATCTTCGATAAATTTACTTAAGCCTACATCAGACGTTAATTATCCAAAACAAATAACTATCGCATATCTATTTCAATGGATTGATACCGGATTGATCACCATCGGTAGCTGGAGTTCGGTTCGTGGGAGTATGAATCTGCGGAGCACAATTGTGTGATGTTTGTTGTGGTCTTGTATGATTGACTAGGCCCCCAATTAACGTCATACGGTGTCGCTTTTGCTATATCTTCAATTTTCCAAGGCTTGAAGCTGATCCGAAACTATGGACTGGACGAAATATGGTTACAGTAGGTTTAGAAATTTCCCCTGGACTAATTGAAACTGCTCTCAAGAATACAGTTAGGCCTACAAAGTACAATAAAGGTATGCCATTGATTTTACTCATTTTGAATCAAATTATGACAGTTTCATTTTGAATGTGTTGTGTACAAAAAGATATTTACATTGTACTGCTAGGCAAGCGCTACCAAGTGATTTCGTTAGAAACGGGGTGATTTGGTTGCCCTTTTCAGCGCTATGTACTCGTAACAGTCAGCTAGCCACAAGCGCATGCCGAAATAATAATATATTTTTCACTTTTTCCGATATACAGTAGCGCTTATTTTAAGAAGCTGTTTCTAAGCATAGTACTCGATAGCGTGACTACTGTGCATCTCACGCAATGTTTGCCTAAAATCGTACATATCTGCGGTCAGGGTCAAACAAAAATTTCACATGCATCTCTGCAGCCGCAAAGCCTAAACTTAGCTAAAGTAAAATAATTTAACTCTATTGGCTTGGGTCAGTAGGTCAAATGCCTTATGTGGTCACTAGGTCACAAATTTGGCCTTATATTCCAAAGCCTTTAATCAGAAGGATATTCTTGTAAAAATCAAGTTCAATATTGTGACATCCGGGGTCAAAAAATGTGTCACTAGGTCAAGTCCTAGAAATTTCTTGTCACGGTAGACAATAGAGATAAAAATGTTGGTCTTTTCTTGATGAAATTTCTACAGAATAAATTATTTCATTATAATCTAGGTCAAGTTCAATTATAGGTCTTCCGGACCGGGGTCCCTGATTTTTTGGCTACCCGACTTCCCGATAATCGCTGATAACCTGTGGGACTGACGATCTGGCGGACTAAAAAAAGTCGGTCTGACTGTCAGATGGACTTTTTTCTGCTAAAATCAACAAATGCAGTTATTCCCTTTTAAGGCGGCGTTTACACATTAAAAGGTTTTCCTTGTTTCCAAGTCCTTTTATCATGACCTCAGTGTAAGACTTTGTTTTCCGGTTGTCATTTACCAATAATTCAATCGTTTTAATGCACAAAGTTTCCCCTTTTCCCTCGCGAAATCATCGAGACTTCAGAAAAAGAGTACAAAAACACCAAGTTAGAAAAATGTTTCAGCTTTGCGATTGGCCTAAGAATTTATTATCGAGTCGACCAATCAAAATATGTCTTACACAAGACACCGCATTGTCGCAAAACCAGTCTTTCTGTACGGGTGTCCGCCTAATGATGGTTGAAAATTCTTGAGAAACATAGGAGTTGAGCACAGAATTAATTGCTTACGCTGCCTGCCCACACATTTGTGGCTATACCCAAATATAATAACGAATGACTCTGAAGCCTGGTTAATAAGTGTAGAAAGCATGAATATGCCAGCACAAAACATAGCATTTCATGAAAAATGCCCAATGCAAACTGAACTTATTGACCGGAAACCTTTTTTATGTATTTTTAGTAAATGTGACCATGACCCCAAATACAATCCCAAGCTAGGTATCTATGCAAGCTTGCTATATACAAAGTATCATTAAGATCAGCCTATCCAAACTTCAAGTTATTGACCGGAAACCCCTAGTTAAAAATTGTTTGACATCGCTGCCTCGCTGCCCGTCATCTAGTCCGTGACCAATTGTCCCAATCTTATAAAGCAGGATTTTTCGTTGGAAAACCTGAAAAATACATGCGATAATGTACCCAGGAAAAAACGTACCCAGGACAGAAACTGAAATTGTTCAATTCATTGGAAGGCTAATTGAAAAGTCTGGGTACCCTTACAGAAAATATTCTCTCTGACAAATGTGTAACATGTATGCGGCTAACATGTATCAAATATGAAATGAATATACTGCGAATGCAGTCTTAAAGGGACCAGTACTGCGTCACATTTTAGCGTATGGCAAAAATCAAATAAAATTGTTAAATATTTACTATATTTGGTATAGATGCCTGTATACTATATCCCATAAATAAGCACACTGGTATAAATATAACTTGTGAAACATTATTTAAGTATTTTACCTAAAAAAATTCTATACCATATATCTGAAATATAGCTTAGCATTTACCCAACATCTATTTAATCCCCGTTTAGGCGGTGCCTTAGTTCATATTACTTTAGCTTAGCTATTTCTTATATGCTTCTTACATACAACTTAAGTTAAAATGGATTTTATTGTTAGCAAAAATAATTTCTTACGGATAACAAAAATCTTTAGAAATAACTAAGACGTTTTGTTATGGATATAAAACGCCGTTACATAAATCTATAAATGTTTATAAATACCGCACAATAATGTGCGTGCTTATGATGTTGGGAAGTAAACATTCTATTAATCATAAACAATCGCGAGTTTATAACATCATAAATATATTCATATACTACAAGTATCGCAAACATGCAGACCAAGTGCATGCAAAACGACGACTTTTTTATAAAGATTACCCATACATTGATAAAACAAAGGTTTTATACAGGAATGTTGTATTAACACCTGAGTTACGTAATGTATAACCCTGCTTTAAGACCTCCTGTGTATTTTTGTATTTATTTATGATACTCAATGTATCAACCTCTTTGTAGATGATACCACTGAATTACTTAAGTATTCAATATTTTACTCTTTTGTTCATTGCAGGATTACAACGGCGAAAGCAAAGCCTGTGTCATATTTTTTGTCCACTCCTTAAAAAAATCTGGTATGTAAAGAGTACTCATGCAAGATCCTCTATTTGGCAACTATAATGTTTCATGAACTAAATGCATGCCTTGTATTTTCATCATCAATATTAATTATGATGGATGGTAGTTCAGTGTTTGACCAAGTTTGTATTTATGCTAAAGTTTAACAGGGTCCATGTAGACCTGTGCCAAAGTAAATTCTAATGTAACGTTAATCAACAATTCACCAAATTTTCAGATGTTTCATGTTATGCCTTGTAACATTTTGGCAAAAACAGTAATGTAATTAGAACATATTCCTCGAATTGCTCGAATTAAACAGATGCATTAAACAAGCAAATCTCGCACGTGATGTTTTCATGAACTTGGCCTCTTCTCGGCAATTACGGGTAGGCTGAACTTTGTCGGATATTGTTGAAAATCACCAAGATTATTTTTTCCAAAGGTTTGTAAGAAAAATGGTTCCTTGTTGCACAATCTGACGTCAAACGTTTTATATATGAGAAGTATAAGACATTGATGTGTAATTATCACGGTCTTAGTTTAATAACAATGTGTATGCAACAAAATTAACCTTAAGCTATTAACGATTACCAAATGACAACGGAGCCAATATCACATCAGTAAGTAAAGGAAGTTTTCATTCTAACACAGCGCACAAATTATTAATTGAACGTAATTATTCCGGTACAAATGATTTATTTTATGGCAGAAGATTGTTGACTTTCATGTCCTACTTGAGCTCACCTATAACCTTGAAATTAACATAAAATATATCTGTAACCTCCTTTGTATGTCATGTTTTACCACTTTATCAAAATGTTTCATGTACGGAACTAATCTACACCACGTGGTCATGGACGCTGCATCATTTAGTCAACATGTATCCTACCAAGAGCTAATCTAAAGCACGTGCATAGAAGTCTCTTTGAACCTAATTTCGGAACACCTGCCTGTTCTTCTTGGTTATGCATCCTCCTCAAATATACACTCTCTTAGTGGTTAGTAAATGTTGTGTTTTGTTGAGTGGCTTTATTAACAATGAAGTGGCATGTCTTAAAGTGTCGTTAAATATATTTATAATATTCCTTTTACGGCATCGATACATTAACTTTTGTTTACATATATTATTATAGAACAATAACAATACATACATGCGTGAGATCATTTTTTAGATGCAATTCAAGACGCATTCAAGAAACATTCGGAACAGGTAAATCAACTCAAGTTCCTAACATTTTTATTGTAATATATTGTATGGTGCCTGTAGTGATATATCATTATAAATGATACAAATACACAAACAGTAAAATTTTCCACACATATTTTAAGATAACAACAGGCGTGAAGTTTTTAAACTTACAGAGAATGCTAAATATATTTCAAGGATCTCAAATTTACAAAGAACATAATCGATTAGCCATTTATCGTATTCACTTAACAATCAACATGCTATATTAGCCTCTTTGTCGAAGGCATTTACTGTAATTAGAGAAAAGCACATGGTTATGCTTGACTTCAATATATCACGAACCAGTCAACATCACTTGCTTATATTCTTCTTCCAGGAACCAGTCTTTAAAAGTTTTGCCATACAATATATTGCAAGGAACCAGTCTACACCACTGCGTCATAAAGTTCCTTAACTTCCTATCAGGAACCAATTTGCAATATTTGGTTAAAAGTATCTTATCAATACTTAGATGTACAAAATAGTACAAAAATGTGTACGTCTAAAATAGATTACAACTGACACATTCATGGAACCATGGTACTCTTAATGAGTTTGGTAATCATCCAAATAAGCCATCGTGTCTCTGAAGTTAGGATAAAACAACCAATTTCAAGCGTTTGGCATCTAAAAATGTTTTATTTAATTAAACATTAGACGCATATTGATTCCTTGAAATTATTATATAATATATAAATGTAATAAATCCCAATTATAAACCTGATTTAGTGGATAGGCATCGGAACGCGGTGACTTGGCATCGGGCAAACCATACATCTTCAATCTAATTAGATCAATATGTACTCCTAACTTTGTTATGTGTGTGATATATTCTAATTTTCTTCTCTGTCAATGCATGCATGTGGTTTAGTGGAGTACGATTTTAAAATCGACTTAATATTCGGGATAAAATTGTACGCTCGAATCTATTAACTTGCCACTAACTACGTACATCTCGAGCGGAGCGGAGGCATCGACTGTGGGTATCCGACGATGATTTGACGCAGACCTTATTTGAAATTTTAATTTATTGATAAGTTAGTTAAGTTTGTGTTGATATGTTCTGTTGGTGGAATTATAGTGTGTGTGTGTGTGTGTGTGTGTGTGTTGTGTAATTCTTGATGTTTTGATCAGCACAGTTTGAAGATACAAGAGTGTTTCATGTATTTCTAGGTGACAGAAATAATTCCTTCTCGTCCTTGACTGATTTTTATAGTACAGTCTTAGAATAATGTACGATATAAAAAGTTCTTGATGTCGCTCCTATATTCCATAAGCTAATTCAGTGTTTTTGTCATTTGTCGATTGTATCTGTGCAAAATATTTTTAGACGTTTGCAATGTTTGGAAAATTAATTGAACTCCTGACACGAGTTGCGGAGCATTACACTCAAATTATTTGAACTTTGAATTTGAATAATTACAATGGACTGTGTTAATTGTTCGACTGATATCAAGTTCATTTATTTGTTTGATTTCATCCGGTTTATGCGACACTTTTCAATCATACACACTGGTGTTCCTGGTAGCCATCCATACCTAATTTGCTACTAATGTGCTCCTTATAAATGATACAAAATATAGTTTCGAATCGGCAATAAAATGAGAAATCAATTAAAACAACACCGTTGCTACATACTTTAGAATTAACTGTAGTTGTTATTTATATTGATGAATATATGTCCAATTACACGTGTCAGCTTACTGAGCATACATTATGTACCTATACACTTGTTGTAGATTTACCCAACCCTCAACAGATCACCAGTTGTTATGTTTCAACATATGTTATATATAATGCCCTTGCTATGTATTTTTTTATCATCGTCTTTTTCAAACAAATGTCAATATGAAGTTTCAGATTGTAGATACTGTCGACCTTTTAGCAGCAACATTATGTTTCGTTTCAATCACAACAACAAACAATCCCTGAAGTCACAAAGGTGCAAATGTTTCCACTAACAGACTTGCCTGATAACAAGCTAGCTTGGCAGAGAAACGGATAGAGGAGGGGTTTGATGCGCCGTGAAACATTCTTGTCTCTGGTAAACGATTTGTCGAACAGACTGTGACAATTACTAATGACAGTAACACATAGAATTGTGTTGCTCATCTTTACAAACATTCTAAATCTTGTTTTCAACAATACTCAAAGAATGTTTGCAAGATTTTTATTGGCAGTGTAGAACTTTTATCCAATTGAAATCAATTTTGCGACTTTTGGGAAATTTGGATACATTAATGTTTTACTGTAAATTGCGATGTACTTTAGACATACATTTGTATGCTGTGTGTTGCATACTGTAATAGCGCTATTGCAGCAGCAGTATACAAAACATTGACAAATGTCTACATACTGTTCCCATTATACTCTCAAATAATTGTACAATCACATGGAAGCACTATACTTAATGTTTGTTTCAATATACCTATCCATCAGTAAATTAATAAAACTACTTAATTAAAGAGGAATGCAACTGACATTAAGTGAAAATATGTTAGTATTATTGTCTATAGTCACTTACCCGCCTTCCTCATCACTTAACCGATTTTCTTACACGGGCACAAACAAAATAATGAATTATACAAAGTCTTGAATATTACAGTGCAATGGTTAACAATGTCATAGAATGTAGAATGTACATAATGCAGCCAAAAACAACATAAGCTCTCCAAACGTTGTAGATCGATTAGATAATAATTTCAATTCGTAGCGGTTCATATTTCTTGCTGTTTATGTAATCAATGACGAACACTGATCATTAAGCGTACGTGAACCGGTAATTTTGTTTGGCTGAAATTGAGATACTGAAGTCGATCACACATGACCTCAATACTTTGATTAGTACCTGCTATTATTAAACTTATATTACGTAACACACTAAACCTTCAACTTCACGTTCAACTTTTAGATGACGATATTCAAGGCCACGACGGTATCAGTGAGAGACTGCTTCATAAACACTATGTGTGTAGGTAAACTCGCCCCATATGTAACTTAAACGTTGTTTAACTTGAATAGATTTTCTATTTAATTGAAACTACCACACTTTCAAGTGTTTGGTATTACATCACTGTTTGTCTCAATGTTCGTATTCATACACATATTATATGTCATGGGTCGCGATGCGGAAACCAATTTTATTATCTATATTTTGAAATAAAATGTTTATTCTAACACTTCGGAAATAGCTAATCAACATTTTAATCAAAAGTGACTGCTTAAACAGGTACATACCATATTCGCCAATGGGTTGATATAAGATTGAAGAATGTATCCGGATGCCTTGGATACTGGCCTAGCAATCCAACAATCAAGCTGGCCATGAACAGAAGCGGTAAGTTTTTAATCAAAGTCGTGAAAATAGCAGCACAAAAATGCAAAAGCTTTGCATATAAAACTTGGAACAAAATGGTTCATAGCCTTTGAAACATCCTTCCTCCTATTTGAAATCAATTTAGCGACTTTGGGATAAATGAATGTTTTAAGTGAATTTCGGTGTACTTTAGTGGTACATTAATGTACTGTATGTTGCATACAGTTATTGCAATATTGTAGTATACATGAAGATAACAAATGTCTACATTAGATACTCACATACCATCGTATGCATGTGGAAGCACTATACTTAATGTTTGTTTCAATATACACAACCATCGGTAAATTAATAAAACTACTAAATAAACGAGGAATGCAACTGTCATTAAGTGATTCTATTTTAGTATGATTGTCTTTAAAATTAGTCAATTACTCCCTTCTTCATCACTTAACCGAATTTCTTACTTGTATAATAAATAAAAAATATGATTCCAGAAAGGTTTGAACGTTATAGTGTTATGGTTAACAACTTCACGGAATGCAGCTAATGTATGAAAAAAACAACTTAAGCTTTCCAGACATTACAGGTCGATTAGATAATAAATTCAATTTGTTGTGCTTAATATTTCTTCCTGTTTAGGTATTGCATGTTAAACACTGATCAAAATCAAAATCATTGTAAAAATCGTTGGTCGGATATTACTTCAAGTATTGTACAAACGTAGAGTAAAGTGCTGCCAGAAATGACGATATTTTTAAACCGTTTGTCCTAGAATTGATATAGCAAAGGTTACATTCAGCAATTCATTGTATTAAGATCTGAGATACATAATAATTACACGCATAAACCTACTGGGTGCATAAAAAGTAATAAATAAGACATGAAGCACTAGTGATTGATGCTTTATGATTTAGAACATGTCCATGATTAAAATATAGTCATGTATACATACCATAACTATAATGGTTAGGACAAATACACACCCTAGTATTATAACTTCAGAGAGGACATTTATTTCCTGTATATATAGAAGATCTATCACAAGTTGTCAATTGATATAAATTTATATAAAACGAGTTTTGGAAATTTTATTAAGCGAGCCTTAATAATATTTCCTGAACGAGTTTAATATAAATATATCAATTGACAACTCGTGATAGATTCTTTTTATCATATGACACTAAAAACGCAAAATACGCATAGATTTATTGAAAAAGATCAATATCTTATACTACACGTGGTACGTATAACTTTATACGTACTGGCTATACTAACCTTGATAAAAGGAAAGTCATGTGATAAAAAAGTATACACAATCATTTGCATACTACAGAATGGTTGTAAATCCGTGCTGAATATGTCATTTTAGAGTGTTATGTTTCAATTTTACCTTACACTGTATACAACATCATCAGGAAAGTATACGAGATCACCAAATAATCCAACAATGTTGTAGCTGTATCCTTCTTGTGTTGTGTAATGAAAAAATGATCCCAATATTGGTAGTGTATTTGTGATAGATCATTCATATGATGTACGTACTATTGAGTAACAATTAACGCATGGTTTTTAATATGTACACCCAATAAAGCAGAGCAGCGATTCGCATTATTTCACTGTCGGTTACTGTCATTAAATGGTTGTAAAATGATAATAAAATCAAAGTAATTAGTTCTTAATAATATATATATATATATATACACGTATTCATGTACTTTTAAATGGTTATCAAAGCGTTTCGAAAATGACAGAGGGACGAATTCATTTATGACCCGTGTATATTGTTTTTTCAATACAGAAATCCTCATTTTCGATACTATTTATAGAGCTGGAAACTGTTATATATAGCAACCACTTTTAAATATTTTTAAAAATTAAGATAATATTTTAGCTAAGATATTGCTTAGATGCTTCTAAGATACAACTTAGATCAAATGAATTTTATTTTTAGCTAAAATAATGTCTTATAGGTAAAGCAAATTTTACGAAAATATCTGAGAAGCTTTGTGAATACCAGTATTGGTCTTAATATTGACACACTGAGGTCGACCACTCACCTGATATCAATACTTAGAATAAGAGATAAAACAAATGAAAAGTATGTGTTAGCAACTAAACCCTGAACCTCTAAACCGTCTTTACCTGACGAGAAAGCGTTTTGTTTTTTCTACATAAATTAACATTACTAGTGTATGTCTAATGAAATGTTGCCCTCTGACTGACTTAAAAATATGTGTACAACTGACTTCGGTTGCTATTTGGTGTCGATTTATCGACTCAGAACTATACGTGTGTAAGACGTGTCTTTCCATCTCCACCCCGTCTTATGTATTACCTATATTTCCCAAGCTACGTTCCTCTCACTGGACTATAGAAGAATGTCGGTTCGCTTATTTATAATATTTATATTACAACAACGTAAAATCAAGCTATAAATATTTATAAATACCGCACAATAATATGCATGCTTGTGATGTTGGCAAGTAAACACTCTATAAAGCATAAACAATCGCGAGTATATTACATAATACATATATTAGTTTACTTCAAGTATCGCACAGATGCAGACCAAGCGCTTACATAACGACGGCCTTTTTATACAGTTCACTCAAACATTGACAAAACAAAGGTTTCATACAGGAAAGTTGTATTAAGACATGAGATACGTACGTATGTGCCCAACTCTTTCTATTTACTATTTAGATGATACAATCTCATTGCTTATGCAGTATTCAGTATTTTACAATTCGACATATTGTAGTGTTACAACACCGGAACCAATTGCATCAAATATATTTAAGTATATTCTAGACTTTAAGGATCAACATATTGAACAAAGTTGACTGCTTGAAAAAACAAACGGATTTTAATTTAATATACAAATTAATAACAATAATAAGAAGGCACGGTATACTATGTGATTGCTTAATTCATAAGTTCTCTGACACGTGTTTGACTGTGCTTTTTTATATACACAGTTATCTAGAAAATTCGGATATTTTATCTAATTTTGTTTACATGTCAGACTGGTACAGCATATATTTATTTCGCCGCAAGCAGTTCGATTTGAATTTGTTGAACGTATCAGAACCAAACTGGTTGGATAAACGGAAACGTGCGGATCCTAACGGAAGGAACATCACATGGAATCTATCAAGCCAGAACAGGAACCCTCATCTAACAAGTATGTTTGAAAAACATCCGCAACAATTACAAGGTTTTTTTTTTCAATATAAAAATGGTGTGGATATGATCGTAATAGGTTAAATGTACGATATTTTATATGAACTAAATATATGCCTAGAATTTTTATCAGCAATGTAAATAAAATCTGATGATGGTGATCCAGCGTAAAGCCAAGTTTGTATTTATCCTAAAATATAACCAGTCATTGGCGATATGTGCCAAAGTATAACTAATGTAACGCTCATTAACAATTTACCAACTTTTCAGATATTTCGTGTTTTCCTTGTAACATTTTGGCCAATACAAGCAATGTAATTGAACAATTTCATAGAAATGCTCCAATTAAACAGATGCTTAATGCATTGTTTAAAAATCATCACGTGCGATATTTTCTTGTTTAATACAAGAAAATATCGCACGTGATGATTTTTATGAACTTGGTTTCTACCCGGCAATTATGGGTAGGCTGAACTGGGTCGGATTTTGCTCAATCTGACTTCGAACGTTTTAAAGGTGATAATTAAAGGACATTAATGTGTAAAATTATGTTCTTAGTTTAATAAGAAAGTGTATGCAACAATATTAAATTTAAGCTATAAAGATTACCAAATGAAAACACGAACCCTCATCAAAATGTAGTGCTGTCTGTTGTACAAGCACATCTGTTAGTAAAGGAAGTGTTTATTCAAACACAGCGCACAAATTAATTGAACGTAATTATTCTGGTACGAATGATGAAAACAACGTTTTTTTATGGTAGAAGAATGTTGACTTTCATGTCCTACTTGAGCTCACCAATAACATTGAAACTAACATAAAATATATCAGTTACCTACTTTGTATGTCATGTCATATACATTTGTACATGTATTTACCACTTTATCAAAACGTTTCATGCACGGAACTAATCTGCACCACGTGGTCATGGACGTTGCATCATTTTGTCATCACGTATTCTACCAAGAGCTAAACTACAGCACTTGCATAGAAGTCTCTTTGAACCAAATTTTGGAACATCTTACCTGCCTGTACTTCTTGGTTATGCATCCTCATCAAATATTAACTCTCTTAGTGGTTAGTTAATGTTGTGTTTTGTTGAGTGGCTTTATTAACAACGAAGTGGCATATCTAAAAGTGTCGTTAAATATATTTATAATATTCTTTTTACGGTATCGTTATATTAAATTGTGTTTACATATATCATTATAAAACAATAACAATACATACATTCGTGAGTACATTTTTTAGATGCAATTCAAGACGCATTCAAGAAACATTCGGAACAGGTAAATCAACTCAAGCTCTTAACATTTTTATTGTAATATATTGTATGGTGCTTGTAGTGATATATCATTATAAATGATACAAATACACAAACAGTAACATTTTCCACACATATTTTAAGATAACAACAGGCGTGAAGTTTTTAAACTTACAGAGAATGCAAATTATATTTCAAGGATCTCAAATTTACAAAGAACATAAGGGTAATGTCAGAAATAATGAAGCCAAGAATGACATGGAGTGAAAATTTTCAAAATGAAATGAGTCAATAATGTTTTGTTCCAAGCAAATTGATAGTATTTGCAGTTTATGTACGATAATATGGTTTGTATGATAACCCTGCACGTTTTTAATTATAATCGATTAGCCATTTACCGTATTTACTTAACAATCAACATGCTATATTGGCAGGTGTGATTGGCACACAACTGACAAAAGTTGTAACATAATCGTTGGTTTCTTTGTCCTAGGCATTAACTGTATTTAGAGAAAAGCGCATGGTTATGCTTGATTTCAATATATTACGAACCAGTCAACATTACTTGCTTATTCTCTTTCCAGGAACCAGTTTTTATACGTTTTGTCATACAACATATTGCAAGGAACCAGTCTACACCACTGCGTCATATAGTTCCTTAACTTCCTATCAGGAACCAATTTGCAACATTTAGTTAAATGTATCTTATCAATATTTAGTTGAACAAAATAGTACAAAGATGTGTACGTCTAAAATAGATTATAACTGACATGTTCATGGATTCATGGTACTTTTAATGATTTTTGAAATCGTCAAAACGAGCAATTTGTCTCTGAAGTTAGGATAAAACAACCAGTTTCAATCGTTTGGCATCTGAAAATGTTTTATTTAATTTAACATAAGACGCAAATTGTTCCCTTGAAATTATGACATAATATATAAATGTAATAAATCACAATTATAAACCTGATTAAGTGGACAGGCATCGGAACGCGGTGACTTGGCATCGGGCAAACCATACATCTTCAATCTAATTAGACCAATATGTACTCCTAACTTTATTATGTATGTGATATTTTCTAAATTTCTTCTCTGACAATGCATGCATGTGGTTTAGTGGAGTACGAGTTTTAAGATCGACTAAACTTTCGGGTCGAAATTGTACGCTCGAATTTATTAACTTGCCATGTTTAATGCCTCATGTGTGCCTCATGTGTGCCTCATGCTCCACTACGTACATCTCGAGCGGAGTGGAGGTACCGACTGTGGGTATCCGACGATGGTTTGACGCAAACCTTATTTGAAAGTTTGATTTATTGATAAGTTAATTAAGTTTGTGTTAATATGTTTTGTTGGTGGAATTATAAAGTATTTTTGTGTGTGTTGTGTAATTCTTGATGTTTTAATCAACATTGTTTGAAGATACAAGAGTGTTTAAAGTATTTATAGGTGACAGAAAAATTCCCTTCTCGTCCTTGACTGATATTTATAGAAGAATCTAAGATTAATAGATTATTGTAGGATATTAAAAGTTCTTGATGTCGCTCCTATATTCCATTAGTTAGTTCAGTGTTTTTGTCATTTGTCGATTGTATCTGTGCAAAATATTTGTAGACGTTTGCAATGTTTGGAAAATTAATTGAACTCCTGACACGAGTTGTGGAGCATTATACTGAAATTATTTGAACTTTGAATTTGAATAGTTGCAATGGACTGTGTTAATTGTTCAACTGATATCAAGTTCATTTATTTGTTTGATTTCATCCGGTGCGTGTTTTCTATCCTTTTCAATCATACACACTGGTGTTCCTGGTAGCCATCCAGACCTAATTTGCTACTAATGTGCTCCTTATAAATGATAAAAAATATAGTTTCGAATCGGCAATAAAATGAGAAATTAATTAAAACGATACCGTTGCAGCATGCTTAAGAATGAACTTTAGTGAATACATGTCCAATTTCTCGTGTCAGCTTACTGAGCATACATTCTGTACATATACACTTATTGTAGATTTATCCAACCCTCAACAGATCACCAGTTGTCATGTTTCAACATATGTTATATATAATGTCCTTGCTATGTATTGTTTTATCATAGTATTTTTCAAACAAATGTCATAGTGAGGTTTCAGATTGAAGATACTGTCGACCTTTTAGCACCAACATTACGTTGTGTTTCAATGACAACAACAAACAATCCCTGAAGCCACTAAAGTGATAATGTTTCCACTTACAGACTTGCCTGATAACAATCTACCTTGGCAGATAAACGGATAGAGGAGTTAGTTGATGCACTGTGACACATTCTTGTCTCTGGTAAATGATTTGTCGAACTGACCGTGAAAATTACTAATGACAGCAACACGTATAATTGTGTTGCTAATCTTTACAAACATTCCAAATCTCGTTTTCAACAATCCTCTACGAATGTTTGCAGGATGTTATTGGCAGTATGGAACTTCTATTCATTTGAAATTAATTTGGCGACTTTTGGGTAATTTGGATAAATTAATGTTTTACTGAATTTCGATATACTTTAGACATACATTGATATGTTGTATGTTGCAAACTGTAATAGCGCTATTGCAGCAACAGTATACAAAACATTGACAAATGTCTACATACTGTTCCCATTAAACTCTCAAATAATTGTAATATCACGTGGAATCACTACACTTAATGTTTGTTTCAATATACCTATCCATCAGTAAATTAATAAAACTACTTAATGAAAGAGCAATGCAACTGACATTAAGTGATACTATTTTAGTATAATTGTCTTTAGTCACTTACCCGCCTTCCGCATCATTTAACCGATTTTCTTACACGTACAAAAATAAAATAATGAATTCTATAAAGTCTTAAATATTACAGTGCAATGGTTAATTACTTCATGGAATGTAGAATGTACATAATGCAGCAAAAAAAACAACATAAGCTCTCCAGACATTGTAGATCGATTTGATAATAAATTCAATTCGTAGCGGTTCATATTTCTTGCTGTTTATGTAATCAATGTTGAACACTGATCATTAAGCGTACGTGAAATGGTAAGTTTTGTTTGGATGATATTTAGGAACACTGGAATATTGAGAAACCCAAGTCGATCACTCATGATCTCAATACTTTGATTATCTGTTATTATTAAAATAACTTGATTACGTAACATAACTAAATCCTCAACATCCTAACCCTCACTCACGATCAACTTTCATATTACGGTATTCAAGGCCACAACGGTATCAGTGAGATGCTATGTGCAACTGAAACGTTGTTTAACTTGAATAGACTTGAATAGACTTTCTACTTTATTGAAGCTGCCACACTTTCACACACTTTCAATTGTAATTGTTTAGTATTACATCACTGTTTTTCTTCATACACATATTATATGCCATTGGTCGCGATGGCGAAACCAATTTTATCATCTATATTTTGGAATACAATGCATATTCTAACACTTCTGAAACACGTGCATTAGAAAACAAAACTGTTGCACAATATATGAAAGAATCATCGGGTACATGACATGTATATATATTTGTTTGTATGATAATTTATGTTATTCCAAGATATTAGTTCTATTGAATCATACTGCCGACAATTAATTCCGAAATAGGCCGGTATACCTATTACAGCATCGCTCCGGTGTGTATGAAATGTATTTTGTGAATGTGCAAGAGGACCACAAGGCGCTCCCGAAGCGGTTATTGACGATAGTAAGCTGAACCCCATCGGAAGTCATTTGACAAGTTCTTGAAAGGTTTCTTTTATTTAGTTTTAATCGGGGTTCTTCTATGAGGCTTCGATATCCTTTCGGTATTACAGGGGGTGTATATCAGAGGTTTTTAGAATGACAAGAACGTCATCATTGTACTCCTGGACTAGACTGTACATACGTCTCTCACAAAATGACATACAACGTCAAAAGCAACACTGAATTTTCATACAAAAAATGATGTACTGTAGGTGACATCTTCATATGGATCTAATGTATAAATTACGTATCAAGATACTTTACTGTCAAAACCTGCACCTCTTGTCATTTGAGACCAAGAGGCGGGTCCACAATATCATCTTTTTGCCTCAGTTTTAAGTACAGTGTCAAGGCTAGCACTGCATACATTTCTGCTTGGGTTTCAAGATTAGGATCGTTTGCATTCATTTGGTCTGACTAGCTACTGCTAATAAATAGCATTTCGATATCGTTGATATATTTCGAAAACATTTCAGCATGCTGCCGACATTCGTCAACTCATCAGCATATTTGACAAGGTAACAGCAACCTTTCCACACTGTCGTGAAACACTCGAAGACCAATCGCAGAACTGTTTGCAATCATTCGCGTCGAATTCGGCTACTTCAGATAACTTTTGGCATTTCTTCTAGGTGACGGGAAATAATGTTTCTCCAAATCATTGGCAGGATTGATTAAAACGGAGTCTAAGATTGATGTACGTCATGAAGTGTTCTTGATGCCGATCCTATATTCCATTACTTAGTACAGTGTTTTTGTCATTTGTCGATTGTCTCTCTGTGAAGATAGTTTATATGTTTATTATGTTTGGAAACTTAATTGAACTGCTGACACAATATCCGGAACATTATACTGAAATTATTTTAACAAACATTTTGCCTTGGACTGTATGAATTGTTTGTCCGATACCAAGTTTCTTTATCGGTTTATGCGAGTTTCTACCTTCATCAATTCATGGAATTAGCAACCAAACAGTCCTAATTGGCTCCTAATTCAGCGAGACCTTCCTCCACATTTCAAGGACATGTTCGTAGCTATACTAAGTATTAGGCCAGTAGAATAAAGCCGAAATGGGATGGGATCATCTGTGTATTACAAATTAATCAAATATGCACGAAGCTAGCACCCGTTTGTTTCAAATCGGACATTAAATATGCAACCAATTAAAACTATACGGTTTCTGATTTAAGAATGTACTCTAATTGTCCAATTTCTCGTGTCAGCTTACTAAGCTTACCTTTACACTTGTTGTAGAGTTCCCCACCCTCGACATATCACCAGATTCCTCATTTATTACATGTATATACATTTCACTTGATATTTATTGTTTTAACATCGTTTTTACAGACAAGTGACAGAGTAAGGTTTCAGTTTTTAGATACTGCCGACCTATTAGCACCAACATTATGTTTCGTTTCAATAACAACAGCGAACAACCGTGAAGCCACTAAAGTGACAATGTTTCCACTTACAGACTTGCCTGATAACAACCTAGCCCGGCAGAGAGACGGATAGATGAGGGAGTTATAGAGGTTTGACACATTCTTGTCTCTGGTAAACTGCTTGTGGAACAGACCGTGACAATTACTGTACTAATGACAGAATCTAGTAGAATCGCCATGCTTATCATTACAAACAATCCAATTCTTGTTTACAAGAATTCTCAAACGGGTTTTTGCAGTATTTTATTGACAGTGCGCAACTTCCATCCATTGGAAATCATTTTGGCGACTTTAGGATAAAATTATGTTTTACTGAATTGCAACTTGTACTTTCGTGGTAGATTGATGTATTGTGTGTTGCATACTGTTATTGCAAAAATATTGCAACATACATAAAAACAGAGCATATCAAATGTCTACTATAAATACTCTCATACCATTGTGTTCACGTGGAAGCACTATACTTAATTTTTGTTTCAATATAACCAACCAACCATAAATTAATAAAACTACTTAATGAACGAGGAATGCAACTGTCATTAAGTGATACTATTTTAGTATTATTGTCTTAAGTCAATTACTCCCTTCTCCATCACTTAACCGAATTTCTTACACGTATAAAAATATGATTCCAGAAAGGTTTGAACATTACAGTGTTATGGTTAACAACTTCACGGAATGCAGCTAATGCATGAATAAAACAACTTAAGCTCTCCAGACATTGCAGGTCGATTAGATAATAATTCAATTTGTTTTGCTTAATATTTCTTCCTGATTATGTAATGTATGTTAGACACTGGTTATTAAGCGGACAAGAAACGTTGTCTTTAGTTTGGCGAAAATATTAAGAAACTGAGGTCGACCATACACCTGATATCAATACTTCGAATATGAGATAAAACGAATGAAAAGTATGAGTAAGCGTTAAAACCTGAACCTATAAACCGTCTGTACCTTTGTATTGGTCAAGCTCAAAATATGAACTGACGAGAAATCGTTTTGTTTTTTCTACATAAATTTATATAACTATGTCTAATGAAACTGTCCCCTCAGGCTGACCTAAACACTTGTAAAAAGTAACTATTTCGCCATTGGCGTCGAGATATCGGTTCAAAACTCTACATACAGGCTTTCATTCTCCACAACCGCCTTCCATTTCTCTAACTACGTCCTTCTCACTGTAAATTACAAGAAAGGCTGTTCGCTAACATATAATATTTATTTAAGACATCGTTACATGAAGCAATAAATATTTATAAATTCCGCACAGTAATATACATGCTTGTAATGTTGGAAAGTATATACACTATTCAGCATAGTCTATCTTGAGTATAGTCCGACCAGGGATACCTGACAGTGACGTCATTTTGTGTTTACAATCAAATGTTTACTTTATATATCGTCCGCAAAAATGTGGATTATTAATATATTTCTTTATAGATAAACCATGATTTTAGCCGTGACTAATTTATGCAGGAAGGTTGATTTGCGTTCAAAGGGTAGGTGTATGATATGCATTTGGACTTAAGCAATATATGTGATCAATGAGAGTAACAAAACCATGGCCAAAGGATTAGGCATTAGCTGTATTTTGAAGAGATTTTAATCAGGTATATTCACATACCATGATTAAAATTGAGACGTTCCGTCACAGCTAAAAAACATGGTTGATCTATACTTATAATCTGCATTAAATCGTGACCAAGAGGAAAACGGTGCAGTATTTGTAATTTAAACATCCCGAGATCGAACCCCGTAAGCAAAACTTGTTACGCTTATTTATATTTTATGTGTTGCAATCGCATACAAAGTATGTGTACAGAATGCTGCTTGAGTAAAAAACACCTTTGTAATTTCACTCACTTTCGAATGACTTAAATTTGATAGGCAATACCACGTTTTAAAATAAAGTAGGGTGTCTTAAAATTAAGAAAAACCAACAGCCATCCTCAGTGTGTTTTAAATTACACGATTTCCACAGGTTTAATTTAATAAAAACAGAATTTCAAAATAAGTATTTTATCAAATCAACCAATTGTATACGTTTCACGTACATAATACAAAAAAAATGTTATAGTTTAATGAATATGACAAGCTTTGAACTTAGATCGCCTGAGTGAGAGTGGACAAACATATCCACAGAACCACGCATTGCTTGAAATATATGAATTGGTAAGGTCATACATCTACTAGTATATAGTATGATCCTTAATATTTTCGGGGATATACCCTGTTTATTGTAGTTTATTTACAAAATGACGTCCTTGTCAAAAATCGTTGGTCGGATAGTCGTACTTCCAAGTATTGTACCAACGCAGAGTAAAGTGCGGCCAGAAATGACGATATTTTTAAACCGTTTGTCCTAGAATTGTTATAGCAAAGGGTTACATTCAGCAATATTGTACTAAGACCTAAGATACATAATAATTACGTATAAACCTTCTGGGGGCATAAAAAGTAATAAATAAGACATGAGTCACCACTGAATGATGCTTTATGATTTAGAACATGTTCATAATTAAAATATAGTCATGTATACATACCACTATAACTTTAATGGTGAAGACAAATACACACCCTAGTAGTATAACTTCATAGAGGACATTTATTTCCTGTAAATAAAATTATACCCAATTACTGTATAGCGGGTATATTTCACGGTGTCCAAGTGTCGCGTTAATTGGATCGTTTTGAATTCGCGGTGTCTTGATTTCGCGGAAACAGCCCTGACCGCGAAATAAAACCTTGTTTCAATAAATGAAATATGAAAGTCCCTCTAATTTAAGTTTCAAAGTGTTTGAAGTATTTGCATACTCGAGAATGGTTGTAAATCAGTGCATAATGTGCTATTATAGAGTGCTATGTTTCAACTTTACCTTACAACTTTATACAGCATCATCAGGAAAGTATACGAGATCAACAAAGAATCCAAACATGTTGTAACTGTTTCCTTCTTGCGTTGTGTAATGAAAAACTAGATCTAAATATTGGTAGTGTATTTGTGATAGATCATTCATATGGTGTACGTACTTTTGAATAACAATTACGCATGTGTTTCAAACATGTACAACTCAATCAATCTCGTATAATATACAAAAGATGTAGTGATATGTACACCCAATAAAGCAGAGCAGCGATTCGCATTATTTCACTGTCGGTTACTGTCATTAAATGGTTGTAAAATGATAATAAAATCAAAGTAATTAGTTCTTAATAATACAATGTGTATATATACGTATGAATGTACTTTTAAATGGTTATCAAAACGTTTCGAAAATGACAGAGGACGAATTCATTTATGACCCGTGTATATTGTTTTTTTTCAATACAGAAATCCTCATTGTCGTTACTATTTATAGAGCTGAAAACTCTGTTATACAAAATGTGCATAGCAACCACTTTAAGATATTTTAAAAAATGAAGATAATATTTTAGCTACGATATTGCTTAGATGCTTCTAAGATACAACTTACATCAAATGAATTCTATTTTTAGCTACTATAATTTCTTATAGATAAAGCAAATTTTACGAAAATATCTGAAATGCTTTGTGAATACCAGTATTAGTCTTAATAATGAAACACCGAGGTCGACCACAGACCTGATTTCAATACTTAGAATATGAAATAAAATGAATGAAAAGCACTAAACCCTGAACCTCTAAACCATCTTAACCTTTGTACTGGTAAAGCTCAAAATGTGAACTGACGAGAAAGCGTTTTGTTTTTTCTACATAAATTAACATTTCTATGTCTAATGAAATGTTGCCCTCTGTCTGACTTAAACATATGTGTAAAACTGACTGTGGTTGCTATTTGGTGTCGAGATATCGACTCAGAACTCTTAATGTGTAAGACGTGCCTTTCACTCTCCATCTCGTCTTATGGGTTACCTCTATTTCCCACGTTCCTCTCACTGGACTATAGAAGAGTGTCAGTTCGCTTACTTATAATATTTATATTAGAACAACGTAAAATCAAGCTATAAATATTTATAAATACCGCACAATAATATGCATGCTTGTGATGTTGGGAAGTAAACAAACTATTAAGCATAAACATTCGCGAGTATATTACATAATACATATATTCTGGTACTTCAAGTATCGCACAGATGCAGACCAAGTGCTTACAGAACTACGACCTTTTTATACAGTTCTCTCAAACATTGACAAAGCAAAGGTTTCATGCAGGAAGGTTGTATTAAGACATGAGATACGTACTTGTAATCCTGCTTAAAATCCTCCTATGTTTAATGGTATCTATATAATCAGACACTCGATGTGTTCAACTCTTTGTATGTAGATGATATCATCTCATTGATTAAGTATTCAATATTTTACTATTCAACTTATTGTACTGTTATAACAGCGGAACCAATTGCATCAATTATATTATAGTATATTCTAGACTTTTCTTAAAAAGGTTCAACATAGTGAACAAAGGTGACTGCTTGAAAAAAACCAGACGGATTTAAAATTGATATAAAAATTAATAACAATAATAAGAAGGCACAGTATACTATGTGATTGCTTAATTCATAAATTTTCTGACACGTGTTTGACTGGGTTTTTTGAAATACACAATTATCTAGAAAAACGTTTCATGCACGGAACTAATCTACAACACGTGGTCATGAACGCTGTATCATGTTGTCATCATGTATCCTACCAAGGACTAAACTACAGTACTTGCATAGAAATATCTTTGAACCAAATTTCGTAGCATCTTACCTGTCTGTACTTTTGGTTATGCATCCTCTTCAAATATAAGATATATACTCACTTTAGTGTTAAGTCAATGTTTGTTTTATTGAGTGACTTTATTTACAAGTTATGATGTTGCATATCTAAAAGTGCCGTTAGCTATAACTGTGATATTCCTTTAACGGCATCGATATATTTAACTTTTGTTTCCATACATGATTTTAAAACAAAAAGTGACTTAATTCGTGAGTAAATTTTCTCGAGATGCAATTTAAGACGCATTCAAGAAACATTCTTAACAGATAAAGTAACTCAAGATCTTAAAATTGAACACTTTTATTGTTATTTATTGTATGGTACCTGCAGAGAAATATCATTATAAATAGTACAAATACTCAAACAGAGATATTTGCCACACATATTTAAGATAACAACACGGGCGTGAAGTTTGTAAATAAACAAAGCATGATAACTATATTTCAAGGATATCAAATTTACAACGAACTTAATCGATTAGCCATTTACCGTATTTACTTAACAATCAACATGCTATGTTGGCAAATGTGATTGGCACAAAACTGACAAAAGTTTAAACATAATCGTTGGTATCTTTGCCCTAGACATTTTCTGTATTTGTTAATTCGACTTTCTGTTTTACACTGACCCAAATACAACTGATACAACACCATGTTGCAAAACCTATTTTTCTGATGCAAAGGGATATTCATATGTCTCATGCATGTGTGTTTTCTATAATAAAATATCGCGATGCTTACACAATTATTAAATGTGGTATGGTATGTTATACTAAGTACGAGGGTTGTCCCAGAATAGCGTATAATTCTTGATTTATTTACTCCAACATAATGATATAGTTTTATAATTTTGCATGGACATTTCTACAACCATAGCACGTGTATTTGACGAAATTATTTTATAATAGTATACGTCGTGTTCGATTAATAGATGTTTTTGTTATCCATGGTAACGGTTTACGGCCAGCACGAAAAAAGTATGTATCACAAAAATGAATTTAATTATTTAATGACAATAATACTTAAGCAGTTTTTGCCGCATCGCGCCAAAATAAATACAAATGTATAAGAATAATTGTCATCTTTTGGCGAGTTTTTATGCAATGATTCATGGTGATGATGTCATATTTGATGGGTTAATGAAGTAATATAGCAACGATGTTAGCGTTACAATAATAAAAAATCACGACGTCAGATGACGTTACGGAGTGACTGCCATTTCCTAAGCATTGTGTTATACCGTATATAACATAGAATAGTATCAAGAGGCACGATAAATTATGTAAAATCCACAAGACAATACATCAGGGTAATTCGGCAGTTATTTTTAAGATTCCCCGACGTTTTGTTTGGCACAGAAAGGGATCGGAACAAAGTCATCAGACGGACCGATCAAAACAAAAACTTACGTCAGATCGCTTCCTACACTATCCGCACAGAATGTCAGCTCAAGCTGTTCATTTTAAAAAATATTTAATGAATTATTGACTGTATGTTAAGAAATATATTTCCAAGGAGTTGATAACAATTTTGGCGTATACTTTTTTAAAGTGTAAAGCCCACGAATGGGAGTTCTTTGGAAAACTGAGGTAGCGTGACGTCGTTGGTGTTGACGTTCTGTTGGCCGTAAAGCGTCACCTGGTACTCGTCAAATGTGCACACTTTGAATGTTTTTGGAAGATATATCATGAAACTTTGCTAGTATGACAAGAAATAATTTCTCTAAACGTCGATAATAATTTGGGCATACTGTACTTGGTAGTTTTTAAGATATAACAGGATTATACGGTATTCTGCGACAACCCACGTAAGTGTTGCTTTTTATTGCCGCTCAGTACATTATTAGGTCAGACAAATAATGCAAGGATTAAGTCTACACCACTGCTTCATACATTTTCTTACCAGGGACCAAGCTGCAACATTGGGTCACAAAACCTCTTTCCATGAACCAAACTGCAACATTTGGTCATAAGGTCTCTTACCAAAAGCAAGTCTACACGACTTAGAAATAAAGTTTCTTTGAACCAAACTACGTCAATTGTTAACCTGACTATACCTTTTGGTTATGGATAATATTTATGTATCAATTATTAACCCTCCCAATACAGTTAATTGACTTCATTTACAAGCTGAGATGTTACGTACCAATTACGATCATCTATGGGTGCTATGCATTGCAATCGAGTATATTTAATGGAGACAAACAGAAAGGGTCTAGCTTTGGTAACGTATCTAGAGAATAACCGTTAAACTCTGAATGAATTTCGTAAAATAGTAAACCAATTTTACGACATCGAAATATTTAACTTTAGTTTCCATACGTAATTATGAAACAATAACAATGCGTTAATTCATGATGAAAGTTTTAAGATACAATTAAATACACACTTATGGTAAGTAATGGAAACAGGTGAATCTAATATAGTTCTTTCATTTGAACTAACTATATATATTGAAATATGTTGTATGATACTGCGCATATATACATTTAGTTTGAAGCTGGAACAAAAGATTTTTGGAAATAATTTCGTAAGTCTAAAATAGATTTTTACTGAAATGTTCATGGAAAACTATGGTACTGTTGATGAGTTTGGTTTGGTATTCGTCCAAACGAGCAATCATGTCTCTGAAGTGAGAATAAATCAACCAGTTTCAAACGTTTGGCATCTGAATGTGTTTAATTTCACTCAATGAAGATGATAACATAAGACGTCTATTGTTCCCTTGAAATTCTTATGTAATATAAGAGTATCATTATTAACAATTATGAACCTGGTTTAGTGGACAGCCATCAAAACGCGGTGACTTGACATTGTGCAAACCATAAATCCCAAACCTAATTAGATTACAATGTACCATGATTTCTGTGATTACAATGTATTCCAATATTTTTTCTCTACAGTGCATTTATTTCCTTTTAGGTCACACACATTTATATTTATGTTAAGTGTGCGATATTTATGTTTTAGACACCTGCTGGGTACAATAAAACATGTGTCGATTATGTTCTATGTAACTATTACGTTTATAATTATGATGCATAGTACTATAACGGTGAAGCGAGCCGAGGCGGAATAAACATCAATAAACATATTTAAAGTTGATTTTATTAACTTATACGGCATCGTGTTTGAGGAAAACCTTATAAATACAGGCTTTAGATCTAGATCAATTTAATACAAGTTTGTGTTATGCTGTGCTTTCGGTGCCATTATAAAACGTCGATGTGAATAATGTAGTTCCTGTATCTTTAATCAAAGTAATGTGAAGACAGGGGAGTGGTTAATGTTTTTCTAGGTGACTGAGAAGAAATTCCCTCTTGGCAAGTTTGATTAAAAGAGAGTCAAAGATTGTTGCACGATATGAAAAGTTCTTAACACCGCTCCTACACTTTCATTAGTTAGTTTTGTATGTTTGACATTTGTCGATTGCATCTCTACAAAACGTCCCACATACATAGTGATTATGTTGGAAAATTTAATTTAATTCTTGAAATGAAAAGCAAAACATCGTACTAAATTATTTTCTGAATCAATATCGTTTACTTTAAATGTGACTGTGTTAGCATTTCGTCTTGCATTGACTATTTGTCTGATGTTATCCGATTTATTTTCATGTTCTACCTATTTCAGTCATACACATGTGTTGTCTATGGACTAATTACGACGAAATACGACCTTTATTCAAAGAAGGTGGATACTTTTATATCACAGCTGAATATAATGAAGTAAGCAGCTGGATCCAATATTTTGTATCACATGTATAATCACGAACTGGTCAGTGAGCGCTAACCCAACTGTCAGTTCGAAGTTACATCACTGACGAATCGTCCTATGTTTACTATAGAGGAGCTGCCAATTTGACTTTTGCAAAATGAATTGCGAATATACAAATTGCAGTATTTCACAAAACATGCAAATCGGGAAATACTACCAATGGCTTGAGAATTTGTTACTAAAAATGCGATCGGCAACTGTGAATAAGGGTCTTGTTCCCAATTCGATTTTCACTCAATGAGCGATAGGAAACTGAACTATAGAAGACTTATCAAATTTTATTCATGAACAATCGACCTATTACCTATATTGGCTAATTGATCCTACCTATACACGTGTTGTATACTTACTCCACCATCAACTTATAACCAGATTCTACAATATATTCAATCCCCTTGACATTTATTGCTTACAGACAAATGTCAAAGTAAGGTTTCCGATTGTAGATACTGTCGATTTATTAGCAGCAACATTTCGGTTTGTTTGAATAACAACAGCACACAATCCTAGACACCTCTAAAGTGATCATGATTGCACTTATATACTTGCCTTATAACAATCTAGCCTGGCAGTGAGACGGATAGGGGAGGGAGGTGGTGCGACATGACACATTCTTGACTCTGGTAAACTATTTGTCGAGCAGACCGTGACAATTACTAACGGCAGCAACACGCAGAATTGTCATGTCAATCTTTACAAATATTCCAAATCTCGACAAAATGATTCTTAAATTAAACGAGTTTTTGGAAGATTTGATTGACAGCACTTAACGTTTTCCATTTAAAAGCACTTTTAATCGACTTTTAGTGCACACCAATGTACCATGAGCTGTTAAAGCAGTATTGTAGAATAAATAAAAATGGCAAATGTCTATAATATGTCTACATTAAACTCTCTCAAAGCATCGTGCTCACGTGGAAGCACTATACATAATGTTTTTTTCAATATACCCAACCATCGGTAAATTAATAAAACTACTTAATGAACGAGGAATGTAACTGACATTAAGTGATTATATGCTATTGTTATTGTCTATAGTCACTTACCCACCTTCCTCAGCACCTAACCGATTTTCTTACACATACAAAAACATAATGTACTCTAAAATATTACAATGCAATGGTTACCAACTTAATGGAATGTAGAATGCAGTAAATGTAGGAAAAACATCATAAGCTCACCAGACGCCGTATATCAATTCGATAATTAATTTAATTTGTAGCGGTTCATATTTCTAGCTATTTTGTATTTATGTTATGATAATTGCACACTGATAATTAAGTGTACATGAAAAGGGATGTTTTTGGCTGATGTTTGAGAAGGAACATTGCTTAAACAGGATACTGCATTCGATCAAATGTCTGATTTCAACGCTTAGAATATCAGATTAACACACACTAGTACGTTTTTAACAGAAATAAACCCTGAACCTCCACATCCTTACATACAAGATGGTCAAGAAACTATCACCAACATGAGAAAGGACGAGACATAGGACAATAACCATTGATATGTCAAGTACTGTTTGTGTTCCATAAAATGTACAGGAATGTGTCTTTCGTTGCGCTAGGCTGTCGAGATATTGACTCGGAACTCTAAATTCGTATATGAGTGACTCCTTTTGACAAGGGCTACACCCTCACATGCCAGACACATTCAACTCACGCCCTACGATGATAAACTTCCTTTGCTCCAGCTTCGTCCATCTAGCCCTGTGTTGTAGACGAAAGTGGTTTGCAAACCAATCATATTTATGTTAAAAACATCGTTACATGAAGCTATAAATATTTATAAAAACCGCCTAAAAGTGCGTGCTTGTAATGTTTGCATAAACATGTAAGCATAAACAATCGCGAGTATAAGATATGATAAATGTATTCTTATAGAACAATTACTGTACCGATTCAGAGTAAAGTGCTTCCATAATAAGTATACAAATGTTTACAAGTTATGAATACTGTTTTATACTAGAATGTTGTAGATTCTGCTTAAAGTCCGCTTAATTTTATGAACATTCCAATTGATTTACGTTGGGTGTCATTAAGGTCTTATATTACACTCATAAGATATATATAATGTATAATAATCACATTCATTGTGAATAGAAAAAAAGCTGCCAGCAATAGTGTGAGAAAAGTGAAACCGGTTTGCACTTTTACTGGTCAGCGCTATGTATAAAAATATTGCTGCAAAACAGCGTTAAGCACGATCAAACATCAAAATAATAATATCACTTTATTATTAATAACACAAGTGTTTGACAACAGTATTGATTCAATATATACCTCTTATTGTTCGACTAAATACATATATCATAGTTCAAGGTTTGCAATAGTGAAACCATTTAGTACATATTCTAACACTTCTTAAACAACCCATAGATCAAAAGTGACCACATACAACATAATTATATATTTATCTCTATGACCAATAATTGGTTGCAACTGTTGGTAAACGTGATCAGTTGATACACCATGTAATAGGTGAATATTACCATAGACATTTGGTCCCAACTGTGCTTAAATTAATTATTTTTCCTAGTCACCAATAGTTCCGCTATGTATCCAAACATACGCATACTTGAGAGTCAATGTCTATGAACGTAACGCTCAAAACTAAATAGGTTTGAAAGAACGGAATTTAGTGCGGAGCGGAATGGAAGGAACATAAGAACACAGGAACACAGAATTTATCAAGACAGAGCCCCTCAGAAATGTTTAATTTGAAAATATTCGCAGCAATTACAAATGAATAAGTATTTTGTTCCAATAAAAATAAAAATGATACGATGTATAAGCAATCAAATATATTAATCGAACTTTCATGTGAAAGTTAATTACTTGTAGCGATGGTTTGTAACCCTTATCTCTGTTCGAACCCGATGACTGGATAGCTGTGCTAAAGAAGACTTAATGTAACATTAATAAGCAATTGATCATTCCAGATGTTTCATGTTTGTTTTACACTGTTACATTTTGGGTAAAACAAGCGAATTCCTAGAAATGCTTCAATAAAATGGATACATAAAATACTAGTATACACATCATGCACGTGATGTGGTATTGAACTTCGCCGCTATTCAGCACTTTTCAAGCAAGTTGTGACAAAATTAAACTTGACTAGAACTGTCGAACATTGCCAAGTCATAGAAAAACCAATTTGTAGCGCTTCAGATTTCTTCCCGATTATGTAATGAATGTTGAACACTGATCATTAAGCGTACTTGAAACGGTAACTTGTGTTTCGCTGATGTTTATGGAACATTGATTAAATAGAAAAACTACATTCGACAACATGCCTAATTTTAACGCGTAGTATACCAGATAAATACAATATGCATTTAATACAGACAAATCCGAACCTCTGAATTTCGCACATACTTGATGGTCAACAAACTATCACCAAAATGTCTCAGGATGAGAAATAGGACCATTATTATCGATACGTCAAGTACAGTTTGAATGCAGGTATGAGCATTTGGTTCCTTTTTACAAGGGCTGCGCCCCCACAATAGTAACTGTATCAGTGAAATACTGGCTCTGTGACACAAACATACCTTCAACTCACGCCCGTCGTGAGAAAATTCCATTGCTCCATCTTCGACCTTGCCGCCTTGTGTTGTAGACAAAAGTGGTTTGCAGACCAATACTATTTAGCCGTTCTCCAGGAATACCTGCTATTTTGACATTATGTATTTGCAGTATAAAACAAGTTCTTATAAATATTTATAAATACCGCCTAAAGTGCGTGCTTGTAATGTTGGGAAGTAAGCACTATATTAAGCATAAACAATCGCGAGTATATGATACAATAAATATATTCTTATAGTACACTTATCTTACAAATGCATAGTAAAGTGCTTTCAGAATTAGTATTACAAATGTTTACAAGACATTAATATTGTTTTATACTGGAATGTTATAGACCCTGCATAAAGTCCGCTTAATTTTATGAACATTCCAATTGGTTTACAACGTTGGGTGCCATTAAGTTACTCATATAGCACTTATAATAATATTATGTATATAATGTATAATGTATAAAAATCACATTCCTTGCTGATGGATATAAAAGCTGGCAACAACGGTATGAGAAAAGTGAAACCGGTTTGCCATTCAACTGGTCAGCTCTACGTATCTAAATATTATTGAAAAACAGCGTTAAGCACAAATAAACATCTTATAATAAGATCACTCCATAATTTATAACACAAGTTTTTCAAATAGTATTGATTCAATGTTCATCTGTCAATGTTCAACTAAATACAAATACAATATATATTCAAGTGCTGCAATATTAAAACCATTTAGATTTAAGTACATATTCTAACATTTCTTCAACCATCTATGAACATACAGACCAAAAGTGGCTATATAAAACAGATGGATTAAACTATTTATTACCAATAATTGGTTGATACACTGGCGATTAAGGCATACTGTTTTTTTTATTATTTCAACTGACAGTTCGTCATGCAATAGGTAAACATAGCGCTCAGAAAGAAACGGAATGGTGCGGAACGGAACGGAAGAACATATCACATGTTTGAAAAACATTCGGCGCAATTATAAATAACTAAGAGTTTTCTTTCAATATAACTATCGTGTATAGTGGACTATAACACATGTTTGAAAAACATTCGCACCAACTTCAAAAGTGTTTTCTCCCAATAAAAATATAATGTATAGTGGATTATACAATGTATGTATAAGCAATTAAATGTATAAATCGAATGTAAATACGAAGTATTAATTACTTGTAATGATACTGTTCCGGCCAGATTGTTATCTAATCTAAAGTATGAACCCGATGATTGGATATCTGTGTGCCAAGGTAGAATTAATGTAACGTGAATAAGCAATTTACATGTACCAAAATTTCAGATGTTTCATGGTTTACCTTGTAACATTTTGGTCAATTAGGATATGTTCCTAGAAATAATCCAGTTAAATTAATACATTAAACAAACAAGTCTCGCATGTGATGTTTTATTGAACTTGGCTTCTATTCGGCAATTTACGGACACTTTCCAACAAAATTTAGATTTCTAGAATTGCCGAACTTTGCTGAGTTATATAAGAACCAATTTGGTTAGTTCGCTTAGCCTAGGTAATTCCTGGTTGTACAGTCTAATATCAACGTTTTATGTGTAATTAAACTGTAAATGAGGTCTAAACTTTATTATATACGCACTATGTCTAACATTTAGTTATTTTAAACGACCTCCAAACAAACTAAAAAGACGGAGCCAACATCGATTGGTCTACAAAAACAACTTAATTATTTGTTAGTGATTGCATTTTATTAACATTCGCAGCGATATTTAGTTTCTATGATTTGTCGAAATTTTCAACATGTTCTTTTTTAAAAATATATAAAGGCTGTTGTCTTTAAATTTCCTACAGTGAATTTATGTTATTTTCAGGTACCCCCTTGACAAAATACATCCTATGTCAATAAGAACCTACGTACAACCAACCTGGAAATAACATATTACTAGGAACCAGGCGGCACTGACATGTTTTCTCTTATCAGCCTAGTCCCTTACTAGGAACCAACTTATTACATTTGGGCAAAAATATATTACTACAGAGACGGCAATATTTAAATCATTGTCGTGAAAATAACAGACCAAAGCATGCAAAGCTTTACATAAAAAATCTTGGAACAAAAATCGTTCAAAGCCTTTTTAACTTCCTTCACTTCCTTCATAGCTAAATGATACGAGTAATGAGATTGTAAATCGTCCAAACGAGCAATATTGTCTCTGAACACAGGATAAATCAACCAGTTTCAATCGTTTGGCATCTGAATGTGTTTATTCAATTCAATCAAGACGATAACATTATACGCATATTGTTCCCATGATGTTATAATATAACTGAGTAAGTGTAATAAATCAACAATTATTAACCTGATTTAGTGGAAAGACATCCAAAAAGCGGTGACTTGGCATTGTGCAAACCATACATCTAAAACCTAATTAGATCAAACTATACCATAATAGGCCTACTGAATGATGTGTGTGATTACAATGTTATCCAATATTTCTTATGAACCGTTCTCCGGGAATTTGATAATAGTTTGATAATATAGTACTATCTTGAAGATTTAACAAACTTCCGTCGTCGCTATGATCACCAATTTCGGAAAACTACCCGTATTGAGAATTAAAGGGATTATAGTGGTTACAACTAGCAGCTACTTTTCTGTCTAAGCAACTCTCACAATTCGTGTTTTATTGAAATAAAATGGTTTTAAGAAGATCCCCACCATTCAAGAAAATATTTTTCAGGTATTGATGCAAACTTCAGATAATTTATATGATATTTTAGTTTTAGATCAGCGGATTACAAGTTTGTTTTATTTGTATTTTCAGTGTCTTTATAAAACATTGATGTGAATAATGTAGTTCTTGTATCTTTAATCAAAGCAATGCGAAGACAGGGAAGTAGTAAATGTATTTCTAGGTGACAGAAAGGAAATTATCTCCAAATCCTTGGCAGGTTTGATTATAACAGAGTCAAAGAGTGTTGCACGATATGAAGTGTTCTTAATACCCATCCCGTTTTTCATTAGAATGTTTAGCGTTTTTGCCATTTTGTTGATTGCATCTCTACAAATGTCTCTACAAAAGTACGCATTGATTATGTTTGAAAATTTAATTGGATTCCCGAAATGGGGTGTAAAACATAGTATTGAAAGTATAGGCTTAATCAATATCGTATACTTTGACTGTGGTAACATTTCGTCTTATATCAAATGATTTGATTGGGTTGATTGAATCCGATTGATGCCGTTGTTTTACCTATGTCAGTCATATAGATTTGTTGTCCATGAACTAATTACAAACACATATTAATTTTATTCAAACGAAGTCGACACTGTCTCCACATGTTAAGGACAATTTCAAAACCATATTGCAGTTGAATATAATGTCCGCGAAGTAAGCTGCCGATTTCTAGCTGTTGTTTAAATTTTGAATCACGAACAGGTCAGTGTTAGCTTCACAACTCAACTACCAATTCGAGTTAATATCAAGGGTTAATTGTCAACTACTAGCAGGCAGACAACTGTCAGTTCTTTGATTACTGCAGAATAGCTGCCTATTTGACTTTTACGAAAATAATTGCCAACATGCAAATAGTGTTTTTTCTTAACGCAATGCCACCCATGGCTCGAAAATTTCCCGGTCTGATTTTCTCATACCTTTTTTTTATTAAATACTAAAAATGCGATCGGTAGCTGTGAACAATGGTCTAATCTATGTTGGCTAATTTGTCGTACTTGTGTTACATACTTGTAGATACTGTCGACCTTTAAGTAGCAACATCATGTTCTGTTTCTATAACAACAACAAACAATCCATGGAGCCACTTAAGTGACAATGTTTTCACTTACAAACTTGCAGGATAATAATCTAGCCTGACAGAGAGTCGAAAAGAGGATGGAGTTTCTGCGCCATGACACATTCTTAGTCATCCAGAGCGTCTGAAAATCCTTTGCTATCATCGATATCTGTGAGGTCGGGACTTGGTCGGGACTTGGTTATGCTCACGTTTAGTTATAAGATATAATGATTTTGGGATAGGTGAATGTTTCACTGAATTGCGATGCACTTAAGTGGTACTGTATGTTGCAAAATGTTATTGCAATAGTGCAGTATACATAAAATAACAAATTTCTACATTAAATACTCTCATACCATCGCTTTCACGTGGAAGCACTATACGTAATGTTTGTTTCAATATTCCCATCCATCAGTAAATTAATAAAACTACTTAATGAACGAAGAATGCAACTGACATTTAGTGATTATATGTTAGTATAATTGTCTATAGTCACTTACCCGCCTTCTCCATCACTTAACCGACATTTTTATATGTACTTAACATTTATAATGTATTCTAAATAGGCTTGACGATTACAGTGTTATGGTTAACAACTTAACGTAATATAGAATGCAGCTAATGCAAGAAAAATCAGTAGTTTGTAAGCTTTCAAGATTAGATGATAAATTCAATTCGTTGCGCCTAATATTTCTTGCTGTTTACGTAATGAATGTTGAACACTGATCAGTAAGCGTTCATGAAACGGTAAGTGTCTTTGGCTGGCGTTTTAAACATTGACATAATGAGTTACGGAAGTCGATAAAACACCTGATCTAAATACTTTGGTAATAATTCATAAGTTATCTTTAAACTAATTGAAATGTGTAAAAAGGCCCCTACCCCTAAACCCTCACAGCCATGATGATCAACACAGTATTACCAACACGTGAAAGAGACCAGAAATAGTCGTTGTTTTCAACATGTCATTATCATTGCTACTTCCTGTACCATATACATGTACTTGTAATTGATTTAAGATATGCACAAACGTGAATTTGGTTGCGCAACGGTGTTGAGATTTTTCACAAGATACTTTTTTCACAAAAAATATACCTAACACTCACCCCTAATTCGTTGTTTTCATTGTTCAAGCTACGGCCCTTTCTACACGAATGATTGTTTGCCAAATTATGAACATTTATAGTGAAAACATCGTTACAAAGAGCTATAAATATTTATAAATAGCCCGCACAAATATACGTGTTTAAGCTACATGTATAAGGAAGTTGATACTATTTTAATCATAAACAATACATAGACTATTACATAATAAATATTTTCTTATAGAACAATAATCGTATGACTGCATAATTGAAATTGTTGATATAGTTTGTCCATGAATTGTAACTACATGTATAGGTTTACACGAAATGAATAAGTTTTAGTAAAGGATGCTGTATTAAAGCCATTGCGTGTACATCCTGCTTTAGTTCCACCTTAGTATATTCTTATTTAATTATTATGGATGCCATGGTAGTTTATCATGTTATAATAAGCACAATCGATGTATCCATCTTCTAGATGATTTTTATTCCAAAATTCGGTGTTTTTTTTTACCTCTTTTAAGGCTATGTATGTAATGTTTGGTAAACCCGCCGACATGTAACGGAAATATTGCTGAAAAAAAACAGCGTTAAAACGAAAAAACATCATAACAAAGAGAACATCACACTGATAAGAGGAATTTTTCCAAAGATTGTTTCATTATCTGGCTCGTTGTTCAACTGAATATAAATATCATAAACCAAGGGTGTAATAATGAGACAAATGGTATTTATAGATTTAGTATATATATTTCCCAACAAAAACATTATGCATTTTATTGTACAATATTAATGCAACTAAATACTTACATCACACTTTTCAAAAGAATTATTAATTACAAGTAATGATAAAAAGCTCCATAGGTTGGCCAAAGTTGTATCCATTCTCAAATTTAAGCCAATTGACTTGATGTCTTTGCCAAAGTAAAATTATTGTAACGCTAATTAACCATTTATAAAACATTCCAGATGTTTCATGTTTTACCTTGTATCATTTTTGGCCGTACCAGGTAATATAATTAGCACATACTTTTATGAATGATACAAATAAATGAATACATTAAACAAAATAATCTCGAACATGATGTTTTATTGATCTTTGCCATTTCAGACTGATATTCGGGTAATATCCAACCTAATTCAGAGGGACGGGATTTGCCGAAAAATGCCGAAAACATAGAAGAACAATTTTATCAAGTTCGCTAGATAATTTAGTACCTTGTTGCAGAATTTGATATCAAACGTTTTATAGGTAATGTTTAATACTGTAAATGTGGTCTTAATTTGATAATTTACCTTTCTGCAAGCTGAACATAATGTGCTCTAACTTCAAACTCTAGTCTTTACTATTGTATTACACTATATGCAAGCACATATGTGACACTCAAATCAAGTGAATTCAATTATTTTCGTGCAGATTAAGAGACCAAACGTATGTCCGGAGACTGTTGACTTTTAAATTGTTAACTGCAACCCTACAACTTCTGACTGATGATATATCCGAGAAGTTTTCACCACTTGATCATTAATTATTTTATCAGGAACCAACCTACTGCACTTGGTCCTGTTTCTGAAACTTAACTGCAACACATTGTCACAAAGTCTCTAACAAGAAAGCAATCTGCACCATTTTGTAACTAAGTCCTATTATGGAACATTCTTTAAAATAAACTATTTACAGAAATCATTTAATATTTATTTCATTACACATATTTATTTACTAGCTGTGCATTTACGCATCCATAATAACTGTTTAATGGTACCATCATATCGGCACGAGTATCATAAAATATAATTATAATACAAATTTAACGATATCGATATATTTAACTTCAGTTTGCATAGGTAATGATGAAACCACCAATATATATCAGTGAATTTAGAGTAAAGTTTTGAGAAACATTCAAAGACGCGCTATTGAAAATAATGGAAATAGGTGAATCGATTCAAGACTTTAATTTTAAGACAATCGTATTTTACTATCATATGAAACCTGCATTGATATATCATTGTAAATGATACACATACTTAAATAATGATATTTACCACACACATAAGATAACAACATATACACATTAAATGTTATAAGTACACCAACACCAGTACATAGCGATACGTGCAAATAGTGCTTCTAGTGCGTGCTTACCGATCTGTTGAATGGTTTTCCAACAATATTTCCAGAACGTATGTATCTAGATTCTCAATTTTTGTGGAGATCATTCGTCCTCCACCGACGGTCTCGTCTCACTTTCAATGTCATTAGGTTCAAAGTTCACCATGACCGTGACCTTTGAAAGCACAACAAAATCCCAACGAACGTAGGAAATAAAAGTTCTAAGAATATTAAGGTGAGTATGTTTCACAAACCTCTCTTGTATTTTCTGTTGCTGGAATGCTTCAGGTTTTGTGTGTTTTTGATATGGGTGTTAATGGACAATGTGTTGGTAACATTTTGAGACTTTGTACTAAAACATTTGTTTTGTATGTGCATCTTTCATGATTTAGAAATTCAAGGTTCACAGCTTGCAGCTGGCAAAATTACAATTGTCAAATTATGGGATATAACTGCTATACTACACACATGAAGACATGCAAAAATGAACATGATATCATGTATAATAAAAATGATATACGATTACAAGTTAGTGTACTTATATCATTTTTCAAACAATTGTTTTAAACAGATCTCGTGTTTACGTAGCATTTAATCAAATCTACTTATAAAATTGATATAGTCACTTACTAAACAACATCCTATGTTTGTTAAACATGATAGGTCATATTGGCACAAGACTGACATAAGTTTAGAATATTAAGAGATGATCCTTACTCTTCTGTCATACAAACTAATGTTCCCTTCCATTGGTACCTACCAACATTTTCATACACTGTATTGAATGGCGATAGTCACCAAAAGCTTTGACATAAGAGTGAAGAATGTATCCAGATGCATTGGATAGTAGCCTAGCGTCCCAAAAAGCAAATCGACCATTAACGGTGGCGTTAACATTTAAAACTTCATAGTCGTGAAAATAGCAGACCAAAACATACAAAAGCTTTGCACATAAAACTTGGAACAAAAATCGTTCAAAGTATTTTTAAAAATCCTTTTTCGTAAGTCAAAGATAGATTATAACTGCCATGTTCATGGAACCATGGTCTCTTAACGAGTTACGTAATCGTCAAAACGAGCGATCTTTTCTCTGAAGTGAGATTAAAAAAGCTAGTTTCAATCATTTAGCATCTGAAAGTGTTTAATTTGATTCAATGGGGATGTCATCATTAGACACCAATATTTACAACCGACTTCAATCGTTTGGCATCTGAAAGTATTTAATCTAATTCAACGAAGATTAGACGCTAATGATTGTTTCCTTGGAATTATAATGTAATATATAATTGTAATAAATCGTCAATTATGAACCTGATTTAGTGGACAGACATCCAAAACGTGGTGACTTGGCATTGTGCAAATCATAAATTTCAAATCTAATTATATCAATATGTACTCCTATCTGTGATTAATACCATGTATTCAATGTTTCTTCTCTCCAGTGCATTTATTTGCAACGCGTACAGTGGCTTTCCTTATAGGTCAAGCAAACATATAGTAATGTTAGGTGTACGCTATTTGCTGTTTTCGAGACCTGCTAAAATAAAATATGTCTCGATTATGTTCTATTTACCTAGAAGATGTATAATTATGATGCCATAACCATTTTGCGGAGGCAGAATAAGCCCAAACAAAAGTGTCTAAAGAGAATCTTACTAACCTATGCCTCCTGTTTGAGGCCAACCTTATATTATTTGGATTTTTGGGTTTAGTTCAATTGACTATAAATCTGTGTTAATCTGTATATTCATAAACATTAGTGTGAATATAAATGTAGTTCATGTAGCTTTAATCATAGCAATAGTGTTACAGAAAGGTGACAGAAAGGAAATTGTCTCTAAATTCTGGCCATTTTATATTAAAACAGAGTCACAGGTTGTTGCACGATATGATATATTCTTAATGCCGCTCCCATATTTCCTTAGTTAGTTTGATGTTTTTTCGCCAATTTTCGATCGTATCTCTACTAAAAGTCCTTAGTAAATATTGATTGTGTTGGAAAATTTAATTCCTGAAATGAAATGCAAAAAATGGTCCTTGAATTATTGGCTTAATCAATATCGTTTACTTTCACTGTTTTAACATTTAGTCTTGTATCAAGTGACTAATTAAATAAGTGTTTTGATTTCATAACTCGATAAACCAACTACTTATTTGAAGTTAATATAACGCGCAAAATTTTAACCGTGAACTGGCAGTTAGCTGTCAGTCATATATTCACCGTCGAGGAGCTGCCAAGTTGACACTTACAAAAGAAATTTCAATCATGTTAAATACGGTGTTTCGTAACACAGGCGAATCGGGAAATGTTACACATGGCTAGATGTGTTACTTAAACGGCGATCGGCAACTGTGAACAAGGGTCTAGCTCCCATTGCGATTTGCACTCCATGTGCGATAGGAAAATGATTTGGAGAACACTTACCAAGTCGACAATCGTCCAATTACCTTCGTAAGCTGATTGATCATACATATACACGTGTCGTAGACTTACCCCACCACTACCCTATCACAAATTATTCATACATTATATACAATACCCTTGAAATAAAAAATTTTTATCATTATTTTACAGCTAAATGTCAAAGTAAGTTTTCAGATTGTAGATACGGTCGACCTATTAGCAACGACATTATGTTTCGTTTCAATCACAACAACAAACAATCCCTGAAGCCAATAAAGTGACAATGTTTCCACTTACAGACTTGCCTGATAACTATATAGCCTGGCAGAGTGACGGATAGAGGAGGGAGTTGATACCCTGACACATTCTTGTCTGCGGTAAGCGATTTGTCGAACAGACCGTGACAATTACTCTTGACAGCAACACGTAGAACTTTCAGTCTAATCTGTACAAACATTCCAAATCTCGTTTACACCAATTGCAATTCTCTAACGAGTTTTTGCAAGCTTTGTTGACAGAGCGGAATTTCTATCCATTTGGAATCAGTCTCGCGACTTTGAGATAAATGGATGTTTAACTGATTTGCGCTCCACTTTAGTGGTACATTGATGCACTGTATGTTTCATAATGTTATAGCAAAATTGCAGTATGCATACAACTAACAAATGTCTACATTGCTTACTTTACTCAGGCATCTTCGTCTTCACATGGAAGCACTTTACTATAGCTGTATTGCAACAACTTAAACAGTATCCAAACGATTGAAAAAGTCTACATACTGTTCCCATTATACTCTCAAATTATAATATCACGTGGAAGCACTATACTTAATGTTTGTTTTAATTTACCTAACCGTCGGTAAATTAAAATATAACTACAGTGGAACTCGGTTGTAACGAAATCCTAGGAACCAAGAAACTCCTTTCGCTATATCCGATTTTCGCTATATCAGTACAACGAAATTTCGTTATATGAGATTGGATATAACGTATTTCGTTACACAGTGTATATCAAATGATTGTGTTTGTCATTAATGTACAGTCTGCTTCAAAATATTAAAGAAACAGCGTACACAATGCTGAACAATGTTCTGATATTATAAACTGATAAAAAATCGTTATGAATGAGTTATATTCAATATGATACTTTGAATATATCAATACTTATTCTGTGCGAAGTAACATTATACTTAGCACCTTTTAAGATTCTTTGCACAAACACTTTTGCACACAATTATCTTCTTTGTTAAAACTGATCAGAAATGCACCAAACATACTTCTGGCATATATCTTTTTCGCTTATATCAGTTTGACACGAAATAAATGAATATAACGGAATTATGCGTAACGGAAAAATAGGAACATAAAACAGACTCTTTCGAAAGAGAACATAGCCCTTCGTTTAATCGATTGATTAAAAAAAATATTCCCAGCAATTAGCAGCAACGTTTTTTTTTCAAAAAAAAAAACATCGTCTGTTTTTGATTATAGTTTAAATACACAACGAATAAGCAACTAAATACATACATCAAACTTTTCATCAGAATAAATAATTACAATTAATGATGTGATCTCTAGTTTAGCCAAGTTTGTTTCCAAGCTCATGTTTAAACTAAAGTGACTTTCGTTCTGTGCCAAAGTAGAATCAATGAAACGTTAACTAATTATAAAACATTTAAGACGTTTTTTGTTCTACCTTGTAACATTTTGGCCAGGTAATGAAATTAGGTCATATCGCTGGCTTAGAATGAGAAGGTCGAAAGTACGAAATCAATATTTTGAGAAAACATGAACAAACTGTCCAAAATTACACTTTACTTATGGTAAATGAGGCTTTTACAACTTCATTTTGGCCAAAATGACAAGTTTCGATTTTCATGAAAATAAGCTCATAAGAAGCGCCTTGTGGTGCAGTTTTCAAATATGTATCAGTCTTATAAGGTCGTAAGTAGTAGTTACGACCTTCTCGTTCTAAGCCAGCGATATAATTCGGAATGTTCCAATTATATGAATAAATTAAACAAACACATCTTGTACTGATACTTACTGGCCGATTTTCGGGCAATATCCGACAAAATTTAGAATGACGGGATTCGTCGAAAATTGCTGAAAAATAGAACAACCGTTTTATAAAGTTGGCTAGGAAATTTAGTTCCTTGGTGCAAAATTTGATATCAAATGTTTTATAGGTAATGTTTTGTAAATGTTGTTTTAATTTGATGATTTACCTTACTGCCAGTTGAACACAATGGGCCCCAACATCACAGTGTAGTATGTTCTAGTGTACACAAAGGCCCACATGCAAGATTGGATAACCAAATGTGTAGCTAAATAAAGTATTTACTTAGTACTTACTTACTCATAATTTAATTCTATTATACTGAAGTAGACAAAAAGACTTATCCTATGGCTGAATAGTGTTGACATTGAAATACAATAGAAACTCCCTAATCCGAACTTCCTCCGGACTTCCCAAAAACTTCGGATTAGAGAGGATTTCGGATTATAGAGGATTTCGGATTCGGGATTCAGTTTTTATTATTTTAGTGTCTGTTACCAAAATGCTCTACTTAGTTAATTTTTTGAAACCCACAGGAGCTGTAGTATACATGTATTCCTATATATCATTGAGCTGTATTTCTCTGGCCACAAGTAGTACTGTACTACATGAAGTATAAAATTTCAACCATGCAACTAGCTGATACTTTCTCCAAGAAGTAACCTTTAATTAGTGTGTTCACCATTTGATCATTAAGTATTTTATCAGAAACCACTTGGTAATAAAATCACCCACCAGAAACCTGTCAAAAAAGTGTTGGTCATAAATTAGCCTACCAGAAACCAGTCTACAAGGGTTGGTAATAAAATCGCCTACCAGAAACAAGTCTACAAGTGTTGGTCAAAAAAATGATCTGCAGGAACTTATCTGTAACCCCTTGTCACGAAGTCTCTTACAAGAAAGGAATCTAAACAAGTTTGTCACTATGTCTCTTGGAACAAACTTTTGTACTTTAAACCTGTTTATCTATAGTTCTTGCCTTCTTGGTTGTGGATGCTCTTACAATATAAACTATTTACTCTGAAACTAATAATTTAATATTTTGTTTTATTGCACATATTTATTCAATAGCTGCGAGGTAACGTATCCTGAATAAAGTTTATTGTGATCATCGGATCTGCACGAATATCATAAAATATAAATATAATACAAATTAAACGATATCGGTGTCTTTAACTTCAGTTTTCAGGCGTAATTATAAAACAAAAACAATACATAAATTGAGAGTTAATTTCGAGGATGCAATAAAAGATGCACCCATGAAATTAATGGAAACATGTGAATGAACTGCAGAACTTAAATTTTAGACAGTTTTATTCTAATATACATAAAAAGCTCATAGAACCTGTAGTGCTATATCATTGTAAATAACTCATACAGAGATAATTACCGCACACATAATTAAACAACGACAATTATATATATCAAATTTACCTAGCTTGTAATCGATTATCCTCTTACAGAATTGTTTCGGGTACTTATGATTCAAAAGTCTATGTTTGCAAAACATAATTTGCTCAAGACTGACAAAAGTAAATACTATTTATATAGATGGCCCTTACTATTCTGTCATACAGTTTGATGCTCCCTTCAATTGGTAAATACCAACATTTTCATACAGTTAATGAATCGGCCATAGTCGCCAATGAGTTTGACATAAGATTGAATTATGAATCTGGATGCCCTGGATAGTAACCTAGCGACCCAACAATCATCTCGGTCGATTACAAAGAGTGGTTAGATTTAAACCAAATTCATGAAAATATAGCAGAACAATAAAACAACCATAAAACCCCAATAAACTTTGTATAAAAAACTTGGAACAAACATCGTTCATAGACTTTTTAACATCCTTCCGTATGTCAAAATAGATTATAACTGACATTTTCGTGGAACCATGATGCTCTTAATGAGTTTGGTATTTGTGCAAACGAGCGATCCAGTATTTGAAGTGAGGATAAAAACAACCGTTTGGCATCTGAATGTGTTTAATTTAATTCAATGAAGATAACATTAGACGCCAATATTTGTTCCCTTGAAGTTATAATGGAATCTATAGGTGAAATAAATCAACAATTTTGAAACTGATTTAGTGGACAGACATCCAAAACGCGGTGACTTGGCATTGTACAAACCATAAATCACAAATCTACTTGTATCTATATGTACCATTATACTTCATGATTTCTGTGATCACAATGTATTCCAACATTTCTTCTCTACATTGCATTTATTGGCTACGCGTTCAGTGATTTTCCTTTTAAGTCAAACATATACAAGTATATATATTACTGTTAAGTGTACGCTATTTGTTGTTTTCAAAACCTGCTGGGTACAATTCAACATGTGTCGAGTATGTTCTATTTAATTATAACATGTATAATAATGATGCTATAACCATTTAGCGGAGGCAGAATTACAGTCAACAAAGATGTCTAAAGTAGATCTTACTAACCTACGCATTATGTTTGAGGCAAAAGAGGTATGTGCAAATCCGACAGGGAAGGTGGCACTCAACCTAACCCTGATATTATTTGGATATTTTGGGTTTTAGTTTGTGTTAATCAGTATTTTCAGTGTCATTATAAAACATCGGTTTGAATAATGTAGTTCCTGTATCTTTAATCAAAGCAATGTGAAGACAGGGTATTGGTAAATGTATTTCTTGGTGATAGACAGGAAATTCTCTCCAAATCATTGACATGTTTGATTAAAACTGAGGCAAAGAGTGTTGCACGATATGAAGTTTCTTAATGCCGCTCCCATATTTCATTAGTTAGTTTAGTGTTTTTGCCATTTGTCAATTGCATCTCTAAAAAACGTCCCCCGTACATATTGATTATGTTTTCAGATTTACTTGAATTCCTGCAATGAGATGCAACATACCGTACTGAAATGACTGGCTAAATCATTATCGTTTACTTTAACTTTGACTGTATTATATTTCGTCTTATATCAAATTACTTATTGGTTTGATTTTATCCAATTTATGCAGGTGTTCTACCTATTTCAGGCATACAAATGTTTTGTCCAGGAACTTATTACGACCAAATACTAACTTTATTCAAAGGAAGCGGACACTTTAATTATCTCAGGTGAATATAATACCTACGTAGTTAGCAGCCGGTTCCAAACTAACTAGTCAACGAGAGCAAACTTCACAACCCACTTACCAATTCGAAATTAACAGCACGGGCGAATTGTCAACTGTGAACGGACTGCTAGCTGACAGTTCTAAGTTTAGTGCAGAGGCTATGCCAATTTGACTTTTACAAAAGAAATTTGCAAACCTGCATGTAACAGCTTTTTTGTCCATAACACATGCGAATCGAGTAATGTCACACATTGCTGCAAAATGTGTTACTAAAAAAGCGATCGGCAACCGCGAACAATCGTTTCCAATTCGATTTTCTGTGAAGGAGCGATAGGAAAATGAACCGGAGAAAACTAACCAAATTATATTCATCAACAATCGTCCTATGTTAGCTAATTGATCCTTACTATACGCGTATTGTATACTTGCTCCACCATTAACCTATCACCAGATTCCCTTTGGCAGTTATTGTTTAGTCATCGTATTTTACAGACAAATGCCAGAGTAAGGATTCAGATGGTAGATACTGTCGACCTATTAGCATCAACATAATGTTTCGTTTCAATAACAGAAATAAACAATCCCTGAAGTCACAAAAGTGCAAATGTTTCCACTAACAGACTTGCCTGATAACAATCTAGCCTGGCAGAGTGACGGATAGAGGAGGGAGTTGATGCGCCATGACACATTCTTGTCTCTAGTAAACGATTTGTCGAACAGACCGTGACAATTACTCTTGACAGCAACACGTAGAACTTTCAGTCTAATCTGTACAAACATTCCAAATCTCGTTTACACCAATTGCAATTCTCTAACGAGTTTTTGCAAGCTTTGTTGACAGAGCGGAATTTCTATCCATTTGGAATCAGTCTCGCGACTTTGAGATAAATGGATGTTTAACTGATTTGCGCTCCACTTTAGTGGTACATTGATGCACTGTATGTTTCATAATGTTATAGCAAAATTGCAGTATGCATACAACTAACAAATGTCTACATTGCTTACTTTACTCAGGCATCTTCGTCTTCACATGGAAGCACTTTACTATAGCTGTATTGCAACAACTTAAACAGTATCCAAACGATTGAAAAAGTCTACATACTGTTCCCATTATACTCTCAAATTATAATATCACGTGGAAGCACTATACTTAATGTTTGTTTTAATTTACCTAACCGTCGGTAAATTAAAATATAACTACAGTGGAACTCGGTTGTAACGAAATCCTAGGAACCAAGAAACTCCTTTCGCTATATCCGATTTTCGCTATATCAGTACAACGAAATTTCGTTATATGAGATTGGATATAACGTATTTCGTTACACAGTGTATATCAAATGATTGTGTTTGTCATTAATGTACAGTCTGCTTCGAAATATTAAAGAAACAGCGTACACAATGCTGAACAATGTTCTGATATTATAAACTGATAAAAAATTGTAATGAATGAGTTATATTCAATATGATACTTTGAATATATCAATCCTTATTCTGTGCGAAGTAACATTATACTTAGCACCTTTTAAGATTCTTTGCACAAACGCTTTTGCACACAATTATCTTCATTGTTAAAACTGATCAGAAATGCACCCAACATACTTCTGGCATATATCTTTTTCGCTTATATCAGTTTGACACGAAATAAATGAATATAACGGAATTATGCGTAACGGAAAAATAGGAACATAAAACAGACTCTTTCGAAAGAGAACATAGCCCTTCGTTTAATCGATTGATCAAAAAAAAACATTCCCAGCAATTAGCAGCAACGTTTTTGTTTTTCAAAAAAAAAAACATCGTCTGTTTTTATTATAGTTTAAATACACAACGAATAAGCAACTTAATACATACATCAAACTTTTCATCAGAATAAATAATTACAATTAATGATGTGATCTCTAGTTTAGCCAAGTTTGTTTTCCAAGCTCATGTTTAAACTAAAGTGACTTGCGTTCTGTGCCAAAGTAGAATCAATGAAACGTTAACTAATTATAAAACATTTAAGACGTTTTTTGTTCTACCTTGTAACATTTTGGCCAGGTAATGAAATTAGGTCATATCGCTGGCTTAGAATGAGAAGGTCGAAAGTATAAAATCAATATTTTGAGAAAACAAGAACAAACTGTCCAAAATTTACACTTTACTTATGGAAATGAGGCTTTTACAACTTCATTTTAGCCAAAATGACTAGTTTCGATTTTCATGAAAACAAGCTCATAAGAAGCGCCTTGTGGTGCAGTTTTCAGATATGTATCAGTCTTATAAGGTCGTAAGTAGTAGTTATGACATTCTCGTTCTAAGCCAGCGATATAATTCGGAATGTTCCAATTAAATGAATAAATTAAACAAACACATCTTGTACTGATACTTACTGGCCGATTTTCGGGCAATATCCGACAAAATTTAGAACGACGGGATTCGTCGAAAATTACTGAAAAATAGAAGAACCGTTTTATAAAGTTGGCTAGGAAATTTAGTTCCTTGGTGCAAAATTTGATATCAAACGTTTTATAAGTAATGTATTGTAAATGTTGTTTTAATTTGATGATTTAACTTACTGCCAGTTGAACATAATGGGCCCCAACATCACAGTGTAGTATGTTCTAGTGTACACAAAGGCCCACATGCAAGATTGGATAACCAAATGTGTAGCTAAATAAAGTATTTACTTAGTACTTACTTACTCATAATTTAATTCTATTATACTGAAGCAGACCAAAAGACTTCTCCTATGGCTGAATAGTGTTGACATTGAAATACAGTAGAAACTCCCTAATCCGAACTTCCTCCGGACTTCCCAAAAGTTTCGGATTAGAGAGGATTTCGGATTATAGAGGATTTCGGATTCGGGATTCAGTTTTTATTATTTTAGTGTCTGTTACCAAAATGCTCTACTTAGTTAATTTTTTGAAACCCACAGGAGCTGTTGTATACATGTATTCCTATATATCATTGAGCTGTATTTCTCTGGCCACATGTAGTACTGTACTACATGTAGTATACAATTTCGACCATGCAACTAGCTGATACTTTCTCCAAGAAGTAACCTTTAATTAGTGTGTTCACTATTTGATCATTAAGTATTTTATCAGAAACCACTTGGTAATAAAATCACCTACCAGAAACCTGTCAAAAAAGTGTTGGTCATAAATTAGCCTACCAGAAACCAGTCTACAAGGTTTGGTAATAAAATCGCCTACCAGAAACAAGTCTACAAGTGTTGGTCAAAGAATGATCTTCAGGAACTTATCTGTAAACCCTTGTCACGAAGTCTCTTACAAGAAAGGAATCTAAACAAGTTTGTCACTATGTCTCTTGGAACAAACTTTTGTACTTTAAACCTGTCTATCTATAGATAGTTCTTGCCTTCTTGGTTATGGATGCTCTTACAATATAAACTATTTACTCTGAAACTAATACTTTAATATTTCGTTTTATTGCACATATTTATTCAATAGCTGTGAGGTAACGTATCCTGAATAAAGTTTTATGTGATCATCGGATCTGCACGAATATCATAAAATATAAATATAATACAAATTAAACGATATCGGTGTCTTTAACTTCAGTTTTCAGACGTAATTATATAACAAAAAGCATTGAGAGTAAATTTCGTAGATGCAATTAAAGATGCACCCATGAAATTAATGGAAACAGGTGAATGAACTGCAGAACTTAAATTTTAGACAATTGTATTCTAATATACATAAAAAATCTCATAGAACCTGTAGTGCTATATCATTGTAAATGATAAACGTACTCATACAGAGATAATTACCACACACATAATATTATTATTACAATTATATATCTCATTTACCTAGCTTGTAATCGATTATCCTCTTACAGAATTGTTTCGGGTACTTATGATTCAAAAGTCTATGTTTGCAAAACATAATTTGCTCAAGACTGACAAAAGTAAATAATATTTATATAGATGGCCCTTACTATTCTGTCATACAGTTTGATGCTCCCTTCAATTGGTAAATACCAACATTTTCATACAGTAAATGAATCGGCCATAGTCGCCAATGAGTTTGACATAAGATTGAATTATGAATCTGGATGCCCTGGATAGTAGCCTAGCGACCCAACAATCATCTCGGTCGATTACAGAGAGTGGTTGGATTTTAACCAAATTCATGAAAATATAGCAGAACAATAAAACAACCATAAAACCCCAATAAACTTTTCATAAAAATCTTGGAACAAACATCGTTCATAGACTTTTTAACATCCTTCCGTATGTCAAAATAGATTATAACTGACATTTTCGTGGAACCATGATGCTCTTAATGAGTTTGGTATTTGTGCAAACGAGCGATCCAGTATTTGAAGTGAGGATAAAAAGCAACCAGTTTCAATCGTTTGGCATCTGAATGTGTTTAATTCAATTCAATGAAGATAACATTAGACGCCAATATTTGTTCCCTTGAAGTTATAATGGAATCATCTATAGGTGAAATAAATCAACAATTTTGAAACTGATTTAGTGGACAGACACCCAAAACGCGATGACTTGGCATTGTACAAACCATAAATCACAAATCTAATTGTATCTATATGTACCATTATACTTCATGATTTCTGTGATTACCATGTATTCCAACTTTTCTTCTCTACATTGCATTTATTGGCTACGCGTTCAGTGGCTTTCCTTTTAAGTCAAGCATATACGAGTATATATATTAATGTTAAGTGTACGCTATTTGTTGTTCTTCAAAACCTGCTGGGTACAATTAAACATGTGTCGTGTCGAGTATGTTCTATTTAATTATAACATGTATAATAATGATGCTATAACCATTTAGCGGAGGCAGAATAAAAGTCAACAAAGATGTCTAAAGTGGATCTAACTAACCTACGCATTATGTTTGAGGCAAAAGAGGTATGTGCAAATCCGACAGGGAAGGTGGCACTCAACCTAACCCTGATATCATTTGGATTTTTTGGGTTTTAGTTTGTGTTAATCAGTATTTTCAGTGTCATTATAAAACATCGGTTTGAATAATGTAGTTCCTGTATCTTTAATCAAAGCAATGTGAAGACAGGGTCACAGGGTATCGGTAAATGTATTTCTTGGTGATAGACAGGAAATTCTCTCCAAATCATTGACATGTTTGATTAAAACTGAGGCAAAGAGTGTTGCACGATATGAAGTGTTCTTAATGCCGCTCCCATATTTCATTAGTTAGTTTAGTGTTTTTGCCATTTGTCGATTGCATCTCTAAAAAACGTCCCCCGTACATATTGATTATGTTTTAAGATTTACTTGAATTCCTGCAATGAGATGCAAAATACCGTACTGAAATGACTGGCTAAATCATTATCGTTTACTTTAACTTTGACTGTGTTATATTTCGTCTTATATCAAATTACTTGATTGGTTTGATTTTATCCAATTTATGCAGGTGCTCTATCTATTTCAGGCATACAAATGTTTTGTCCAGGAACTTATTACGACCAAATACTAACTTTATTCAAAGGAAGCGGACACTTTAATTATCTCAGGTGAATATAATACCTGCATAGTTAGCAGCCGGTTCCAAACTAACTAGTCAACGAGAGCAAACTTCACAACCCACTTACCAATTCGAAGTTAACAGCACGGGCGAATTGTCAACTGTGAACGGACTGCTAGCTGACAGTTATAAGTTTAGTGCAGATGATATGCCAATTTGACTTTTACAAAAGAAATTTGCGAACCTGCATGTGACAGCTTTTTTGTCCATAACACATGCGAATCGAGTAATGTCACACATTGCTGCAAAATGTGTTACTAAAAAGCGATCGGCAACCGGGAACAATCGTTTCCAATTCGATTTTCTGTGAAGGAGCGATAGGAAAATGAACCGGAGAAAACTTACCAAATTGTATTCATCAACAATCGTTTTATGTTAGCTAATTGATCCTAACTATACACGTGTTGTATACTTGCTCCACCATTAACCTATCACCAGATTCCCTTTGGCAGTTATTGTTTAGTCATCGTATTTTACAGACAAAATGCCAGAGTAAGGATTCAGATGGTAGATACTGTCGACCTATTAGCATCAACATCATGTTTCGTTTCAATAACAGAAATAAACAATTCCTGAAGTCACAAAGGTGCAAATGTTTCCACTTACAGACTTGCCTGATAACAATCTAGCCTGGCAGAGAGACGGATAGAGGAGGGAGTTGATGCGCCATGACACATTCTTGTCTCTAGTAAACGATTTGTCGAACAGACCGTGACAATTACTAATGACAGCAACACGTAAAATTACGTTGTCTATCTTTACAAACATTCCAAAAACTCGTTTACAACAATTCTCAAACGAGTTGTTGCATGATTTTATTGACAGTGCGTAACTTCTATCCATTTGAAATCAATTTGGCGACTTTGGGATAAATGAATGCTTTACTGAATTGCGATGCACTTTAATGGTACATTGGTGTACTGCATATTGCATACTGTTATTGCCATATTGCAGTATACACAAAAAAGTAACAAATGTCTACATCAAATACTCTCAAGCCATCGCATTCACGTGGAAGCACTATACTTAATGTTTGTTTCAATATACCCAATCATCAGTAAATTAATAAAACTACTTAATGAACGAGGAATGTAACTGACATTTAGTGATAATATGTTAGTATTATTGTCCATAGTCACTTACCCGCCTTCTCAACCACTTAACCGATTTTCTTACGCGTACAAAAATAATATTTATTTCTAAAAAGTCTTGAAAATTACAGTGTTATGGTTACCAACATCATTGAATGCAAATGCTAATGCAGGAAAAAAACAACATAAGCGCTCCATGGCACTGTTTTATCAAAGCATTTACGCTAGCGTAAACCTAAGATTTCCTAGAATATTGCGTACGTCGATAATATTAGCGTAAATGCGTTTTACAAAGATATTTTAGTTCACATTCCGTCGTCAGTTTTGGCTTATTTCTACGCCAAGGCTGGGCAACCCTAAATGGCAAATATGAACGTAAGTGAAGAGCTTTTAACACGCACTGATGATTTTTGACCGTCGCATGTTATTTTAGACCGTCATTTGTTGTTTTAGACCGTTACTTATTGTTTTAGGCCGTGAGTAATCATCAAATCTTGACGTATATTTATTCATTTTGGTACCCGTTATATTTGTTATATTGGTTATATTGTGTCCCGTGTTACGTTCAATCTTCAATATTTTTGCGTAAATGTATGCAAGTACTTGCGATCGTTTAGTAAAACGAACTTACGAGTTTGCGTAAGGTACATATCTATGCGTAAATTTACGCGACATTTACGCATTGTTAGTAAAACAGTGCCCAGGCGTTGCAGATCGATTATATCATTAATTCAATTTGTAGCGCTTCACATTTCTTGCTCTTTATATAATGAATGTTGAACACTGATCATTAAGCGTACATGAAACTGTAATGTTTGTTTAAGGAACACGGAACATACATGTATTGAGAGATTCAAGTTGACTTCACACTGGGTTGTTATTCACAAAGCATATTTGTGGAAAATTTAAATATTTTGTATTTATAGTAAGTAGTTATTTGTGCCATGCAAGTGTTTCCGCCAAATTGCATTTTAATCCATGTTTTCTTAGTGATTATTGTAAATTGTTACACTATGCTTTCCACAGATCAGTATCATTGCTACTCCCAGTACAATGTAATTAATTTTTGTTTTTAAATATGATTTTTTCCTGTCATTTTAAGGTGTTTCAGAGAAAATATGATGGCAAGATAAAAGGCGCGCGTACCATCGTAAGAACGCAAATTTCATTACAATTCATTGAAGAATTTTAAAGAACAGTGACATATATCAATGACTGCATTGTTGCTTGATTCAGGTGTTCTCTTACACGTGTTGGACAATTTAAAGAATCCCTCGTACGCTACACCCACGCTAATTTCGATATTTCTTTACATAATTTTGTTAATTAAACATGTGCCGGCTTGGTACATGTGCTTTTTATGATACCTGTCCGACAACCGTTTGGTGAACAGAAGACACCATAACGGGTTGGAACGGAAGATACATAACACAAAATTAATATAAAAATAATGAAAAACATCCACAGGTTCGCTAAATCTTTATTCATGCTAAAGTTTTAACCAAGTGATTGGATATTTTTGCCAAAGTAAATTCATGTCACTTTAATAAACAATTTATAAACATTTAAGATGTTTCATGTTTTACCTTGTAACAATTTGGCAAAACCAGGTAATGTAATTAGGATACATTCATTGAAATGATCCAATTAAATGAATATATTAAACAAATAAATCTGGAATTGATGTTTTACTGAACTCGACCATCACAGACCGATGATCGGGTAATATTAGACGGATGGGATTTGCCGAAAATTGCCGAAAAATATAGGAACCATATCAACACTGAGCAATGCCCACACATAAGCCAAAGAAACAATTGAAAATTCAAGTTCCCCCCGAAAAACTGCAGGATGACCCAATTTCACAAAGAAATTATAGAATAGCCGAAGCTGTTTTACTTTTAAATTCCATTTGGTGATTAAGTATTTCACCTTGACCAAATCTATGCCACTTGATCATAAAAGTCACTGGCCAGGACAACATCGGATCTGGAAGAATATCATAAAATATTTAAAATTTAACGATATCGATTTCTTTAACTTCATTTTTCAAATGTAATTATAAAAACAATAACACTACATTTATTTCGAGTAACTTCAAGATGCAATTAAAGACACACTCATGAAATGAAGGAAACAATTGAATCGATTCAAGATCTTAATTTTAAGACATTCGAAGTTTACTATCATATGGAACCTGTGGTGATAATTCAATTTAAATGATACACACACTCTTACAGAGATATTTACCACACACATGTGATAACAACATAAATTACATATCGCGAATTTACTCAGCATTTAATCGATTTCCTACTTATAAAACGGTTACACCAACTTATTATTTAACATCCTATTTTAGCTAAACATGTTTGGCCATGTTGGTGCAAGACTGACAAATGCTAAGCATATTTATAGATGACCCTTACTATTCTGTCATACAAATTGAGGTTCCAAATGGGTTTGACATACGATTGCAGAACGAATCCGGATACTTTGGATTGTAGCCTAGCCATCCAGCAAACGAGCCGATAGGTTTACAGAGGCGGTAACATTTAAATGATAGTCGTGAAAAAAACAGACCAAAACATTGACAAACTTTGCATATAAAATCGTTCACAGCCTTTTAAACACGCGTTCGTACTTCAAAAATAGATTATTACTGACATCTTCATGGAACCATTGGACTCTTAACGAGATTGGTAATCGTCCAAACGAGCGATCTTGTCTCTGAAATAAAGATAAAACAACCAGTTTCAATCGCTTGGCATCTGAAAGTATTTAATTTGATTCAATGGAGATGATAACATTAGACGCCAATAATTGTTCCCTTGAAATTCTTTTATGTAATATATAAGTGTAATAAATCAACAATTAAGAACGTGATTTAGTGGACAGACATCAATATGCGGTGACTTGGCATTGTGCAAACCATAAATATCATACCTAATTAGATCAAAATGTACTCTTAAACTTTATGATTCCAATATTTCTTCTCTAATAATGCATTTATTGGCAATGTGTTCAGTAGTTTCGTTTGCAGGTCACAGTAACTTTTATTCATGTCTAGCGTTTTCGAAAATTATTTACCCGTCGTTTACTGTCTTCAATAAAGATGAAAACAGACACGTAAACGTATAGCTTTTACTGATATTTTATAGCAAACTACCGCATGTACTTCCAGGCCGTAACAAGACGCCATAGCGCCTTTAGCTAAACCATTTTCTTATGACTGGCTAGCAAACTCCTTGTGACCATTACTATTGCAGGTATGAAAAGTATATAACCTAATGCAAAAGTATTCTATTCTATGGTGTATTATGTGTTTTTACAATACCATTGATTGAGGTATATATGGATTATGCTTTTAACTTGATTAATAATTCTATGGTTTTTATGGCATGTTTATATCGGATACAGCCTTTAAGTTTAATTACAGTTTTAGATATTGTGTTGATAAAGTTTCCATAATTATGCATATTCATATTCCACAGTTTTTTTCCCAAATAATTTCACTGACACTCTTTTACTAATATTTTCAAATCATATTGTGACACTTCATATGGGCCAACATATCAGATATAATTCTTTTCTTTGCGTTATTATTTTATTTGTTGAGGATCTTATGGAAGATTGCTATTAGTATTGTCAAATAAGTTTCCTCATATAATACCGGACTCTTGGCGTGGCCGAAGTGAAAATATAAGTCAGCTGCTGACGAGGTGAATTATCAAACGATCATACACGGTAAAATACTAATATTCTATTTATTACATGCTTCAAATAACTTAAATGATTGAAATACGGCACTATATACCTCAAATGTTTTGCGTGACGTCATTTTCCCATGCACGCGTCGAGTTGCAATCAAGTAGCTCTTCTGCAATAGCTTCAATTTCGTCCATTTGTTTTAAATTAATGTATAATGTTCTGTTATTTGTTAATGATTAAGAGAACAAGTTAAAAAAAAATTCTTCCACTGTCAAGCTCAATTTTCTGTGTGGAACAGAATCAATAATAGCGACTAACATTTGTCGTCGTATCGTTGTCGTCTAGACGTGCTTAAACACCGAACAAGTACGGCAACTGCATAAGTTTACCAAACGTACGTGTAGGCCTACTTGCGTCTCCGACTGCTTAACGGTTAGTATGTTTTAAAAGATATACAATGTAGTAGCTTGGTCGTAGGCCTATTATGTAGCGTGGCCAAATAAATTGTACCTATCTGCAACGTAACATCTTTAAAGCTCCAATTTGACGTCATTTTGGATCAAACATGACGTCATATTTACGTGGATAACGTAACGTTCGCATGTTTAGCGGGCCGATTACAATTATGGGAATGCGGATTACATTCTATTTGATTCTTTAGTTACATTTAGGATTAAAATAAATCCGCAAAATAGGCAATGCCTTAGTTCATATTAAAGTCTTTACTCTTATTATCTTTATTATTATTACAAGATCAGGACTGACAAAAAAGTTAGAATAGTTTGATTGTTGATAGTGATTAAAGATATATGACCACTCACATAAAGATTATATAGAATATTTGTATACTATTTCAATGTATATTTCTATTGTATTTGATTATAAACTCGGAACTTATCACTATCTGAGTATATGTATCATACATATTGATTTACCCCTACAGGAATCATTCGATATATTAGAATATAACTGTCTCAAAGTTAAGTTTAAGAGTAGATTCACCTGTTGCTATTATCATCATGAGTGCGTCTTTAATTGATTTTCGGAAATCTATAACGATTTTTATTATTATTTATTTATAATAATGTATAAAAACTCAAATAAATGATATGGATGTTGTAAAAGGGGTATTACAATTATATTTTACGACTCCCGTTTATATCCGATGTTATCAAAAAATGGTGATTATAGATACGCAACTTCTCAGCCTGTAAATAAAATCATACAATAAAACATAATACTAACTGAATAGTGTGAGAGTAAATAATTTATATATAAAGATTATACATAAAAAAGAATTATAAACCGGTTATAAAGTATAGTAGTTTGGTTCCAAGATATTTTTAACCTAATTACTGCATGAGCAAGTGATGTAAGATCACTTGCCACTATCAAAGGCAGCCAGATTCCTTTTTAAGCATATGTCAAACACATAACCATCTACTGTAGTATATGCAAACGTTGGTGAGTACATTTGAAGGGAACATTTGTGCATAATAGTAAGGACTATCAACAAAAATGCTGAACCTTTGTCTGTCTTGCGCCAACATGGGAAATCATGTTTAGCAAACATACGATGTTTAATTATAAGTCGCTGAAACGACTTTATATTAAATGCTGCGTTAATTTGCGATATGTAATCTATGTTGTTATCTCATGTGTGTGGTACATATCTCTATTTGAGTATGAGTATCATTTACATTGATTTGTCACTACAGGTACCGTACGATATAATAGAATATAAATGTCTCAAAATTAAAGTTCTGGAGTTGGTTCGCTTTTTTCGATTATTTCACAAGTGTGTTTTTAACTGCTTATCCAATTTTTACCCTCAATTTATGTATTGTTTTTTTGTTTTTATAATATCGTTCTGAAAATTGATGTTAAAGATATCGATATCGTAAAACGGGTATTATAATCATATTTTATGATATTCGTGTGGATCTAATGATGCCATAAAAAAGTTATTGTGGATACGTAACCTCAGAGCTAGTTAATAAATATGTGCAATAAAATCAAAATTAAATAAATGTTGTGGGAGTAAATATTTTATTTCAAAGAGGATCAGTAACCAACAATTATAGATAGATGAAAGAGTTAGGAATTTTGGTTCCAAGAGACTTAGTAAGAAAATTGTGCAGATTGCTTTTTTGTTAGATACGTTGTGACAAGGTGTTGCAGTTAATTTCCTGAAAGGGGATGTTTTGTTTAAAACGTGTATACTGGTTTCTGACAGGAGATTGTATGATCAAGTGCTATAGATTGATTCCTGGTAAAATACTAAATCACCAAGTGGTGAAAACACATCATACAAGGTAACATATGGGATAAATTATCAACTACTTGCATGGTTACAGTTGTTAATTTAAAAGTCAATAATATTCAGCCATACGTTTAATCTTATCATCTGCATCCGAATAATTGAATCCAATTGATTTGAGCGTTGCGTATTTGTATCTGCTTACAGTATAAATGAAAAGACTAGGGTTTGATGATGGGGCACATCATGTTCAGCTGGCAGTCATTACAGTATTAAACATTACCTATACTTATAAAACGTTTGATATCAGATTTTGCAACAATGAACTAAACTACCTAGCCAACATTAAAAATGATTCCTGTATTCTTCGGCAGTTTTCGGCACATCCCGTCCAACTGAATTAGGTTGGATATTACCCGAACATCGGTCAGTAATGACGGAGTTTAATTAAACATCATGTTATAGGTATTTTTGTTTAAAGTATGCGTTCAATTTGAGCATTTCGATGAAAATGTCTTAATTATATAACTTGATCTGGCCAAAATGTTACAGGGTCAAACATGAAACATCTGAAATGTTTTATTAATTGCTAATTAATGTAACTTAATTCTACTTTGACATAGATATCAAGTCAGTTGGCTTAAACTTTAGCATGGATACAAATTTGGCCAACCTGTGGATTTTTATCATTAATTGTAATTGATAGTTATGTTGAAAAGTTTTATGTAAGTATTTAGTTTCATATACATTGTACAATAAAAAAAACTCACGATGTTTATGCTGGAAAAAAGAAATATGAATGCAGGTGCTTTTTTTAAAAAAACGTGCGTTTATGTTCTGTTTTGATATATTTGGGCGATGTGCCTTCCGTTCAGTTTCGCACCATTCAATCCCTTCTGATGCGTTCTGTTCACCAAACGCTTAGCGGACACGAATCAGAAACAAACACATGTAGCAGCCAGGCATATGTTTAATTAACAAAATTATATAAAGAAATATAAACATGTGCGTGGGAATAGCGTAGGCGGAGTTCTTTTTCAGTCAGTATCGCTTACATTGATATACTTCAGTGATCTTTAAAACTATGAATTGCAATGAAAGTTTGTACACTAAATCTGGTACGTGCGCCTTTCATCTTTCCATCAAATTTTCTCCGAAACACCTTAAAACGACATGCAAATCATATTTAAAAACATCAATTATATTGTACTGGGCGTAGCGATAATAATGGACTGCGGAATGCATAGTGTTACAATCTACAATAATTCATAAGTAAACATGTATTAAAATGCAACTTGGCGGCAATATTTAATTTTCTCACTAAGACGCTTTGTGAATGCCAGCCCAGTGTGCAGTCGACTTTAGTCTCTCAATATGTTTCGTGTTCCTTAAACAGCAGCCAAGACAAACCTAACGTTTCATGGATGCTTAATGATCAGTGTTCAACATTCATTACATAAACAGCGAGAAATATGAACCGCTACAAATTGAATTTATTATCTAATCGATCTACGACGTCTGGTGAGCTTATGTTGTTTTTCCTGCATTTGCAGCATTCTGCATTCCGTAGAGCTGTTAACTATTAGACTGTAAAGTTCAAGACTTTTTATAAACAAAATTATCTAATTTTGTAAGTGTAAGAATGTCGGTTAAGTGATGAAGAAGGTGGGTAAGTGACTATAGACAAGAATACTAACATTATATAAAATCACTTGATGTCAGTTGCATTCCTAGTTTTATTAATTTTCTGATGGTTTGTTATATTGAAACAGACATTAAGTATAGTGCTTCTATATGAAAAAGATGTATACTCCAATATTGGAATAGCAGTATGCAAAATATAGTACATCAAAAAATCACGAAAGTACATGGCAATTCAGGAAAACATTCATTAATCCCATAGTCGCCAAATTGATTTAAAGTGGATAGAAGTTACACACTGTAAATAGAACCTGCAAAAACTCTTGTTGTTTTAAACAAGATTTGGAATGTTTTTAATGATTAGAAAGGCCATTCTATGTGTACCTGTCAGTAATTGTCGCCGTTAGTTCGACAAACCGTTTACTAGAGACAAGAATGTGTCATACTAGAGACAAGAATGTGTCAGAGTGCATCAACTCACTCCTCTATCCGTATCTCTGCCAGGCTAGGTCGTTATCTGACAAGTTTGCAAGTGGAAACATTGTCACTTTAATGGCTTCAGGGATTGTTTGTTGATGTTATTGAAACAAAACATTATGTTACCTCAAAATAGGTCGACAGTTTCAACCATCTGAAACCTTACTCAGACATTGGTCTGTAAAATACGATGATTAAACAATAAATATCTAGGGTATAAATAACGTGTGAGGAATATGGGGAAAGGTTGCTGGTGGATGTACAACATATGTGTATATGTAAGATCAGTAAGGTAACACAGGTAATTTGTCGAGTATTCGTAAATACCAATACCAATTGCATTCTTGAATCAGCAACGATGCGTTTTATTAAACATTTATTAAGACAGCTAATGCCGATTTGCTCCTTTTGTTACATCTGAATTGCACAAGATGGATGACACTTCTGAGTTTGTCATTCGCATTGAAAATACGAACTTATAGAAAGCCTCCAGTCGGCAGTTCATGAATGTCATTTGAGGTAGACTCGATTTGGTAGCGAGCCTCAAAGTTCGCGATTTCCCTGTGAGGTACAATTAGACGTGGCAGCTAGCCTACAGCCCGAAGTTGACCTATTTCCTCCTTTCTATAAAAATTAAATAGACAGCTAGCTGTCAGTTTGCAGTTAACATTGCACAATTGCAATTTTAAAATTGACTGTCACTTGTCATTTAGTGATTTAAAATTCTAATCGTCAGCTGGCAACTGGCTTGTATCTCACGCACATGATATTCTGCTGGTGAAAGATGTACGAGGTTAGTACTGGTTGGGGATTTATTTCTGAAAGACTAGTTTATTTTTTTTTAAAAACGGTTGTAAAGTGACATATCACTGATGTTGTGCACCTCATGTCTGAAGTTCAATCAAAGTTTCAAACATTATCAACAGCAAGTGATCTTTTCAGAGATACAATCAACAAATAATAAAAACACGAGACTAACTAATGGAATATGGGAGTGCCATTACAAACACTTCATATCGTGCAACAATCTTTGACTCTGCTTTAATCAAACACGTCAATGATTTAAAGAGAAGATCTCATCAGTCACCTAGAAATACATTCAACACTGTCGGATCTTCACATTGCTTTGTTTAGAGCCGCCGTATAATCACATCGAAAATACAGATACACACAAAGAAACTTATAATTTACTGCGGAAATAAATCAATAGTATATAAATAAGTTTGCATCAAACATGGTACATTATATAATAAAAATCCACGTTAAAAAATTTTGTTTTGATGAGTATTAAAAAGTATTATCGATACTGGTGCCGTCAAATATGCAATATTGTTGGACAGCGCTGGTTGACAGATTAGAGGGACGTTCACAAATAAACAGGAATAATGTTATAAAGCCTGAATGGTTGAACAATATTACCCTAAATACGTATCATAAGAAATCGAAATTCTTTCCCACATGTAGGTACACATTGGTTCACTGTACATAGAATACAGAACTACTAGTAGTCCAAGAACCATGTTAAAGATGCGACGATTTTTACTTGAATCAAACTAGTCATCGTCTTCTTCATCTTCGTCTTCATCCTCAGATATATCCAACTTTTCTTTAAGCACAGAACGTGGTGCGGATTGCTCTATAAGCTTCAATATTTCCCGCGCTGTAGGTCTCTTGATAGGGTTAGATACTGTACATTTTCTTACAATCTCACGTAGCTGGATTAGAAGAAAAGCAATTATCAAAACATGTATGGAAACGGTTACTTTTAGTCTTAGTATTTTACTTACGTATTGGTATTCACTTCGCTAACTTTTTTCTTGAGGAAGGAAAGTAACTTCTATGGGAATGTCACTGAAATAAACGCAGCAATAGTCTCCCCTGGTGGAACTAGCGGAACATTTCTACAATCGCAAATAAAAAGAGTAGCCTACACCTTATGAAATTGTCTTATAGTTAAGATGGTCTATAAATGTGGAATTTACTGCACTAGACAGGTTTTATGGAACTACTTTTTCGAACCGAAAAAAAAGAAAACAGAAGCGGCGAATGGCTTCGTGTTCATAGAACTATATTCTGTATTTATTTGTTAAAAAAGAAAAAGATCGTCACGTACCAAATTGAGTATTTTTTCTTCGTCACTGGCAGTAAGAACTTGTTCAGAAACAGTTTCAACTGCTCGTCGTCTGATGCCAACTGTCGCGTCATAAGATGGTGGGTGGTCTTTTGATGCTGATGGTGATGACGTAGAAATATCGCTGAATGTTTCCTCTGTGGATGGCAGAAAGAAAGTACAACTCGAGGAGTGCCCGCAAGACTGTAGTAAGTCCATCTTTAATTATATATAGTTACTACAGTCCCACAAAGCCCGCAAGACTGTAGTAAGTCCTTCTTAAATATTATGTAGTTACTACAGTCTTGCGGGCACCCCTCGAACTGTACGTGGTAAAATAGTTTATTTGAACATAATGCTTGTTTCAGGAAATGTTTGCTTGGTCCTGCACCTCATTTTATCAACAAATCGTGTATAGGACATGTCATAACTTTAGACAAAAATATCAAATATTGTTAAAAAAATCCATTGCCAAATAAGGTGCCATAGGACAAACACAAGATGTAAAACCATTTAGTTTCTGTATTTATAGGTTTGTCATTAGTAATAACATTGATTAACATGTCGTTTTCTACATGACACTAAATTGGACAATAAAAGTATCTTACCTTACGATAAAATAGTAAAATGCATGGATACCGCAGACCTAATAGTCCACTGTCTGGTATTTATCATGGAACAAATTTGTAAGCACAGCAAGAAGTGTTCATAAGACACCTTGGTAGGCAATTTAAATATTTGAGATAGTTTAAATACATGTTTCGAAGAAAAAAACTTAAGTATTGAACTTATAGCATGGCGTACCTCTGGTGGCATAGAAGGGGCACAGGACATATTCCATCTCTATTATATAAAACATGTTATGAAATATTTCCTATGCCTGATTGTCTCCACTATGTCTCCATGCACATCGTATACTAGTTGGTGTGAAATATACTCAACCCTAGAATTACCTTGAGTTATGTTTGAACATTCTTTCTCAGTGCTCATCTTAGTCATGGTGAGTTCGTACCGTCAAGCTGAAATACAAGTTATACATGTTATGCAATGTAGCGGTCAGTTAGAAAATACATTCCCACAACAACACTCTCAGTATCCGTAACAGTGTATATGTCGCTGGCTTAGAATGAGAAGGTCGTAACTACTAACCAGACAAACAAATATTCGAAATCTGCATCAGAAGATACGCCTTATGAGCTTGCCACATTCTCATTCTAAGCCAGCGACGTATATTCTTTATTTATTTAAGTCTCATTCACATAAATACAAATACAATCACATTATATTATATCACATCTAGTCATTATTATGCGACCATTCTAACAGAGAATTATAAGAGACAGGTAAAATTATTCACAAGAAAAGTACAAAAATAAAAACTACATATATTTATACACTGTATACGTATGATTTTGTATAGACCTACATACAACAAGAATCTAACACAAAAAGGCAACCCCTTCATCTTATTCAATGTTGTTTGGAAACAAATCAAATGCTGCAATATTGATTTACACCGTCAATGCTTTAAACAATTCGCTTACATATCTCTAGAATGAGAAAGTCGTAAGTACAAAATCAATATTTCTGAGAAAATGAGAAATAAACTGTCTGAAAATTAGTCTTTACTTATTGAAAAACAAACTTTTTCAACTTCAATTTGATCAACATGACAAGTTCCAATTTTCATCAAAATAGGATCATAAGTTGCACCTTATGATGCAGATTTCAAATGTGTGCCAGTCTAATAACCATACTTACGACCTTCTCATTCTAAGGCAGCGAAATATTAATATACGAAACACTTCAATGGGTTTTAACTGTCAGTTGCACTTGTACTATAAAACGTTTTCTTTTTTCTACAGGATTGATCTAATTGTATTTACTTTCCTCGACAGTCGCAACCATAATCTGAATGTATTAATTAGCAAATATTACCATCAAACCCAATATAATTGTCATACTACAATCATGTTACAATCATAGTGCTGATTTTCCCATATCTATGACATTTCGCTGATTCGAAAATTGTTGACAGCAAAATAATGAATGAATAAATTATGCAAGCGCTAATAAACGAATATTTGACTACATGTTGTAAATGTATCGATCGTATTATACCCAATTATATTAATAAAACAGTCATTATATAATGATTCATTGAATATTGATCAATAATTAAGCATTTTTTTCTAAATAATATTATTATATATAATTAAAATAACAGGCATAAAATAGTAGTACCTAGCTAACAAGGTCGTCATTTTGATACACGGTACAGTTTGAATTAGAATTTTATGATACATAGTTCTGTCAATTAGAATTGTGAGTAATATGATAGAATAGCCCTTTTAATAACTGATACTTTCGTAAAATAATATAACTGTTTAATCCTTGCCTAATGAACGTGTGGTGGAAAATGGGGTTTGTCAAGGGGATTCGGGTACAGCAACAAAAAGGCTTATAGTTCCCACAGGCCTAATAAACAATATTACAAAATAGTGTTTTGTCATCCATAAAACTTTTTCTGTAATATAATATCTTAGGCCTGTGCAAATATCAGGGCCTATATTTGGTGCAACTTAAGCTTGTAGGTTTCTTTCATACATCTTAAAATATGTTTAAATAATACAAGTAAAACACTCGTCCACATAAAAGATATTGCTACCACCACGTGCTTGCTTACCTAGCCCAAACATTATTCAAATAAAATGTCTGATTCAGAACGCTAATTAATTTATGTATAACTTTTAAAAAACAACAATAAAAATCAAATTGTAAAAACATCGCATACTTACCGAGTGTTGCACCTAATTTCCGATAGACATCTACTCACACCGTTCTATTACAGCACCTTTTCCTATTTTATACAAAAAGCAACATTTAACACGCATGCGCAGACGTGTCACCTAGTGACTTATCCAAACACGCCATTATACAATTCCAGGAAACATCAAATGGACGAGTTGGTTTATTTTCTATCAGCGATAATTTGAAACAATATTCCAATCATGATTGACAATATCAGTCTGTAACAGAGTAATTGACATTTTGGTTGAGTAAGGCATTCGACTATGTATAAATATGAGTGAAATCTACGATATGACAACGCTGAAACATTTACCAGCCCCCAAAGGGTAGATGGATGGTTTCCAACTGCCGCACTATTAAGCATGCGTAAATGGATGCAATTATAAATAACAACAACAACAATTACCATACGGGCATTTACGAGATGAAAATGATATTCGGTATCAATGGACTGAATGTAGATCTAAAACAAGTTGATTTCTGTAGTGTCTGATTACTGATCATTGATAAAATATTTCATTATGTCGTTGATACTGATTGAAACATTAACGCAGATCACGCGAGCGCTAATGGTGAATACTGAATAGTCGCAATTTGCATCACAATAAATATTATTTGTGAGAACTGCCATGTTTGGTAATGTATCCATACACGCATCTTTAGATCACTTCTGAGTATCATTTCTAACTTTTTAAAACAAATTCAACGTTTCCTGGAAGTGAACGATACGTGAGTGTCAATGATAGTACATGTACACGAGAAAATAGCGTTTTATCAATTAGTCACCTTTCGTTATGGTTTGTGTGGTATGAGCGTATTCAGGAATACTTAAAGTGGCAACGACAATTCACTTACATGTACCATCATGGCAACAGAGTTAATCAGTTTAAGTACGAGAATATTTGTTTCCATAATTATATACGTACACCCCTCTACACGGTCGACATGGTCACATTCATCCAAGCATGCAGTGATACCTACAAGTTTTGAACGTAATCATCGAGATTCGGGGTGGGACGGTTTTTATGGCAGTAATGTCGCACTTCGCTGCATGCTGTGACATGTTTCATGTTCAATAGTATGGTATTTGCCTGTACAGTTGGTGTAAATAGCGGATGCCTGTCTCGAAATTGTGAGTTTTTGTTGGTGGTGGTGACCCTCTCTTTACATAAGCTCACATTATGTATGCCCCCTTCCATCTTTAATGAGGGGTATACTCCTTCGCTCGATCATGTTTGTCCGTCTTTGGGTCGGTGGACCAAATGGTTTCCGTTCAATAACTTGAATGATTTGTCCTAGGGTCTTCAAACTTAACATGGTGCATTCGTGAGGCGCAAAGTGTGGCAGTTAAATATGCGACTGAAATGTTGACAACTGTCTAGAAAGTAGCAAAAATATCCTGGAAATTTAAGTGTCATTTCTTGACCATGTGACACAAAAATCTAGTTAAGTGAATATGTACTTAACGAGTGGTGTTCTAAACTAAATACTTTTGTAAATCTGACTAAACAGAGCAGGCACGGATCCAGGCAGTGGGCACGAGGGCTCGTGCCCCCCCAGTTGGCTGATTTTTTTTTTTAACTTTGAATAAATAGTAAAACAGGTATTGAACAGACATCTCTAAATAATATGGGTATTTTTTCTTATGTTCTAGATGAAAAAGTATTTGTAAGATGGGAATTTTTCGTGCTCGCTTCGCTCGCATAATATTTTTAATATACATGTATATATTTATACGTAGCTGTTGCATCACAGAAATCAATTACAAGAAAATTTTTGCCCTAGCCCATTATATTACCTTTTGACTGTTAAATAATCATAACTAAACCATTAAGGTTAACTCTCAGAATAAAGAAAAAAAGGTATTTCAGGGCTCCCAGATAGGCTAAGAATGCACTAGATTCATCCATTGCTTTGAAAATTTTCCCGGGGGAGTATGCCCCCGGATCCCCCCTACTTATGTTATAATATTCCAATGGCCAAAAGGATGAAAACTGGTATATACAAATACTGTATGTGAACACTTACTAATATGCACGAACATACACAATGTACATGTTCGCGCTTATAACATAAAAAGTACTATGGATTCCCCCACATTTACAAATGTACCCATTCCTGTGCATTTTCACACACATATTGAGCAATTGCCCCTCCCCCCGGAATCCCGTACATACCTCGTGCCCCCCCCATTCAGAAATTTCTGGATCCGGGCCTGCAGAGAGTAGCAATTCACATCGTGGTTCCAATGCCTATCAGAAATACATGGTATGAAACAGTGTGATAATAATGTGTCCCACAACCAGGCTGGTCTGACATTATAAACACACGTTTATACAGAGTGACATAGAATTAGGCATTTAGAAAAGCGTAGCAATATAATTATGACACATTATGTGTCAGATTTACAATTTACCACAAATTATCAATTTGATGCAAGAGATCCCAGGATAATACTATAGCAGTGAATGTGTGTCAGATTGACGGGTATTGAACTTTACAGTGTCTGTGCCAGGCTATGTAACACATTTTTGTCTAGTGTACAGTACACCAATTTATTTTACATCAAATGTGAAGCAAGTTCATCCAGCACTCTTGCGCCAGATCCATCCATTGCAACCAAGGTATAAGAGATAGATGCCAGTTTTCTTTTCATGTTGAACATAAAACAAAGGACAGCTGAAACTTGGGACTTTCTGTGACTGGTTCCATCTTATCGTTCAGTTGTGTTTTGGGCATTGTGTCCTGTGATTGTGGTTTGTGTTATTTCTATATTCTAAGCTGTTCTTTTTTCCAATGAGTGGTGCCTCTCTGTTCGATTTATATCATCTTTTTACTTAGAATTCATTCAGACAAGGTCAAAACTGTGACCTGTGTTCAGAGTCAAATTGTGCTTTGTGCTCATGTGGGCTAATAAACAAATGCCATTGCTGCATTCTGAAACAGGTCTGTCTAATCTGATACCCCAGACCAAACTGTTCAGTGCTGAAAAAGGTGCAAAACCCTTCAAAATATTAATAACTAGAGCTGTCCCCATGCGGCAGACCAATATATCTCCTGCTGACAAAGGGCCAAGTTCTTTCCTTCACATGTTGAGGTTGTTCATGATTGAAGGAAATGCTGCAAAAACTGTAGAAGTTGCGTCCACAAAATTCTGTCTGCGGACAGACAGAGGGACGGACGGACAGGCAGAAAACTGTGCAGGGGGTATAACAATGCATACATAGCTAAATCAAACCTTAAAGTATTATACAAGAACATTATTGTTTTGTTAGCAATTTTATTCAGTAAATAAAATGTAAATCTATCACAGAGAAAAACAAGACACAAGTTATCACACTGACATATTCCACTATAACGTGTACATGATACTATGAGACATATATTCACATACATATCATACTATATGATTCCCTATTTCAGATCTGATACGATAACAAATGTAGTACAGTATTACTCAACCAAATTAACCTGGTACTGATTCCCGAAGCATCTCAAGTAAAAATCGAGATTTTGGTAAAATCGAGTCAGAATAAGAGAGAAATCAGAACTTCTAGCTTTTAAAATTTTACAGTTGTAATAAACTCAGAATACCATTTCTGTTTAGTGATGCTAATTTTGAGTGCAGACTCACATGGAAATAAACAAAAAGACACATGTCAATATTTGAAATGAGATCTTGCTCAGATTGAGATGATTAGGAAGATAGGGCCTGTTCCTCTTACCTGCTATTACCATAATTTAAAATTTATTTTTTGTCTAGATGTAACTTTGGCATGTGTTTTCATGAATATTCAACAAATATGCCTGATGTGTACAAAAAATGAAATTAAATTTAAATGAACAGTAAAAAATGACTTTCTCACAAAAATTAAGTATTCTGAACCAGAAACTGGAGACCAGGTTGATTTATTTGGATAAGACTAAACAGACCTAAGAAATGTTAAGCAAAAATATCATATTTTACATATACATGGTCAGGTGACTAGTAACACGTTGGACGGATGCACAATAAATAATAAAACGTGATTATAACAGTGTATGGTATGTTGACTCACCAACTTTTGAAGTCATACAGTACAACCTCTCCAGAGCAGCCCTGTGATTGATTAATATGGTATGTTTAAAGTTATAGTGTAAACTCTCCAGAGCGGCCCTCTCTAGAGCAACAAATTCAAAATATCCATAAGCTGACATATATATTATCTATAAATTTATCCTCTGTAAAATAATTACTTCTTAACATTGGCAAATATTTGCAGCTCCCAAAGTGTTGCTCTACAGAGGTTGTTCTGTGTACACTATAAGTCAAAGTATAACACTATCACCGAGATATGGGTCACGAAACAAGTTGATATCTTGGTACAAATTTAGATAATCCAACTAATCTAGCTAGAGCAATAGAGCATAAATATCATATAATTATATAATGATAAAATAACTGATAATTGACTCATTGACTAAACTGCCACTGGATCAGAGTTTTAAGTAATGGACAATTAACCAGTATTTCCCATGGTACATTATTATACTATGAATGACAAATATTCATATACCAGGGAGGAGAGTACTAGTAGACCAGAGAACAAGACGGTTCAGTAAACGCTTATGCCTGGTGGAAGTCTTGTCCAAAACAAATAGCTAAGTTATTCAGGGGCCATAATTCTGTTTAAATGTTTGGTAGTGTCACATGTCTTTGACAATGTAATGTGTTTATGATGGTTAACAAGTATGCCAAGTTCGAAAGCAATGCATTGATGGACTTAAAAAATAATTGAGAACAGGACAGGACTATCACTGCCTCCTGCATCACTAGATGCTGTGGGATAAAATGCAGAACTATTCAGACCACTAAACAAGCAGTTAAGTTAAAAACTTACTGACAGTATCTAAGATTACACATCATTCATTTAAAGCTAACTAAAAATACTAATAATTAAAACAAAAATGTTAACAGATCAATGGCTCTTAAAACATAATACATGTAGCAACAAATAGTAAAACACTTCCTCTCCTAAGTAAAATGGGAGAAAATGACAAAAATAAATAAGAAGGAAAAATAAATAAGCAAAGTAGGGCTGGTGGAGTTTGTCTGGATAACAGGTCCAATCAAGATAGTTACTAGTACTAGAATTAAGGCAAAGTCTGCTTACAACACAAATATGTCTATATTATCATTTACTTTCAAACATTCAATGAACATACACCTCAATAATATGTGCAGAATTAACAGTTACACACCATCTACATGTATAACAATATATCAATACCCAGTGAGTTTGGGCTAACTGAAACAAATTTTGTCATTGGTTTGTAGCCCAAAGTCACATGTTATTGCTACACTGCGCGGGTAAAAGCATAAATTGGCTTATCTACTAAGCAAATTGACAAATCATTATTGGTAATTCCAATAGTGATCTGGTTCGAAAATAATACATTGAAGTTTAAAGATCAGTCTGAGAATGCTAGTCTCTGATTGGTTGCTTCTGGCAACATTTTTTTAAATTGACCAATGGCAAGCCAGCAATCTTAGACTGGTTTTCAAAATAGTTTTTTTTATGTTAGTTAAGATCATGAATACCAAACACTGTAACCATTTATAAATGCAACATGTACATAGACAGATCATTCATGAAATGTGTACAAAAGGTGTTTATAAATTATTTACTTAATCATCTATTTTACTTTTCCATGATAATAGGGTTTATATGGTAATAGAAAAGCATTTTTAGGCGTTTTGGCTGTCAAACAGTGCCTGACTTTTCAAGTATTTTCATCACAACAAAACTGAAAATATGTCTGACCAAAACAGGGAAAATTCAATTGAATATCAGGTATTGCAGGGACAAGTTCATGTGATAGAAAAATGTAACACAAATAAAGATATCACAGGCAACTATCAATCTCGGACCAGTGCCGTCGTTCCTGATACACTCCCAGTCATTATGTGTGGATTAGCAAGGTAGGACAACTCTGGATCTATAGATATTGGGAGGTTCAATGATCAAGTAAACAATTTATAAAAGCCACATGTACATAACTTTGATATTGAATGTTAGAGGTTGTATGAAATAATTCATCATCTATATTTCTCTGGATTCCATGCTCGCTTTGGTCGAGGCTTATTTTGTCGTTTTCTCTTTTCTGAAGCTGGGCGTGGTATGTGTATAGGTTGCCATGGCATTGGGTTGTAGAATGTAGGAACTGGGTATGCACTGGTGTCATGGTAACCTGAAATAATAAAGAAATAATATTGTATAGATGGAACACTCTTCAAAGGGAAGTAAATCAAGATAAAGATAACTGTCATCTGTACTGCAGGGTTGGATCTGGAGGTTTCAGCCATCTGAAATGATAATGTTTTGAATCCTTCAAAGCTGAATCCATGATTTATCTTGAGCACTGTGACACTGAATACAAACAGTTCCTTCAGTAATAAGCAACTGTTCAGTTAAATTGTTTTCTTGATCCTTTTTGTGTTGGTCCTTGTGGCATATGTTTGTGATTTGTGAATTTTCAGTGTGTGTTCTTTTTGTGCTTTTCATGTTCTGCTGTTTCTGTCAAGTGCTGTTTTCCCACGTCTGATTTGTCATTATATTTTTTTAACAAAATGTAGTCAAATTGAATAATAAATAGAGCTTCATTCTCATTTGACCAGCTAATATTTTTGTCCAAAACAATGTCTGGGGACTTGACTAACCACTGATTAATGAGGATGATAGACTTTTTTGAGAAGCGACCTTATTAATATTATAATATAAATACCATTGAGACTAGCTGTTTCTCGCCACAGGCTTAAAATACGAGATTAATTGTAAAACGGTTCAACAAAGAGATAATCCCCTAAGAATATGAAATATTATTATTAATATCATTATTGAACATCAGATTCAATAATAGAACTAAAATCTATATATGACTCCTTAGGCTAAGTACAAAGGCACAGAGTACAAATACAAACAGCAAGTTGATCAGTTTTTTAAGTCAACATTCTGGAAAATTATCAGAAAGTCAGATAATCAGAGTCATACTCCCAGGTGTATTTCAAGGGCGCTGTGCAAAACTATGGTATTTGCCCAAATAAATTAATGAAGTTTAGATTACCATAGTTTTGCACTGTGTCCTTGATTTCCACTGGGTGATTTTATGCAGAAACCAATTGAACATCAAAATGAATGTAGAACACCCACAAAGAATCAAGGAATATCGGCTTAAAACAGTAAATGATGTAAGTTGATAATTTTGAGATAATGGTTTTTATGGTTTTCAGTTTATTAGCATAAGAACATTATTTATGTTCGTCACCTTAAACAAATAATAGGCGGCATGCAATCAACACGAGAAGAGCATGTACAAAATACAATGTGCAATGTGAACACAATAACATAACAATAGTCCCAATATGTACAAAGAATATAACGATACATGTTTATATACCAATTAATGTGACAAAAATACTACTGATTATCTAAATAAGAGTTACGTCTTTGAAATGCTAGGATAATATAAGTCAGTGTGTCAGGGACTGATCCCCCTCAGCCAAATATGTGTGTCACTTTTAGATCTCTAAATGCTTTAAATGTTTACTGACAAAACTTTCAACTAACAGAACTTGTTACACCCATTGTGAAGGTTACCCAATATTGACTGGATTGACTTATTTTAAATATTGATAATTGAAACAAACGGGATTGTTATTCTCTCCGAGAGTGCTTTGTTTGTTACTCTCACAGTACTTTACCATATAATGTGTTATTTATGCCCACACTTGAAACTGTATACCGAGGGATTGGTGCAAAATTATGGTAACTACATCAATTAAAAGAGACATGTACAATAGTTTTGCACTGAGTCCTCTATATGAACTAACAAGTACATGTTAATACACAATAGTATTGATCTGGTAGCCTGTTGTTAAAATTTACTAACATAAATTATGCACATATGTCCCAAGAAATATATAAATACAGAACAGCCTGGCTAGAGTGGACCACTCTTGAGAAAAGGCCTCTCTCCATTTTTTTTAAATAATTCATTTTTTTCTGTAGTAAAATTCTACCCAAAGTAACCTCTATACAACAACCAACTTTCTTTAATGACACTGTTCAATTTTTAACTTCAGTTTAAGAGCAAAATTCATAAATACATGAGAAACCCTTATTAATGGTCAAAATATTTCAAAACTTGAAATAGAGGCAAATAGCCCAAAACCTGAAACAATTCTTTATTTATTATCAGATTATATTCAGATGATGTCTTTTTATTTAAGGAGCCTGACAATATCACACTTAGCTACAACGATGTTCCAAAGATCAAGTCATACATTTATGACTTTTAAATATTAATGAGAGTGAAAAACAAGTTATTTGCTCCTTTTAAAGATTGTTTATCCAATAATCAAGTAATTGATCAATTATAAGTAAGCATTCATTTTTTTATTCCGGGGTAGGTAGTTTAACTAAAACAACCTGAATGCACCATAACTAATCCAACATAATGTCGTTTTCAATACAGTAACTGTGTTTTTTCACATTTCATTATTCATTAAATGATTAATGCAACTTTACAATAGACAATTACTGAAATTTTATATGAAATATAGATATCACAACTTTAAACCTAATTATTGAATATAAATCTGGAATTTTCATACAATTTCATAACACCCAGCAGATAAACCCGCAATTTTATCAATAAAATTGAATGGACAACCTTATCCCACCCGGCTTAATGTTGAATAAAGATAAATATTTGATTTTGATATTAGCTTGCCGCTTGTCGCTTTCAAAAAGCTTTACGCTTCGATAGTTCTCAATTCAGTATAGTCCGCTTACAATGGCTACCTGGTTGCTACCGTAAATAAATCCTTAGCGACAAGTGAAAGCTGTAGATAAGTACAAACTGTGTCGACTGTGGAACGAAAACTTTTGTTTTGAGGAAAATTAACCGTGTAATCAGACCCTAGGTGTAACAAACTGTGGAGTTATCTTACTTGGGATTTAAAACAACAGGTATTTTATTACAATCTTATGTTACTTAAGGATCTTTAAGCTCATAAACTGTCGATAAGAAGATAATATTAACTTGAAACCTGTAATATTAAAGCCATGATTAACGTTACAGTTAATCTGATAAGTCCAACCTTACTTGATTTTAATGGTTTAAGTATTATACAAATTAATTAAGCATGAAGTGCTTAATTGTTTTGAACATAAAAATCTTAATTAGTGATTTAATTACAATTTAAGCTTATTAATTAAGAGCTGAATTTCAACTACTGTTATTATAGACTGTGCCTTACTGCTAGATCAAGTACCAACATGTGTCTACATTTTACAGCAGTTTACAGAAGGTGGAAGTCTGAATTACCTAATTTATTGAACAGATTTTGATATTTTCACAATTTGCTTTTCATTTTATGAATAAACATTTAGTCTAAAGATTACGGTGCAACCATTTTTACATTCACAATGCATTAACAATAATTATTGTCTCTCACAAAGTTGCAATATGTTAGCAAGGCATTAAATGGGCTATTTAATCAAACAGCATTATAAACATAAATTCAGTCTGTATGGCATGAGGCTACTATCATGTTCTGGCTTGCCAATTTTCACTTAACATTATAATAACCAATACTTGCAACTTATTAAAGAATTAATGCATGAAATTTAAAATATCATCAATTCATTTAGCAGACCCTTAACATGGAACCAACTTCTGTGTCATAATTTCAGGGGTCCAGGTTTTAGCATAATGGTCAATCCTGAAAATAAGCTGCAAGGGTATATCTGATGCCATCAGTGCACTTCCTACACCAAACTGTTTAAATCATATTAATTTGAATGCTTCAATCAAGGAAATTTCAGTTTTTGAAAATTCAAATGACCAAAAAATATTTATAACTTGGTCAATTCTTGGAATATTATATAATTTTTTTATTTTTCTGTAAAATATTTCATCCTTTCTGTTATGGCAGTTAAACAGAAACTCTGATTCAACATTTTTTGTTTCCAGCATAACAGAAAATGGACATATCTAAGATTTTCCTGGCCCTGCGTGACAAACAGGCAGAGGATGAGATAGTTAAACTAGTCGATGCTGACGATAATGATGAGGACTTCAATGTTAGAGACACCAGCGGCAGATCATTACTACATGTAGCTGTGACCACAGTCAGGTCTGTTAGCGTGTTCAAATCTCTACTCAACAAAGTCGACTTCACAGTCAGAGATGAAGATGGTAACACGGCTATGGACATCGCAATGGAGGATGAGGACTTCCCTGATGAGGTGGAAAACGTGTTCAGGTAAGAAATCACTAAATACATAAGCGGCCAAAATAGTGATACTGATACACTCAAAGAGCCCTGAAAGAAACATCGGATTGGCTGGAAATGGTGGTTTGCATTAACATGTCTGCTTTGAAATTACGATTTTTTTTCGCTTAAGTTCGTTGTCTACATGTATGTAATGCATTGAAAGTGCCTACTCTTGGATATGTATGACATTTTGACCCGAAAACAAAAGTAGTATTGTATTATTTTAAAACTCAAATACCCTTCTTTAGGATGATATGCGTTTGTAAGCTGGCCATAGACTAAAGTTTGGGTTGGCAATTGTCATTTTACATTCAAGTAAAGAACTAATCTGTTTGGTGGTTTCTTACCTTCAGAGATTTCGTGCGTGAGAAGATCATGAAAAGTAAGAAAGAAGACCTTGTAGAGATGGAGCTGAAAGGTTACGTAGATGCTTGGTTAGAGGAGGTCGATGACAGAGATGACGATGATGAAAATGTGAAACAATTCAAAGCTGACATACCAGAGTTAAAGGTTTGTTTATATATCGGTCAACATAACTATTAAACTAACATTTACATAAGTCCAAATTTCAAAAAATTTCACAACTCATAGAAATGAGCTGCGAATCCTATTAACGTAGTCAGTTACGTGCAGCCAGGGAAATAACATCTCTCATTGACTTACAACAAAGTTACAGTAACCTCTGAACAGCATCACCCTCTTCATAATGACCAACTTGTGTATAAGTAATGGTGTTGCTGGAGAGAAGTTGATGTGTATTTATATGAAGAAAATCTACAGGAATTACTTAAGTATAAAATTTTTGAAACCAAAATTTGAGTACAATTAAAATACCAAAGGGTCAATTTACTTAGTAACAAAAGTATTATACCAAGGTCATGTATTCCACCAAGGTCAACTATTCTTAAATACATAATGTTACAGAATAAGATTGAAAGCCTGCACAAAGCTGTAGAGGAAGAGAGTAGCTGGGACATTGTGAGAGAAATGTTGGAGGATAGAAAACTGATTAAAGTTGCTGATAGAACTGGTCTACCACCACTACATAAAGCTGTTATACTGGGACATACTGAAACTGTTGAGAAAATTGTCGAAGACTTCCTGGAAGATTTAGAAGTAACTGACAATGTAAGTATAGTGACTTGAGGCTAATTTGAACGCTATCTAGTATCTACATTGATTTATGTTCCATTAAAATTAATTTAAAATATCTGAATTCAGGTCATTATTTATAAGTGTTTATCAACCTAATCTGAGGTATAGAGGATCTTGCAGACAAATTACTACAGTGCACCCAGGATAACGTGAAAGGCATGAAAATTTGGCATAACCCACATACATGGATAAACTAAGTGTGCGCAATTTCTCAGCGTTACTTTAGTATAGAAACAACCATATGTGCTTATTTAAGAAACCAATTCCATTCAAATACAAATGATGTAACTTTATCTTTTTATTTACATGCACAGATGGGTCGTACAGCGTTACATCATGCAGCAGGACAGAGTGACGGTGGATTGTTATATAAACTACTGACCGACGCTGGAGCTGATGGTGATGCACTCGATCTTGTTAGTAACATCACACAATACGAGAATCTTTACGGCTTTACCTAACAATTATACGTGTAGTCCCCACAGGTTACAGTATCATTGAAAAATACATTAAAAAAATGAAATTGAAAAAAAAATGCGAATGTTTGTTTTTCTCGAAATTTAGGTTCACATCATAAGAACCTAAATTTAGAGAAAAAACCAAATTTTCCCATTTTTTTTTCAATTTCAATGTTTATTTCAATGATATGTAACCTGTGGTAGTCCCTGACAATTTAAGACTTGACTGAAGTATACTTAATGCAGGGCAATTGTGCTAAAGGTTTCTCTCACCGAATCAAATAATATTAAAATTTAAAAGCTAAAACTAAGATTGAAGGTAAAATTGTTGAAATATAACTACAAGATTTGTTTTGGCAATTATGAATACTAATCCTGTTTAGTATAAGAGCAATTTGAGAGAATAATGACCCCAGTACCAAGTTTTCCAACTTCCTTGTAGCATCCTTTAATTAAACAATGTATTAAAGCTATTAAAAGTGTATTAAAATTTTATGTAATAAATTACAGAGCGTTCTGCAATAAAAACTTGGTAGTAATAAAATTTTATTTGCTTCCTCGTATTCCAGAATCAAGTTTCACCGAAGGAAATCTATGAGAATCCTGATTTACTACCAGGAGAGAAAACACATGAGAAATTGAAGGCCAAACTGAATCGTCCAGTCCTGAAGTCCAAGAAGAAGAAACAAACAGTAGAAGCACAGACTGAGACAGAATCAGGTAACCATGGTAACTGCTTCTATAAAATATTACTGTTTTACAGAAGTTTTTAATTAAAATCTTACAAGGATTAAAAAAATAACCAAACACAAATATAATAATTTCTAGAACTTTGTGAAAACCTAGACATTCTGAAAACTTATACATTCACGACTAACTAAATACCATGCATACATTACATTTTCATCCATAATTGTTAAATTATAAAGTTTTTTGTGTATTTTATTTTACAGCATCCCCAAAGCCAGAATCACCAAAGCCTGCATCTCCTGTAGCACAGAAACCAGTCGAGGACCCCAACAAACCTGTACAAATGTACATCTCACCTGATGTACGTCCCAACCCACCACCCACAACTGTAGATGGTAAATATGTAGCAGAGCATCTTGGACATGCTTTGACCATGGCACTATCGGAGATATCTGACCGCCGACCCTGGGATCCTATCGAATATCTAGCACAGTGGCTCTACAAGTATCAGGAAAATCAGGACCATAATAAAAGGGTAGGAATACATGTTTGATGTACCTCAATGTCTAAGTACTATCTCACGACTGACACATATGAACCCCCGCCTGCTCAAAATCAGATTCAAATTTAACACAATTGGGAAATTATTGATTAATGCCCAACATTTCAATCAAAGTTGTTATTTGACTTAGGCCACTTTCATGCAGAGCAAGCAATTTGTAAGTACGGAAACAACTGTACTGTTCATTTTAGCGGTCTGTGCTTTTTTAATAAGTCTCAGTCATACATGCCAAGTACTCCTATTTTTGGAGTTACTCTGATTTTTCGTCTTAAATATCTGATTCTCAGTTGAATGCTGCGATCTATGTACAATTTGTTACCATCTTATTGTGATATTACAGCAACAAGCGATACTAACACAGATCTATTGAATGCTGCCTTCACTGACTGATTTTGTTTGCTTTTTTTGACTGATAATTTGTTATTATGTCTTTCTATAACAGCAACAAGCGCTACTAACACAGATCCGTGAAGAGGAAGCTGCCAAGAAGTTAGAGATAGAGAGAAGAGAGAAACGAAAGATAGAACTACAGAGATTACAGGAGGAAGAGAGAAGGAAGGAAGAAGCATTGGAAGAAGAGAGGAAGAGAAAGGAACAGGAAGAACTACAGAGAAAGTAAGTGTGAATGTTTCAAATTATTTGACCATGATCAAAGTCAGTCCAATTTAATAATGGTATCCAGAATTAGATGTAACACTAACTGTTGTTTATAACCATGAATACTTTAAAGCACTGCTGGTCAATGATTTGATGCCTCATCGTCTCCTTAAAATGGCTTCAGGTTGTTTTTGAGTCAGTCAAACCATTCCTCATAGAAAATGCTTAATTCAAATTAGAATGTGACATTGTAACCTTAGAACTTAATCCGGAACCTGAGGTCCCTGTTATCTAACAGCCAAGAGTACTTAGTAGGCCAAAGTTTTTTTCTCATTAATTTTGTATGATATTTGATGAAAACTTTGTAAATGCTGTAACATTGATCATTTCTAAATTTTGACAAACAGAACATACTTTGATGGGTTATGGTTACAGAACACCTTGGTGTCTAAGTAAAGATATTTGAATATTCAGAACACTAAACTGACATTGATATAAGTATACGTGGTATATATCAGGGCTAAGGAAGCAGCATTATCCCAGCAGCCTGGACTGGAGACTGTGATGGAGGACAAGGAGGAGGATGAAACACCGAAACAGAAATCTCACAAAGACGAGAACGGACAGACTGAGCTACATAAACTAGCTGGACAACATGCTGCTGATCTGATGACTCTGTTAAACATGGGATACAGTCCAGCAGAGAGAGATAGTAATAACAAAACACCTAGAGATATAGCAGTCGAGTGCAAGATCAGAGAAAATGTCGAAGCTATAGGTAAAACATTATATTGTATACTCATATTCAATGACATTACTAGTATTACATATTCAAAATTTTATTATTCAAGGAAATCCTTCAGAGCAGATAATTAGATTTACAATAATGCGGCCATTTATTGAGATATTTTTATCAAATAACTTTTATTTTTGTCAGAAAAAAACATAGCTCTTTCAGAAATTATAAATTCGAAATCCAGATAAATCAGGAAAATTGACTCCCCTGAATTTGTAACAACTAATATTTCAGATAAGTATGTACATAAGCTAGTGGAGATGGAGGAGTTTGACACGTTACAAGATCTCTTACTGGCTGGTTATGATAAGTTTGATGTAGTACTTGATACATTGAAAGAACAAACAACTAGTTTACCTGAAGCAACACAAAACTTCCTTAAAGAATTACCAGAATTCCAGGTATTGCTAAATGATGTTTTTCGAAATTCACATTGTTTTATAAAATTATCATAAAATCAAGTTAGTACGACCAGAAAATCAACTAGGAGTAATTTTAAAGCTGGTAGCTTAGGACATTTAATAAATATATAGATGCAGCAATGCTGATACAATACATTACTATATTTTGAATTTTATTACATTTACAACAATTAACTGATATTGAACAATAAGCTGTTCAGAAAAGTATGATTTCGGAAATTTAAAAATGTGGATAACAAAAAATTAGCATTCACTGATTGAGTATAAATAAAATTGGTTCTTTAAAGTGCATGTTGAGACAGCATATTTGAGCAAGGGACTGCTAGTTTTCAAATTTTAAGACAATGCTAAAATAGGCAAGAATCAATTAGTTTAAACATGTGAATCAAATTAAACCATTAACTTTTATAATAAGACTTTACTTGATCATTGTTTACAGGAGAGAATTAACTCAGTATTTAAAGCTGTACAAACAGAAGGTTTACGTGATTTAAATCAAGCACTGGAGAGGAAGAAACTCGCCGGTGCTAAAGATGAATGTGGTAGATCACCACTACATATAGCTGTAATGGTGGGACATAAAGAAGCAGTAGAACATCTTACATCCAGCTTTCCTGTTACCATGAAATGTAAAGATAATGTAAGTTTAGCTTTACATTATAAACAACCATCCTTGTGCCGTTTTATCAACGAACTTACGTACTTACATAAACTTACGTTCAGATTTAGATTCAGTATAACCATTTAACAACTACACATTGGGGACATATATTGTTTGTGGGAATTCATTAAATAAACCTTTATTAGTATATCAGCTCTATTTACCACATTTTATAGATGTAAAGGTATTATAAAGAAATTAAATTTGACCATAAGTTTACGATTTCCGTAAGTTCGTTGATAAAACAGTGCCCCTATGTATAGGATATTCTTCATATCATTGAATCCATGATATTAAGAGGTCAATTTGATATTTTGGGGCAGAACTTCATTTTTTTTCAATAACGAAAATTTAATATTTAAAATGTCATAAAGAATAAGTCAACATGAAGCAGATGACAACTTCAGGGATAAAATAGAAGCACTGTGTGTCTCTCTAAGTTAACCCTTGAAATCTTAATTAATGTATTGATATTAAAGATCTCTACTTCAATCACTGTTCAATCATAAGCTTAGACGAGCGAGACAAATAATATTTCTTTAATATAAAAAAAAAATTATTAATAATAATACTTATCAATGAACAGTAAAATGTAATAAAATATATACTAAACAATCTTAAATGATGGGACTATATGTTACAGCTTGAGAGAACACCACTACATTATGCTATGGCTGTATCAGAAGATATGGTGACATTGTTAGAGAAGCACGGAGCTGATTCATACGCTAAAGATGTGGTAAGAAAATTATCATCCAAATAATTCAAAATTAATTGATAATACGAACATGACAATAAGACTGAGTCCGAGAAATGACTACAAGGTGTCATGCATCATCGTCTTGATGGAAAGTTTTTATAATTCTAGTTTTGTATTTTTTTTTAGTACAACTGATACTAATGCTGGTTTATTTTAAATTCTGCAGTCAGAACTAACAAATCAGGTTTCTGTGACCTGTGTAGGTATCCAGCTAGGTTTCTATCAATTTAATCTATTCTATTCAATTACAATTTAATACCTAGATATATTGACACTTTTATTCCAGGTAAATCAGAATGTTATTCAATGGATGATTAATCTGGTTTCAAATCCATCAATTATTCATGTGCATTTACAATAAATCACAGAATTTTCAAGCATTATTACCATTACCCCTAAGGCCAAATCAAATACATATTGTGGGTTTAGTAAAATTCAGTAAAAATAACCATAGGTAGGTAGACAGGAAAAACATTTTATCTTTTAAAACTATTTTATTGGGATTCATGCACTGGAAATTCAACAGTCCGTGTTGTACTCTAGTCTAGGCTGTGTGATTTTAGTGTTAAGGACACAGGGAAAAGGTAAGAGTCAGACAAGTTTGTACACTAGAACAACAATATTAAATTGCTTTGGCCTAATGTTTCCTATCCCTTAACCAATCAATATTTTTACAGAAACAAAGACTGCCATCATATTATAAGGAAAATCCCGAAGAGATTGAGGCAATGAAAGGATCATTAACTAGCCTTTACACTGGTACCCAGCAAGTGGAACCGGCCAGCCAACAACAAGCAGAAGAATCAAGTCCACCACAAGCTGAGGCAACAGACAATAACGATCAACAAGTTAGCCAACAGGCAGTGTAGACAATCATGACAATATGCATAAACAATCTATGCACAGTGTCAAATCTACGCTAATATAATATATAATGGCCAAAAGTGTGATATTATAATATTATGGCCAAAAATGTGATTTTTAAAGAACTTTATTGTGACTATAAAAGTTTTGGTATATTTTTATCTACGCATTCTGATGATTGTACTGTTTTGTGCCAATGGTATTATTAGCTTTTATATATTTTATATGGAAGTTTCTGGCAGAAAAAAAATAAAGTTTTAATATACATGTCACATGATTCTTCATCACTTTTATGTTAACCACATGACTTTATATGAATCACATGACTTTATATGGGTCACATGACTTTATATGGGTCACATGACTCAATGTTTAATGTGAATGTTGTTTTACCATACTGCTTTTATACAAACTGTTTACTTTTTTATACATGTTTTATTAGGGTAACATTACTTTTTATACTCCTCTACACAACTGATATTTGGTTCACGTTTAGCGTTTCTCGGGTAGTTAGCAATATATGTATACGCATTTAGAATATCTATACTTTTATATCTATATGTTTTTACAGAGTAAAATTTTTATGTTTGTGTTTAATATAATTTTTAAGTATTAAAAATTTTGTTTTTATATATTGAACTGAAAACCAATTACAATAAATTTTAAATAACAATGATCATTGTTGTTACTCATAATATTAAACATTAAGATATAACATCTTATTGAGTGCCATTTTACCCAATTGTTCAGTCATAGACAATAGTCAGTTTTACGACCTAACCAGTTTTCCAAGAATTGAAAATCAACCTGTTGAACTAAGTATTCCACAATCAACTACCAACATCTTCATCAACAAAGGACTGAGGCAGGAGTCAGAAACCTGAAGTCATGTTGAAGAACCAATGGGTCTATTTGGAAGAGCTAGGGTTACATCGTATCATGATTAGTTGTGATTATGTACATAGAGGATCTATCACGAGTTGTCAATTGATATAGACTAATATTAAACGGTTTGGGAAATTTTATTAGGCGAGCCTTTGGCAAGCTTAATAATGTTTCCTTAACAAGTTTAATATAAGTTTATATCAATTGACAACGAGTGTTAGATTCTTTATATCACGGGAAAAGCATATCTTTCAGCTCAAAAACTGACTCCACTATATAAACGCCGCTATACTCATTTTCTGCACAAAATGACGTCATTTGAGAGATAAAATGACATCATTTAAACGTTATACTACACTCGTTATGTATAGAGTTATACGTACTGGTTTTCTAACCCGGATACAAGGAAATTCATGTGGTATAGTGTGATACACATCATTTACTGTCTATTTTCTCAAAGGTCATTGGTCTATCTAACTAGACGAAAATTAACTGCCCTGCATTTACAACAGATTCTGTCTCAGCTGGACAAAAACAAATACACAACAAACATTAACCAATAATGAATAGTAGAGGGTCACCACTATTTGTCTTAATCAATCTAACATGTTTTTCTGCCTAACATGCAACTCAAATACATCAGTGAATGAATCTTAGAGGGGAGAAGGCTCAGGATGTACACATGGACTTTATTTTGGTATGTTATGCTCATGCTAAATATGTAATCACAGTCAAATTGGACAAACAATCAATAATTAGCTACCAGTACTGTACTTTTCCTTTCCAAATGTGGGTTTGCATAATTTGAGGGGAAAACACCAGCATTGTCAACAAATAGCAGTAAACTGATCAACTGAGTAATATATTAAGTCTGTCACCTGATCTGGAGATCAATAAAAAAACGTCCTTAGGCCTAATTAATCAAACATGATAAGCATCTAATGTAAGAAATATATAATTGATTATATGAATACATTTATACAAATATAGCGCATGTGTCAAATTGGTTATGAATATTATACAAAGACCATTTTACTGAGAACCTTAGGCTGTATCTTTAAACTGTTGCAGACTTAAACTTTAGGTCTCTGAGATTTCATCCAAAACCATGAAGAAGACCACAGATTTGATTGTATTTGCAAGGAAAAAGATTTATATTCTGTAAATCTTATAACTTCTAAAATTGTGCTACGGGAGTATGGGTTGACATACATAATTGCAGGTAAAATCAACAGGAGCAGTGCAATATTAATCTCCAAATGATACAGTTATGTTATAAAGTTTATTTTATAGATCAAAGGGAAGTAACTCCCTGAGTATACTGCACAATAAAAATAAAACTATCTTACCAGTAAGTTTGCCTGAAGTGTATCCAAAGCTGTTAGGTAATTGTTTGGGACGATTGTCGGCCTTTCTACACCATTCTTCAAATCTTTGCTGTGCTTTGATCTTCTGTTCTTTCTGTATTCTTTCTTCTTCTATCTGCTTTTGTTTATCTTGTTTCTTCTTCTCTTTTTCTCTTTCTTTCTTGTCTTCTTTCCATTCCTGGAACTTTCTCTCAGCTTTCACCATTTCCATCTTCTTCTTTTCTTCTGCGATCATTTTCTCCGTTTTTTCTCGCTGTTTATCAACCTTCCGTTTCAACTTTTCCTCGAAGTTTTTCTTCTCAAGCCATTCATGTCTCACTTCCTCAGCTTTTTGTAATTTCTTCTGCTTCACTGTTGCTTCCTGTTCCTTCTGATTCTTCACTTCTTTCTTCTTCTGTTTTTCTTCTTTCTTCTTCTGTCGATCATGTTTCACTTTCTCAATCAACCATTGTTCCCATGGTGACATTTCAGGTTCCGGTGATTCCGTCTCTGTGTCGTCAGTAACTGATGGTTCAACAAACTTTCTGTAAAATACAATATATTTCTGGTTTATAGCTTGACCTACATGACCTACAGTTTTAAATGGTAACATTTTATTTTAGTTTCACCCATATTGTAAGGACAGACCAACTGAGATTATGAGATACATTTTTTTTTATTACAATTATACCTTCTTTGCTCAGCACCAGACAGTCAGGCATTTGTTAACCATTATTTAACTAGGTGGCTGCTCATTTATCAGCCGTATAAAAACAATAAATAACTGATAAATAATTGGAGCTGTGGTCGATTGTAACCACTATACAGGGGCTTGACCAGTATTTTATTATACCATGATAATCTTCAAAATATAAATTGAACTTCAACATATGTACAAAATGTCTGAATACATCGTCAGATCACCCGAAGTACATAACAACATTAAGTACCATGGGACAATCACCTGCATATTTCTGGTTTTGCTTCTTTTTAACTCCTCATAACCTTGTGCCCAATGGAATTGTTCCATACAAATGAAGACTCTTCAATTGGAGAGTAATCGATACGTCATAACATCGTTTTTGTTACTTTAAAAAGACATTACCGTAGGATTTTGAAGAGAGAACTGAAGGCAAATGTAACAAGTAATTTCATTAGCTGAGCTTCCGCACTGGAATTCCTGCGAAAATCAATGAAATTGCACCATTTATTTAAATAAAGTCTATGATATTTCTCCAGCCAATAACCCCATGGGCCATGGTTGATAACATGTACTGTAGTACATGTATAACATAATGGATCGCACATGGTTTCCAACGATGGTCAGAATTAAAACTATGGTATACCTCAACACTTTCTTCTTCATGACTTTCTTCTGTTTCACATTAAATGTGTAGTTATTCAAATCATCCTGTGTTTTTGTTGGAACATTTTCTTTATTACTGCGTCTTGGAGGGTTTGAGGATTTCGGTCTGTATTTCTCTTCCTCATAATGGTCCTCTTCATCACTAAAATAAAATATGGTGTGTAAATTCAACTGAAATTTCGAAATAAAAACCAAACAAAAAATAAAATTAGTTAAAATGCAAAATAAATCAGGTAAGTAATATTCAATTCAATTCCTTGATAAAATTCTATCCAGAAGAAAACCTGGTAAAAACTGTAATGTTCAGAAAAGACCTAATAATTAGAATAGATAGTAAAAGGGAGATCACTACACAACGCAAAAAAAATCAAAAGTTCAAGAAATATTTCTGTTCATATCATGTGCCCATCAATACCACAGATCATGTAATGTAGGTTTCCGGGTTCGAACCCAGGTCTGCTTGAACATTTTTCTCACACTGTAACATCAATGTTGCATATTTGATGCAAAGTTGCTACTTTTTGTCCAGACAGATATTTTCAGACGGTATGACTGATTTTCTGTCATTGAGTTAGTCTAAATGTGGGATATGTTTGTAAGTGAAAACAAGATGTAGGAATAACCAGTTTCATTGCAGCCAAGCATAATTTGGCAGAGATGTTTTTTTCTATTTTTAGTAACGGTGACCTTGACACCACCAGCCCTGGCCTAGTAGGCTAGTACACAGTAAGTTTATCATGATATTTCATTCCAAACTCAAGTTATCAATCGGGAACAAAATGTACCAATACCGAAATCGCCAATCTAATAAGTTTTTTTCATTGAAAAATCTGATTAAAAATCAGCAATGGAACTCACCTCAGACTTATATAGCTATCATGTTCTAATACTGATGTCAATGAAGCGGTGGATCCTCTAGATTCAAGTGATCTGGACCGTGGACCAACAATCGCTTCAGGTTGCATCCATTTAGGTTTAGTGACAGTAGCTGTGACAGGCCTTGGCCTCAAACTTGTCATCCGCTCTCTAGATCTGTGAATGATACAAAACAATTATTTATACATAATTATATAAGATAAAAAGAGTTCCACGAACATGTTAAGGACAATATTACAGCCAACCTCAGGAATAAAATAACCAGCCAAACACAGACAGACTGTGCAATTTTGTTAAATTCCCCTTAAAAGCTATTTAAGTTGATTATTGGTGGTATTTTAAGCATGAAAGGTCAAACAAACTTACTTCAATCCATTCTACATTCATTTATTCAATCAATTTATTCTATTATGCATGCCATATTTTCCTGAAGCCTATGCAGGAGATTGGTAGTGGAAATGCAGGAGATTTCAATGAAATGCAGGAGATTTTTCTTGCTCAAACTTTTAACTTAAATTAATGAACTTAATATGCAGTTTTCACATATTTAACTTGCATGACATAACCATGTAGGTTTCATAAAGCTATTTGAATGAATATCTGTTATCATTTTCATTATGCAAAAAAAATTGTCAAGGTTCCAGTCTAAAATCATGCGGGAGTAGAGTCTCAAATGCAGGAGACTCTTGCATGATGCTGGAGATCTGGCTTGTATGATTCTATTTATGTGGAAAAATTATTAAGCAAAAAAGGTATGAGAAAATCCGACAGGGAAGGTAGCACTCAACCCAACCAGCCGAAATGAGAAACACCACGACACAACTACCCTGAGCAATGCCCACAGAATCCCATGCCAAAACAGCGACCAAATGAGGCACAATAACCCAGGGGCATGACCTAGTTTAAAACACAACTACGACTTCACATAGTTAAAATAATGGGCTAGGTAGGAATGGGATGGGAAAAAATATTACATATTCCTAGCAACTACATTGAGCAATGCCCACACATAAGCCGAAGAAACAATTAAATATCCAAGTCCCGCCAAAAAAATGCAGGAGGACCAATATTCACAAAGAAATTATATAATAGCGGTTATTGCCGAATAAAACGCATTTTCATGATGCGATATTTTCACGCCCGCACCGTTCCAATATGGCGACATCTCTGAATCGCCGAAACGCATAAGTTTCTACTTATAATAGCTTCCTCGAAGCGAAAATTGGCGTCGGTCGACAATGACTGTTCACGTTTGTCCAATATATTAATTAAATATATTTGTATCGTTATCAACGGTACTGGTCTTTCCCAGGAATGATATTTTATACTTCGATTTGGCCTATTCGTACGATAAATTGACGGTCATAATGTCAGACGAAGATATTTTCATCAGACTTTTTAGCCTACTGATTTTTGTTTTGTCGGTCAAATTAAAATTTTATCTGCCCATGGCCGAGGCGTAGGGCCGATCCAATCTGAATCCCTGTTAAGAAATTTTACGGGAAAAATATACTCTACGGCAAGGGGAAAGGGGCCTAATATCTCCATATTTTTTAGCGAGAAAAACCCTGTAATTTCATTTAAAATACAAAATTCATGAAAACTTCTGACCAAGAATACGCACTTCAGTGCTCGACTCAGATGCTAGCAGGTATTCAGCCGAGCTGGTTTGACTAGCCCTTTTCACGTCTATGCGACGACATGCTACCAGCGAACGGATGAGCAGTGCTAGACGAGCGCTTTCTCATACAACGGACCGCTCTTTTAGTCAATAGTGCTTAGCTGCCCATTGGTCTGCTAGCTGCGATCACTTGCCAAAAGTAAATTGTTCACTTCGTCCGCTACGTAATGCTTTTTTGACGAGTCTGGTTTGACATCACCAGTGCATAAAGTGTTAGATACGGCTAATTTAATCGCACTTTGGCCAAGCAACAGACTTGAATAGTCCTTTCTATCTATCTATCTTCCTGATAGCCAAACCCCTGCTGGGGACTTAGGCTTTGACACGCGTCAAACTGACAAAGAATGTTAATAAGGATAAGAAATAAAAGTATAAAAGATGTGAGAAAGAAGAAAGGTTAAAAATAGGTTAAAAACAGGGCAGGTATTATTTAGGGAGAGGCATGTTCAATACGGCTAACAGCCGTGCTGAACTCGGGTGTGGGAAGGTCAATGATGTCAGGGGGTAGAGAGTTCCAGTGTACTATTGTTCTAGGGAGGAAGGAGAATTTATAGTAGTCTGTTTTTGCATGTATCTGTTGGAATGTCTGAGAGTGTGATGTGCGTGAGGACCGGGTGCTAGGGATGAGACAGTTTGGACGTGGGATAGCAACCCGGTCATGTAAGATGTTGTGTAGCATAGTCAGTCGTTGGTCGATACGTCGTTGGTCAAGGCGTCTCCAGTTTAGGGTAGTCATCATGTCTGTGACACTGGACGTACGACTATAGTCTCGCTTGGTCCAACGAGCAGCTCTACGCTGTATGGCCTCAAGTTGCTCAATGAGGGTAGCTGTATGTGGGGACCAGACAGTAGAGCTGTACTCAAGTTGGGGCCTAACAAGTGTTTTGTATGCTGTTGCTTTTAGTTTTTCTGAATGTACTTTTATGTTTCTTCTGAGAAATCCTAGTGTTTGATTTGCTTTCTTTGTGATGTTGTTAATGTGTGTGTTCCAAGTGAGGTCATTTGATATTGTAATTCCTAGGTATTTTGCTGATGTTACTGATTCTAAGATTGTGTTATGTAGTGTATATTTTGTTGGGATCACTGTTTTTCTTTTGGTGATGTGGATGACTTGGCATTTTGATGGGTTAAATTTCATGTCCCACTTTGTTTCCCATTGTTGGAGCCGGTTTAAGTCTTGTTGGAGTACGCTGGAGTGAGAGGCAACAGAAAGAGCAAGATAGATAGCTGTGTCGTCAGCAAAGAGACGCACTTTGGAAGATTGAACTGACTCAGGGAGGTCATTTATGTAAATGAGAAAAAGAAGCGGTCCTAGGACCGAACCCTGGGGAACACCTGAGGAGACTGGTATGGTGCTGGATGTGGAGCCATTGACAACTACTGACTGTGATCTGTTATCTAGAAAGCCTTTGATCCATCTCAGAGTATTTCCTCTGATTCCATAATAGTGAAGTTTGTAGAGTAATATTTCATGGTTGACCATATCAAAGGCTTTTGAGAAGTCAAGGAGTATAAGGTCGACTTGACTTCTCAGGTTTACTGACTGAAGGATATCATCTATGAGCATGAGGAGTTGTGTTTGGCATGACCTTTTTTCTCTAAAACCATGTTGAAGTTCGTAGAAGAGGTTTGATTTAGTGAAGTGTTTTGTTATGCTAGATGCGATAATGTGTTCCAGGGTTTTACACAAGATACAGGTCAGAGAGATAGGTCTATAGTTAGAGGGGTCTGATCTGGAGCCTTTTTTGTATATTGGGGCAACATTCGCCATTTTCCACATCTCGGGGAGGGTGTTTGTCTGTAGAGATTTCTTGAATATTTCTGTTATGATAGGGGCAATTTCTCTACATGTATTTTTCAGTATGATTGGCTTTACTTGGTCAGGCCCTGCAGCCTTGTGAGGGTTCAGGTTCCTGAGAAGTTTCTCAACGCCATTTACAGATATGTCAATGTCGGGCATGGGATCATGTGGGCTAAACGTAGTTTGGGAGCTCTCTCTTCCTGTATCTGCGGATTCCTGCACTTTCATTTCAGCAAGGGATTTAAGAGAAAGAGGAGATTTAGGGGTAAAGACAGACTGGAATTGTTCATTTAATATTGTTGCTTTGTCAGAATCTGCAGTGTGTAATTTGTTGTGTTTTTTGAGTGTTTCTATTCCGACTGAGTCTTGTTTTGAGTGTTTAAGTAGTGAGTAGAGTTTTTTGGTGTTTGGCCTGGACTGTGCTTGTTCTGGTTCATGTTCTGTGTTTACATTTAATATATCTTCAAGGTACTTTTGGTATGCTATTTTTGTTTCCTTGCGACATTTATGTTTGAGAGTGAGGTATGTTTCTTTGAGTTTGTTTTGTTTGTTTTTCTTGTACTGTTTGTATGCTTTGTCTCTTTTTCTGTACAGTCTTTTAAGTTCAACTTTGATCCAGGGGAGTTTGTTTTTTGTGGATGACCATTTGGAAGGTATAAAGAGATTGCACGCTTCCTCAATTGATTGTGTGACCGTTTGCCAAAGATCTTCTACAGAGTCAGTATCGTATTTGTTTGATTTTGTGAGTGATGTGTGGAGGTTGGAGATGTGCGTGCGAAGCCCATCCCAATCTGCTTTATTGTAGAGATGAATTTTTCGGGGTTTTTGTGGTCTTAATCTAGCAGATGTTTTGGATTCAACCAGGACAGCGTCATGATCACTGATTCCTGGGATGGTACTTGTTCTGTTTATGAGAGAGGGATTGCTAGTTAAGAATAGGTCCAGGATGTTGTTTTCGCGTGTGGGCTCTAGGACTGTTTGTGTGAGATTGTTGTTGTAGAGGATGTTAATGAATTCCCTGTACTAGTTAGTATGATTGGTGTTTGCAGTCGTGAGCAGGTTTAATATTTGGCCAATCCATTTTGGGCATGTTGAAATCCCCCCCACCCATACTGTTGCATTCGATTGTGTAGCCATGTTTAGTGATTTGTTGAATTGTTCCATACTATAGGGGTCATGTTCTTTGGCCTTATAGTAGCACCCAATGAGCAATGGCTTAGATCCTTGGAGTTGAATTTTAACCCATAGGTTTTCGCAGTCTGTTTGAAGGTTAGTTTCTTCCTGCGCTATCAAACAGTTACTGACAGCGATAAAGACCCCCCCTCCAGTTTGCTGTTGCCTGTCTCGTCTAAATGGGGTATAGCCAAGCTCAGGGTTGAATACTTCATTGTCGAAGTGCTTGGATTTGAGCCATGATTCAGTCCCTAATATAATGTCTGGCTTGGTTGATGATACCATATTTTCATATTCTGATTTTTCCACTTCCAGGTCAAGGAAGCCCAGTTATTTACGTGCACCAGGCCTATTCATCATTATAAGCAAATAACAGTCGTGTAACTGGCAATTATTGATTGAACACCTATATTACCTGCTTCTTCGACTCATAGTTAAAGCAACTAATCGCTGAACTGCAACAGAAACATACAAATAAAGTGCATTTCACTTGCAATTCAAGTCAAAACAAAGTAAAAGACAGGCGCGAAGAAACCGGAAGCAGTAAATACTCGTCCACCATTGGACAATAAATAAAATGAAATATAATTTTCTTAATTAATCTTTCTAAGAAGTAATTCTCTACATTATATATGTAAATAGAATTAATACCTTGGTATCAAAACATTTTTCTGAGTACAGAAAAATATTTTTTTATTAATTTACTGCGTATCTTAAACATGGCGACCTGGCAACAGACGCTATGTGAATTATTTTTGTAAAACTAGTTTTGTGTAAAAAGGTAACGTTTATGGAATTATTTTATACTGTTATGTGGTGGGAGAATTATCAATTTATTCTTGACATAGTTGTCAATATTTGTATATGTACGGAAAGTTGACAAAAAGGTGGTATAAATTGAGCAAGGTGCTTGTTTTGCATGGTTTCTGGGTGGGTGGGGAACTGTAAACAACTTTTACACCAATTTCCAGTTTTGCTGAGCACACTGTTTTGTGCATTTATTAGTCTGTGACTTTGAATAATCACTTAAGGATGCATAGAGTAGTCGTTTTAATGCCTGATACTAAATCCATATTGAATTTAAAGTAAAAATAAAGATTGACAAGAAATCCGTGAAATTGATTCTCAATATTGAAAAATAAACGCCTCTATAGCAGGACATTTTTTTTGCAGAATCTCTGTAATGATTCATAATGCATTGCAAGGGCAATTAATGGTTGTTTCCACTAAATTTTAATTTTACCGAGTTCAGTTAACTCGTTAATTTCCTTCGATATTGTTTACAAAAATACCTTGCTACATATCCTCATCGTCCCATACCAAAGTCAAGCTGGCGAACGATAAATAGCCAACGATAGTCCAGCGAACGATAAGGATTTAGGTTAAACACCACTAAATTTCCTAGCAAACAATAAGACTGGGAATGATAAAAATTGGCGTACTGAGACAACCAGGCTCTGTGACCCCGGAAGACCGGGTATGTAGATGTAGGGCAGGTGGACGAGAGTAGAAAAACACCGTCGCTAGGCCCCTATCTTGGGGCTGAAAGAGGGGCCAGACCCCCAAAGTAGCCAAAATAGCGTTATGCCATTGGCGACTTATGATGGGTTCGAGCCCGTGTACCGCCCAAACCATGCCTTGTGACCCCAAAAGACCGGGTATACAGACGTAGTGTATGATCATACGAGTCGAACGAGACCCTCTGCAAGTTCCTATCTTGGGGAGGGTAGCGGCTAGGGGTCGGACCCCGTGGTGCCTATAATAGCAGTGTATTGAACTTTGCGTTTTTGGCCGGTTTCGGGCCCGAACAGAGCCCAAACCAGGCTCTGTGACCCCGGAAGACCGGGTATGTAGATGTAGGGCAGGTGGACGAGAGTAGAAAAACACCGTCGCTAGGCCCCTATCTTGGGGCTGAAAGAGGGGCCAGACCCCCAAAGTAGCCAAAATAGCGTTATGCCATTGGCGACTCATGATGGGTTCGAGCCCGTGTACCGCCCAAACCATGCTTTGTGACCCCAAAAGACCGGGTATACAGACGTAGGGTATGATCATACGAGTCGAACGAGACCCTCTGCAAGTTCCTATCTTGGGGAGGGTAGCAGCTAGGGGTCGGACCCCGTGGTGCCTATAATAGCAGTGTATTGAACTTTGCGTTTTTGGCCGGTTTCAGGCCCGAACAGAGCCCAAACCAGGCTCTGTGACCCCGGAAGACCGGGTATGTAGATGTAGGGCAGGTGGACGAGAGTAGAAAAACACCGTCGCTAGGGCCCTATCTTGGGGCTGAAAGAGGGGCCAGACCCCCAAAGTAGCCAAAATAGCGTTATGCCATTGGCGACTTATGATGGGTTCGAGTCCGTGTACCGCCCAAACCATGCTTTGTGACCCCAAAAGACCGGGTATACAGACGTAGTGTATGATCATACGAGTCGAACGAGACCCTCTGCAAGTTCTTATCTTGGGGAGGGTAGCGGCTAGGGGTCGGACCCCGTGGTGCCTATAATAGCAGTGTATTGAACTTTGCGTTTTTGGCCAGTTTCGGGCCCGAACAGAGCCCAAACCAGGCTCTGTGACCCCGGAAGACCGGGTATGTAGATGTAGGGCAGGTGGACGAGAGTAGAAAAACACCGTCCCTAGGGCCCTATCTTGGGGCTGAAAGAGGGGCCAGACCCCCAAAGTAGCCAAAATAGCGTTATGCCATTGGCGACTTATGATGGGTTCGAGTCCGTGTACCGCCCAAACCATGCTTTGTGACCCCAAAAGACCGGGTATACAGACGTAGTGTATGATCATACGAGTCGAACGAGACCCTCTGCAAGTTCCTATCTTGGGGAGGGTAGCGGCTAGGGGTCGGACCCCGTGGTGCCTATAATAGCAGTGTATTGAACTTTGCGTTTTTGGCCGGTTTCGGGCCCGAACAGAGCCCAAACCAGGCTCTGTGACCCCGGAAGACCGGGTATGTAGATGTAGGGCAGGTGGACGAGAGTAGAAAAACACCGTCGCTAGGCCCCTATCTTGGGGCTGAAAGAGGGGCCAGACCCCCAAAGTAGCCAAAATAGCGTTATGCCATTGGCGACTTATGATGGGTTCGAGCCCGTGTACCGCCCAAACCATGCTTTGTGACCCCAAAAGACCGGGTATACAGACGTAGTGTATGATCATACGAGTCGAACGAGACCCTCTGCAAGTTCCTATCTTGGGGAGGGTAGCGGCTAGGGGTCGGACCCCGTGGTGCCTATAATAGCAGTGTATTGAACTTTGCGTTTTTGGCCGGTTTCGGGCCCGAACAGAGCCCAAACCAGGCTCTGTGACCCCGGAAGACCGGGTATGTAGATGTAGGGCAGGTGGACGAGAGTAGAAAAACACCGTCGCTAGGGCCCTATCTTGGGGCTGAAAGAGGGGCCAGACCCCCAAAGTAGCCAAAATAGCGTTATGCCATTGGCGACTTATGATGGGTTCGAGTCCGTGTACCGCCCAAACCATGCTTTGTGACCCCAAAAGACCGGGTATACAGACGTAGTGTATGATCATACAAGTCGAACGAGACCCTCTGCAAGTTCTTATCTTGGGGAGGGTAGCGGCTAGGGGTCGGACCCCGTGGTGCCTATAATAGCAGTGTATTGAACTTTGCGTTTTTGGCCGGTTTCGGGCCCGAACAGAGCCCAAACCAGGCTCTGTGACCCCGGAAGACCGGGTATGTAGATGTAGGGCAGGTGGACGAGAGTAGAAAAACACCGTCGCTAGGCCCCTATCTTGGGGCTGAAAGAGGGGCCAGACCCCCAAAGTAGCCAAAATAGCGTTATGCCATTGGCGACTTATGATGGGTTCGAGTCCGTGTACCGCCCAAACCATGCTTTGTGACCCCAAAAGACCGGGTATACAGACGTAGTGTATGATCATACGAGTCGAACGAGACCCTCTGCAAGTTCCTATCTTGGGGAGGGTAGCGGCTAGGGGTCGGACCCCGTCGTGCCTATAATAGCAGTGTATTGAACTTTGCGTTTTTGGCCGGTTTCGGGCCCGAACAGAGCCCAAACCAGGCTCTGTGACCCCGGAAGACCGGGTATGTAGATGTAGGGCAGGTGGACGAGAGTAGAAAAACACCGTCGCTAGGCCCCTATCTTGGGGCTGAAAGAGGGGCCAGACCCCCAAAGTAGCCAAAATAGCGTTATGCCATTGGCGACTTATGATGGGTTCGAGTCCGTGTACCGCCCAAACCATGCTTTGTGACCCCAAAAGACCGGGTATACAGACGTAGTGTATGATCATACGAGTCGAACGAGACCCTCTGCAAGTTCTTATCTTGGGGAGGGTAGCGGCTAGGGGTCGGACCCCGTGGTGCCTATAATAGCAGTGTATTGAACTTTGCGTTTTTGGCCGGTTTCGGGCCCGAACAGAGCCCAAACCAGGCTCTGTGACCCCGAAAGACCGGGTATGTAGATGTAGGGCAGGTGGACGAGAGTAGAAAAACACCGTCGCTAGGCCCCTATCTTGGGGCTGAAAGAGGGGCCAGACCCCCAAAGTAGCCAAAATAGCGTTATGCCATTGGCGACTTATGCGGCTAGGGGTCGGACCCCGTGGTGCCTATAATAGCAGTGTATTGAACTTTGCGTTTTTGGCCGGTTTCGGGCCCGAACAGAGCCCAAACCAGGCTCTGTGACCCCGGAAGACCGGGTATGTAGATGTAGGGCAGGTGGACGAGAGTAGAAAAACACCGTCGCTAGGCCCCTATCTTGGGGCTGAAAGAGGGGCCAGACCCCCAAAGTAGCCAAAATAGCGTTATGCCATTGGCGACTTATGATGGGTTCGAGCCCGTGTACCGCCCAAACCATGCTTTGTGACCCCAAAAGACCGGGTATACAGACGTAGTGTATGATCATACGAGTCGAACGAGACCCTCTGCAAGTTCCTATCTTGGGGAGGGTAGCGGCTAGGGGTCGGACCCCGTGGTGCCTATAATAGCAGTGTATTGAACTTTGCGTTTTTGGCCGGTTTTGGGCCCGAACAGAGCCCAAACCAGGCTCTGTGACCCCGGAAGACCGGGTATGTAGATGTAGGGCAGGTGGACGAGAGTAGAAAAACACCGTCGCTAGGCCCCTATCTTGGGGCTGAAAGAGGGGCCAGACCCCCAAAGTAGCCAAAATAGCGTTATGCCATTGGCGACTTATGATGGGTTCGAGCCCGTGTACCGCCCAAACCATGCTTTGTGACCCCAAAAGACCGGGTATACAGACGTAGTGTATGATCATACGAGTCGAACGAGACCCTCTGCAAGTTCCTATCTTGGGGAGGGTAGCGGCTAGGGGTCGGACCCCGTGGTGCCTATAATAGCAGTGTATTGAACTTTGCGTTTTTGGCCGGTTTCGGGCCCGAACAGAGCCCAAACCAGGCTCTGTGACCCCGGAAGACCTGGTATGTAGATGTAGGGCAGGTGGACGAGAGTAGAAAAACACCGTCGCTAGGCCCCTATCTTGGGGCTGAAAGAGGGGCCAGACCCCCAAAGTAGCCAAAATAGCGTTATGCCATTGGCAACTTATGATGGGTTCGAGCCCGTGTACCGCCCAAACCATGCCTTGTGACCCCAAAAGACCGGGTATACAGACGTAGTGTATGATCATACGAGTCGAACGAGACCCTCTGCAAGTTCCTATCTTGGGGAGGGTAGCGGCTAGGGGTCGGACCCCGTGGTGCCTATAATAGCAGTGTATTGAACTTTGCGTTTTTGGCCGGTTTCGGGCCCGAACAGAGCCCAAACCAGGCTCTGTGACCCCGGAAGACCGGGTATGTAGATGTAGGGCAGGTGGACGAGAGTAGAAAAACACCGTCGCTAGGCCCCTATCTTGGGGCTGAAAGAGGGGCCAGACCCCCAAAGTAGCCAAAATAGCGTTATGCCATTGGCGACTCATGATGGGTTCGAGCCCGTGTACCGCCCAAACCATGCTTTGTGACCCCAAAAGACCGGGTATACAGACGTAGTGTATGATCATACGAGTCGAACGAGACCCTCTGCAAGTTCCTATCTTGGGGAGGGTAGCGGCTAGGGGTCGGACCCCGTGGTGCCTATAATAGCAGTGTATTGAACTTTGCGTTTTTGGCCGGTTTCAGGCCCGAACAGAGCCCAAACCAGGCTCTGTGACCCCGGAAGACCGGGTATGTAGATGTAGGGCAGGTGGACGAGAGTAGAAAAACACCGTCGCTAGGGCCCTATCTTGGGGCTGAAAGAGGGGCCAGACCCCCAAAGTAGCCAAAATAGCGTTATGCCATTGGCGACTTATGATGGGTTCGAGTCCGTGTACCGCCCAAACCATGCTTTGTGACCCCAAAAGACCGGGTATACAGACGTAGTGTATGATCATACGAGTCGAACGAGACCCTCTGCAAGTTCTTATCTTGGGGAGGGTAGCGGCTAGGGGTCGGACCCCGTGGTGCCTATAATAGCAGTGTATTGAACTTTGCGTTTTTGGCCGGTTTCGGGCCCGAACAGAGCCCAAACCAGGCTCTGTGACCCCGGAAGACCGGGTATGTAGATGTAGGGCAGGTGGACGAGAGTAGAAAAACACCGTCCCTAGGGCCCTATCTTGGGGCTGAAAGAGGGGCCAGACCCCCAAAGTAGCCAAAATAGCGTTATGCCATTGGCGACTTATGATGGGTTCGAGTCCGTGTACCGCCCAAACCATGCTTTGTGACCCCAAAAGACCGGGTATACAGACGTAGTGTATGATCATACGAGTCGAACGAGACCCTCTGCAAGTTCCTATCTTGGGGAGGGTAGCGGCTAGGGGTCGGACCCCGTGGTGCCTATAATAGCAGTGTATTGAACTTTGCGTTTTTGGCCGGTTTCGGGCCCGAACAGAGCCCAAACCAGGCTCTGTGACCCCGGAAGACCGGGTATGTAGATGTAGGGCAGGTGGACGAGAGTAGAAAAACACCGTCGCTAGGCCCCTATCTTGGGGCTGAAAGAGGGGCCAGACCCCCAAAGTAGCCAAAATAGCGTTATGCCATTGGCAACTTATGATGGGTTCGAGCCCGTGTACCGCCCAAACCATGCTTTGTGACCCCAAAAGACCGGGTATACAGACGTAGTGTATGATCATACGAGTCGAACGAGACCCTCTGCAAGTTCCTATCTTGGGGAGGGTAGCGGCTAGGGGTCGGACCCCGTGGTGCCTATAATAGCAGTGTATTGAACTTTGCGTTTTTGGCCGGTTTCGGGCCCGAACAGAGCCCAAACCAGGCTCTGTGACCCCGGAAGACCGGGTATGTAGATGTAGGGCAGGTGGACGAGAGTAGAAAAACACCGTCGCTAGGGCCCTATCTTGGGGCTGAAAGAGGGGCCAGACCCCCAAAGTAGCCAAAATAGCGTTATGCCATTGGCGACTTATGATGGGTTCGAGTCCGTGTACCGCCCAAACCATGCTTTGTGACCCCAAAAGACCGGGTATACAGACGTAGTGTATGATCATACGAGTCGAACGAGACCCTCTGCAAGTTCTTATCTTGGGGAGGGTAGCGGCTAGGGGTCGGACCCTGTGGTGCCTATAATAGCAGTGTATTGAACTTTGCGTTTTTGGCCGGTTTCGGGCCCGAACAGAGCCCAAACCAGGCTCTGTGACCCCGGAAGACCGGGTATGTAGATGTAGGGCAGGTGGACGAGAGTAGAAAAACACCGTCGCTAGGCCCCTATCTTGGGGCTGAAAGAGGGGCCAGACCCCCAAAGTAGCCAAAATAGCGTTATGCCATTGGCGACTTATGATGGGTTCGAGTCCGTGTACCGCCCAAACCATGCTTTGTGACCCCAAAAGACCGGGTATACAGACGTAGTGTATGATCATACGAGTCGAACGAGACCCTCTGCAAGTTCCTATCTTGGGGAGGGTAGCGGCTAGGGGTCGGACCCCGTCGTGCCTATAATAGCAGTGTATTGAACTTTGCGTTTTTGGCCGGTTTCGGGCCCGAACAGAGCCCAAACCAGGCTCTGTGACCCCGGAAGACCGGGTATGTAGATGTAGGGCAGGTGGACGAGAGTAGAAAAACACCGTCGCTAGGCCCCTATCTTGGGGCTGAAAGAGGGGCCAGACCCCCAAAGTAGCCAAAATAGCGTTATGCCATTGGCGACTTATGATGGGTTCGAGCCCGTGTACCGCCCAAACCATGCTTTGTGACCCCAAAAAACCGGGTATACAGACGTAGTGTATGATCATACGAGTCGAACGAGACCCTCTGCAAGTTCCTATCTTGGGAAGGGTAGCGGCTAGGGGTCGGACCCCGTGGTGCCTATAATAGCAGTGTATTGAACTTTGCGTTTTTGGCCGGTTTCGGGCCCGAACAGAGCCCAAACCAGGCTCTGTGACCCCGGAAGACCGGGTATGTAGATGTAGGGCAGGTGGACGAGAGTAGAAAAACACCGTCGCTAGGCCCCTATCTTGGGGCTGAAAGAGGGGCCAGACCCCCAAAGTAGCCAAAATAGCGTTATGCCATTGGCGACTTATGATGGGTTCGAGTCCGTGTACCGCCCAAACCATGCTTTGTGACCCCAAAAGACCGGGTATACAGACGTAGTGTATGATCATACGAGTCGAACGAGACCCTCTGCAAGTTCTTATCTTGGGGAGGGTAGCGGCTAGGGGTCGGACCCCGTGGTGCCTATAATAGCAGTGTATTGAACTTTGCGTTTTTGGCCGGTTTCGGGCCCGAACAGAGCCCAAACCAGGCTCTGTGACCCCGAAAGACCGGGTATGTAGATGTAGGGCAGGTGGACGAGAGTAGAAAAACACCGTCGCTAGGCCCCTATCTTGGGGCTGAAAGAGGGGCCAGACCCCCAAAGTAGCCAAAATAGCGTTATGCCATTGGCGACTTATGCGGCTAGGGGTCGGACCCCGTGGTGCCTATAATAGCAGTGTATTGAACTTTGCGTTTTTGGCCGGTTTCGGGCCCGAACAGAGCCCAAACCAGGCTCTGTGACCCCGGAAGACCGGGTATGTAGATGTAGGGCAGGTGGACGAGAGTAGAAAAACACCGTCGCTAGGCCCCTATCTTGGGGCTGAAAGAGGGGCCAGACCCCCAAAGTAGCCAAAATAGCGTTATGCCATTGGCGACTTATGATGGGTTCGAGCCCGTGTACCGCCCAAACCATGCTTTGTGACCCCAAAAGACCGGGTATACAGACGTAGTGTATGATCATACGAGTCGAACGAGACCCTCTGCAAGTTCCTATCTTGGGGAGGGTAGCGGCTAGGGGTCGGACCCCGTGGTGCCTATAATAGCAGTGTATTGAACTTTGCGTTTTTGGCCGGTTTTGGGCCCGAACAGAGCCCAAACCAGGCTCTGTGACCTCGGAAGACCGGGTATGTAGATGTAGGGCAGGTGGACGAGAGTAGAAAAACACCGTCGCTAGGCCCCTATCTTGGGGCTGAAAGAGGGGCCAGACCCCCAAAGTAGCCAAAATAGCGTTATGCCATTGGCGACTTATGATGGGTTCGAGTCCGTGTACCGCCCAAACCATGCTTTGTGACCCCAAAAGACCGGGTATACAGACGTAGTGTATGATCATACGAGTCGAACGAGACCCTCTGCAAGTTCCTATCTTGGGGAGGGTAGCGGCTAGGGGTCGGACCCCGTGGTGCCTATAATAGCAGTGTATTGAACTTTGCGTTTTTGGCCGGTTTCGGGCCCGAACAGAGCCCAAACCAGGCTCTGTGACCCCGGAAGACCGGGTATGTAGATGTAGGGCAGGTGGACGAGAGTAGAAAAACACCGTCGCTAGGCCCCTATCTTGGGGCTGAAAGAGGGGCCAGACCCCCAAAGTAGCCAAAATAGCGTTATGCCATTGGCGACTTATGATGGGTTCGAGCCCGTGTACCGCCCAAACCATGCTTTGTGACCCCAAAAGACCGGGTATACAGACGTAGTGTATGATCATACGAGTCGAACGAGACCCTCTGCAAGTTCCTATCTTGGGGAGGGTAGCGGCTAGGGGTCGGACCCCGTGGTGCCTATAATAGCAGTGTATTGAACTTTGCGTTTTTGGCCGGTTTCGGGCCCGAACAGAGCCCAAACCAGGCTCTGTGACCCCGGAAGACCGGGTATGTAGATGTAGGGCAGGTGGACGAGAGTAGAAAAACACCGTCGCTAGGCCCCTATCTTGGGGCTGAAAGAGGGGCCAGACCCCCAAAGTAGCCAAAATAGCGTTATGCCATTGGCGACTTATGATGGGTTCGAGTCCGTGTACCGCCCAAACCATGCTTTGTGACCCCAAAAGACCGGGTATACAGACGTAGTGTATGATCATACGAGTCGAACGAGACCCTCTGCAAGTTCCTATCTTGGGGAGGGTAGCGGCTAGGGGTCGGACCCCTTGGTGCCTATAATAGCAGTGTATTGAACTTTGCGTTTTTGGCCGGTTTCGGGCCCGAACAGAGCCCAAACCAGGCTCCGTGACCCCGGAAAACCCGGTATGAAGATTTCATATTAGATTATCTTGTCATAGTCATGCATAATGTCAATCGTAACTTCTCATACATTTCCGTAACTGAGAATGCAAATATGCAATTTCGTTAGATTAACGCCGAGGAATTCCGATTGACATAACGTGCATTTGTACATGATTGTTATATTAAATGTCTTGTCAAAATTTAATGTCAATAGTGACTGTCGATAATTTGTAACGTATTTCCAAATTTTCCTGAATCTCAATTTTAGCGTCAAAACAATTAATGTTGATGTTTTTGAAACCCAAAAATTCAAACAAAAATGTCGAAATTATTGATTTCGTCATTTTGACCGGTACCAATTTTATGCAGAGCTATCATTGTTGTTTATTCACGAGTATTTCTGACTGATGAATCTATAAATTGTCTACCTTTATGCACCAGTCAGTTGAATTCACGCCCCTCCCCACCGGTATGGGCGGTGGACGGCCGGGGAAACGGTCGTGTTTTTACCTGCACTGCTGAACCAATACCCCGGGGACAATATTTAGTTATCAGGGGGATAACTGAAATTTTACCTTCAGATGTCCCCGGCAACGGGGGTTGCGGGGGAGGGGGTTACATCCCAAAAGTAAAAATACCGGCCCGTCCCCGGGGATTGGGGCGTGGATGCACTATTTGTCATACAATGAAATTATGACCATCAAGTTTTTTAACACCGAGACCGAGTGGATAATTCTCTCCGAGGCTTCAGATCCAGAAGTCCCTGTTTTGAATTTCGACCGACGTATAGGCAATATCCGAAAGTTTTTCGTAAAATTGATATGGTAATGTACCAGTGAGTTGCATACATGCCCCACCCGGAATATGTTGAAGATAGTGTTTTACCTTCAAGCTTCGTTAGTTGCTTTGAAATTTGCAGTAGAGGGAAGATCTCTTTTTTCTGTAGTATTGAGGATACACAAATGTACTTATAGTAACTATTTTGGCTAACTGTATCATAGAAAATGAGTAAAAAATTATATATATGTATAGAGACCAGGATCCGAAATTACAACCAATACTTACACTCAGCATTCAGGGGCGTAGCTAGGACCTTAGCATGTGTAGGCCCGTAGGTAAATATGAAAAAAGTATGGGGGTCCGGGGGCATTCTCCCCCTGATTTTTTTTATTCCTTGAAAGGTACTTGTTTGTTTTGACGTATATTTAGGAGATCAAATTTCAAGTTAAACTTTAAAAAAATATTATTTTTCTCGAAAGGATGTGTAGGTCGGGTCTAATGGCCTAGCGGCAGCTACGCTACTGGCATTCAATACTCAAATACATGTATTGAATTTGTCATACACAGAGCTATTATTTGCATTTTCAATAATAATTATGAAAATAATAATAAATACATGTACATTTTGTAATGATAATAATAATCACGAATACATCTAAAGTGGTTTGCATAATGTTATTTGGTTCAAGACCAATTTTCAAAAATTGATTAATTATGGTCGACATCAACATGAAACAACAATTTACAGAAATTACAAAGTCAATACTTAATTAAGTAATGAAGAAACGAAACAAATTACAAAAACTAAAGCATTATGGTAATGGTACTCAAAATAACAATGTACATGTAATTTATTGGTGTAATGTTGTAGTGTGAAATAATGCCAATTTTACATCATGTAGTGATTATGGTGGTTTATGAGTGAGTAAGTAAGTAAGTTAGTAAGTAAGTGAAGTCTTTATTTTACGAGGCTAACATATTTACAATAATGCAATCTTCCATACGGGCCTCAACATATATACATTAAATATAAAGGGTACATTACATGAAAAATAGGTATACATGTACAAATATAATCAACAAAGTAATTGTTACAAAGGTAAGATATATTAACAGCATGAGTCGTGTTTTATGTCCATGTTTGTTTATGGGTATTGCCTTTTAATGTATGCATTTTGGAATTTATTTCTTGTGTCTGATTTTCGTACTGCTTTTGGTATTTCATTCCATATGTTTGGTCCTGAGTAGGCAAGTGATTTTCTGGAGAATTCAAAATTTGTTGATGGTACATATAGTTCTTCATTGGTTATGGATCTGAGATTACATGAATGAACTTGGTTTAGTTTTGTGAATTTGTGTTGCATGTATCTTGGAAATTGGTTGTCATTGAGTGATTTGTACACTAGAATTGATTTTTTACATTCAACTCTTTTGTCAAATTTCATCCACTGAAGTTTATTGAACAAAACGTCAGAGGGAGTGTCAAAGTCTTGTACATCAAGAATAACACGTGCTGCCCGTTTTTGGAATTTAATGACTTCGTTCCTTATCTTTTTGTCTGTATTACCCAAGATTGAACAGCAATAATCTAGGTGTGGGAGGATGTAAGCATTAAAAATAATTTTCTTGTTGGAACATCTAAGTATTGTTTGATTCGGATGAGTAGGAAGAGTTGTGTATTGCATTTTTTATAATTTTGTCTATATGAGTTTTCCATTTTAGTGTATTATCTATATTGATTCCAAGAAGTCTTTCATTTTCTGAAAGTTCAATATCATGGTTCTGTAATTTCAATTTGATGTCTGGGATGTTCGGTTTGTTTTTTTGTCTTGTTATATATGTACATATGTTTTGTTTTTTGTGCATTGATTATCATGGAGTTTTGTGCGCACCATGAATCTACAATGTCAAGATCAGATTGAAGGATCTGATAGATGTCTTGAATTGTAATACCTGATGTTGTTAGTGTTGTGTCGTCAGCAAAGATGTCTGTTGTAGAAGACTAAATATGATAAGGTAAGTCATTTATATAAATGAGAAATAACAGGGGTCCCAAAACTGAGCCTTGTGGAACACCTGAAACTATATCTGCGGGGTCTGAAAGTTTTGCAGAAACGCATACTTTCTGTGTTCTGTTTGATAGATAGGAATTAATCCAAGCTATGCTGTCTGATGACAAATGGTAAAATTTGAGCTTGTCTATAAGAATATTGTGGTTGACAAGGTCAAATGCTTTGGTGACAATTGTGGTGGTCTCACCACTCATTCAGCCCAAAGATAGCATCCTATTGATTGTTTCTGTTAATTCATATGGGCTTGGGCTACGACTGTATACTCACTCCTCCAGGTTATAGCAACCTAGTTTGGGTTGTACATGTATATTGTTTTATGGCAACATTGAGGGTCTGACGCCGGTTCCTGCAACAGGATAGAACTCTATCAAAGGTCTCATTTCATTCTAGGAGCAAGTGCTATAGCTTCATTTCGTGTTTAGATCATAGAGTCTCGTTTGTGATCGAATTCATCAAAGGTCGCCTATAGACAAATGCATAAATTTTAATTGTATTGATACAGCCTGATAAGAGGCTAACAAGTTCCTCAAAAGACAAAAGGTAGACAAAAGGTTGGAATCAACCTCCCTTTCAGCTAGCGACGGTCGTATTCGACTCATGTTAATCTGTCTTACATCTACATACCTGGTCGTCAGGTGTCACACAGCTTAGTTAGAGCTCTACACGGTACAAATGTGATGATAATAATAATAATAAAAATAATGACTTTATTTTACGATGTTGACACATTTGCATAATATTAAGACAATCATGTACAGTGGTCCCTCTCTTGAGCGACATTCTTCGGAGACCGAAAAAGTGTTTGTTGTAGAGAGGGAGTCGTTGTGGAGAGGGGAATGTATGTCTAACTCCCTTGTGAATGAAACATGCCAAACCTTCCACAAAAGGGTACAAATAAGCACGTGTACAACAATAATAATAATAATAATAACACAGATATATAATAATAAAGACTTTATTTTACGAGGAAACTTATTAGACAATAAACTAAACAATCAATCTTCCGAAACACGATCTTCCAGGTGGACCCAACACAGATACGTGTACAAGTAATATAATACGAATATGGCTTAATGCTATATTGACTACTTTGGGGATCTGGTCCATCTTTCAACCCAAAGATAGGGACAAAGTGACGGTATTTTTCGACTCCCAACCGCCGGGCCTACATCTACATATTAGGTCTTAGGGGTTTCAGAGCCTGGTTTGGGCTCTGTTAGGGCCCGAAACCGGCCAAAAACGCAAACTTCAATACTCTGCTACTATAGGCGCTTCGGGATCCGGTCCCTAGCCCCTATCAGCCCCAAGATAGGTACTTGCCGAAGGTCTCGTTCGACTCGTACGATCATACACTACGTCTGTATACCCGGTCTTTTGGGGTCACAAAGCATGGTTTGGGCGGTACATCGGCGGTCGAACACATCCAAAAAATCCGCCCATGGAATAACGCTTTTTTGGCTACTTTGGGGATCTGGCCCCTCTTTCAGCCCAAGATAAGGGCCTAGCGACGGTATTTTTCAACTCTTGTCCACCTGCTCTACATCTAAATACCCGGTCTTCCGGGGTCACAGAGCCTGGTTTGGGCTCTGTTCGGGCCCGAAACCGACCCAAAACGAAAAGTGCAATACACTGCTATTACTAGTATAGGCACCACGGGGTCCGGCCCCTAGCCGCTACCCTCCCAAAGATAGGAACTTGCAGAGGGTCTCGTTCGACTCGTATGATCATACGCTACGTCTGTATACCCGGTCTTTGGGGTCAAAAAGCATGCTTTGGGCGGAACACAGGCTCGAACCCTTCCAAAGTCGCCTATGGCATAACGCTATTTTTGCTACTTTGAAGGTCTGGCCCCTCCTTCAGCCCCAAGATAGGGGCCTAGCGACGGTATTTTTGAACTCTCATCCATCTGTCCCACACCTACATACCCGGTCTTCCGGGGTCACAGAGTCTGGTTTGGGCTCTGTTCGGGCCCGAAACCGGCCCAAAACGCAAAGTTCAATACACTGCTATTATAGGCACCACAGGGTCCGGCCCCTAGCCGCTACCCTCCCCAAGATAGGAACTTGCCGAGGGTCTCGTTCGATTCGTATGATCATACACTACGTCTGTATACCCTGTCTTTTGGGGTCACAAAGAATGGTATGGGCGGTACATGGGCTCGAACCCATCATAACTCGACAATGACATACAGCTATTTTAGCAACTTTGGGGATGTGACCCCTCTTTCAGACCCCAGATAAGGGCCTAGCGACGGTATTTTTCAACTCTCGTCCACCTGCCCTACATCTACATACCCGGTTTTCCGGGGTCACAGAGCCTAGTTTGGGCTCTGTTCGGGCCCGAAACTGGCCCAAAACGCAAAGTTCAACACACTGCTATTATAGGCACCACGGGTTCAGTCCTCTAGCCGCTACGCTCCCAAAGAAAGGAACTTGCTGAGGGTCTCGTTCGACTTGTATGATCATACACTACGTCTGTATATCCGGTCTTTTGGGGTCACAAAGAATGGTATGGGCGGTACATGGGCTCGAACCCATCATAAGTCGACAATGACATACAGCTATTTGGGCTACTTTGGGGGTCTGGCCCCTCTTTCAGCCCCAAGATAGGGGCCTAGCGACGGTGTTTTTCTACTCTCGTCCACCTGCCCTACATCTACTTACCCGGTCTTCCGGGGTCACAGAGCCTGGTTTGGGCTCTGTTCGGGCCCGAAACCGGCCCAAAACGCAAAGTTCAATACACTGCTATTATAGGCACCACGGGGTCCGACCCCTAGCCGCTACCATCCCCAAGATAGGAACTTGCAGAGGGTCTTGTTCTACTCGTATGATCATACACTACGTCTGTATACCCTGTCTTTTGAGGTCACAAAGCATGGTTTGGGCGGTACAGGGGCTCGAACCCTTCCAAAGTCGTCTATGGCATAACGCTATTTTGGCTACTTTGGGGGTCTGGCCCCTCTTTTAGCCCCAAGATAGGGGCCTAGCGATGGTGTTTTTCTACTCTCGTCCACCTGCCCTACATCTACATACCCGGTCTTCCGGGGTCACAGAGCCTGGTTTGGGCTCTGTTCGGGCCCGAAACCGGCCAAAAACGCAAAGTTCAATACACTGCTATTATAGGCACCACGGGGTCCGACCCCTAGCCGCTACCGTCCCCAAGATAGGAACTTGCCGAGGGTCTCATTCGACTCGTATGATCATACACTACGTCTGTATATCCGGTCTTTTGGGGTCACAAAGCATTGTTTGGGCGGTACACGGGCTCGAACCAATCATAAGTCGACAATGACATACAGCTATTTTGGCTACTTTGGGGGTCTGGCCCCTCTTTCAGCCCCAAGATAGGGGCCTAGCGACGGTGTTTTTCTACTCTCGTCCACCTGCCCTACATCTACATACCCGGTCTTCCGGGGTCACAGAGCCTAGTTTGGGCTCTGTTCGGGCCGGAAACTGGCCCAAAACGCAAAGTTCAACACACTGCTATTATAGGCACCACGGGGTCAGGCCTCTAGCCGCTACGCTCCCAAAGAAAGGAACTTGCTGAGGGTCTCGTTGGACTCGTATGATCATACACTACGTCTGTATATCCGGTCTTTTGGGGTCACAAAGCATGGTTTGGGCGGTACACGGGCTCGAACCCATCATAAGTCGCTTACGGCATAACGCCATTTTGGCTACTTTGGGGATCTGGCCCCTCTTTTAGCCCCAAGATAGGGGCCTAGCGACGGTGTTTTTCTACTCTCGACCAACTGCCCTACATCTACATACCTGGTCTTCCGGGGTCACAGAGCCTGGTTTGGGCTCTGTTCGGGCCCGAAACCGGCCCAAAACGCAAAGTTCAATACACTGCTATTATAGGCACCACGGGGTCCGACCCCTAGCCGCTATCCTCCCCAAGATAGGAACTTGCCGAGGGTCTCGTTCGACTCGTATGATCATACACTACGTCTGTTTACCGGTCTCTTGGGGTCACAAAGCATGGTTTGGGCGGTTCACGGGCTCGAACCCATCATAAGTCGACAATGACATACAGCTATTTTGGCTACTTTGGGGGTCTGGCCCCTCTTTCAGCCCCAAGATAGGGGCCTAGCGACGGTGTTTTTCTACTCTCGTCCACCTGCCCTACATCTACATACCCGGTCTTCCGGGGTCACAGAGCCTGGTTTGGGCTCTGTTCGGGCCCGAAACCGGCCCAAAACGCAAAGTTCATTACACTGCTATTATAGGCACCACGGGGTCCGACCCCTAGCCGCTACCGTCCCCAAGATAGGAGCTTGCCGAGGGTCTCGTTCGTCTCGTATGATCATACACTACGTCTGTATAACCGATCTTTTGGGGTCACAAAGCATGGTTTGGGCGGTACACGGGCTCGAACCCATCATAAGTCGACAATGACATACAGCTATTTTGGCTACTTTGGGGGTCTGGCCCCTCTTTCAGCCCCAAGATAGGGGCCTAGCGACGAGATTTTTCTACTCTCGTTCACCTGCCCTACATCGGCATACCCGGTCTTCCGGGGTCACAGAGCCTGGTTTTGGCTCTGTTCGGGCCTGAAACCGGCCCAAAACGCAAAGTTCAATACACTGCTATTATAGGCACCACGGGGTCCGACCCCTAGCCGCTACCCTCCCCAAGATAGGAACTTGCAGAGGGTCTCGTTCGACTCGTATGATCATACACTACGTCTGTATACCCGGTCTATTGGGGTCACAAAGCATGGTTTGGGCGGTACACGGGCTCGAACCCATCATAAGTCGACAATGACATTCAGCTATTTTGGCTACTTTGGGGGTCTGGCCCCTCTTTCAGCCCCAAGATAGGGGCCTAGCGACGGTAATTTTCTACTCTCGTCCACCTACCCTACATCTACATACCCGGTCTTCCGGGGTCACAGAGCCTGGTTTGGGCTCTGTTCGGGCCCGAAACCGGCCCAAAACGCAAAGTTCAATACACTGCTATTATATGTACCACGGGGTCCGGCCCCTAGCCGCTATCCTCCCCAAGATAGGAACTTGCCGAGGGTCTCGTTCGACTCGTATGATCATACACTACGTCTGTTTACCCGGTCTTTTGGGGTCACAAAGCATGGTTTGGGTGGTACACGGGCTCGAACCCATCATAAGTCGACAATGACATTCAGCTATTTTGGCTACTTTGGGGGTCTGGCCCCTCTTTCAGCAACAAGATAGGTGCCTAGCGACGGTATTTTTCAACTCTATTCCACCTGCCCTACATCTGCATATCCGGTCTTTCGAGCTCACAAAGCCTGGTTGCCTCAATATGCCCCTTTTTATCATACCCATTCTTATTGTTTGCTGGGAAATTCTTATTGTTCGCTGGGAAATTTAGTGGTGTATAACCTATATCCTTATCGTTCGCTGGAGTTATTGTTCGCTGCTATCGCTCGCTGGCTTGACTTTAGCTCGTCCCATGTGGGACGTAAAGCCGACTAAAATATTTGTTTTATGTAATGTTTACGAAAACGGTCCTGTTTAATCAAGTCCAAGAGCAATTTCAATGTCTAATTACTCTACTATTATTGAGGCAAATTGGCTACTTGAAAGTTTAATAATTAACATGTTTATTGTCATTTTCAACACTGAAACTGAGATTGTAGTAAGAAATTATTCTGTTTTTCATACCTTAATTTTTGTCTTGTCCATGAGCCGCAAAATGAACAAAATTATTTTGACTCCCAAGGAAGAATTCACTTTAACCCCTCATGTAAAAAAACTGAAGTTGTTTCATTACCCCCAGTCTCTTTAAGACATTCCAAGCATTACAAAAAGGAATATTAATTGTTTGAAATGGTAAAAAAAAAACATTGATCAATATTAGTTCTAAACCACTTCAAAACTGAAAATTTTTGGCCTAAGGTAGAATTATTGTTTTCTATTTATTTGTACGAAACAAGTTAAAATTTCTGTTGAAATGTTGATCTGTTTTATTTCTCAATTTGATGATCAATTCATTCAATCACAGATTTTCTTCACACTGGGATTTGGTTTAGCCAGTTTGTGTGAATTTAAATCTGGTAGCTCTTTTATGCTGATGCTCTACCATTTATCTCTAGAGCTAGTGCAAAAGCAAGCTTGTTTGACAACTTCATGTTCAAAGTTAAATCAGCATACATATTGAATGCCTAGGTGGGTCTACATTATTATAAATTTCCATACAAAATTCCTTAATCTGTATGCTTCATTATGTGGGGCATTTTGAATAAAATTCTTTAATTCTTGAAATTTAGACAAAGCTGTCGTTCCATAAGTAGGCACTATATTTTTTATAATTCTTCACTTCTGGTTGATATTCATGCGCAACTTTAAGTTAATGGCCCTGTAGAGAAATTTCACAGTTTTCACACATAGTTGTTGGTTCAACACATATATATTTAGAATCAATATTGTATTATATATTATAGATAGATGATGTAGAATAACAAACAACAGTAAACAATGACATCTCAGGTTGATCTGGGTCTAGAACCCAGGACTTCTCCAAAATTACCAGTTTTACGAGAAGGTCAAAATAGTTTAGTATGTCAGGATCAGTTACCAGCACCACCCACACCTAGAGAACAGGCATCAGAATGGATGAAAGAAACAAGGATCAGGTACATTATAAGTTAACAATATTTTGATTATATTGTATTAAATGTAAATATGTAAATGTACTAAAAGAGTAATAAATTGAAAGGAAAAAAAAGTTAACAATATTGTCAATATACATACATGCCAAGTTTTTCAGACCCTTTTGCGTAAGATTAGTGTTAGAAATCCAGGAGATTTCATTAAAATGCAGATTTTCCTAGTTCAAGCTTAAACTTTCTATTGATATAAATGAAGTTTTCATGCAGTTTTGACTAATTGAAGTTGTAAGGCCATGCCATGCAAACTCCATGAAGCAATTCAGACTAATTTTTGCCATCATTTTCATAACTGAAACGAAAATCATCAGGTTCCAGTATTCCAAGACATGCATGAGATTTAATGAATTTGCCTCAGATCATGCAGAAAGTAGGGTCTCAAATGCAGGAGACTCACGCATGATGCAGGAGATCTGGCATTTATGATGTAGTAATCATGTATACAATATTGACCTATGTTAGTAATATTTTTGTGTATAATTATATGCATTATCCAGGGGTCGTAAAAAGATTTTTTTTTTACTTCTTTGATAAAATAAACTCTGATGTTCACATTTTACTTAGACAATCTTATTCATTCTGTCCTGCCTGATTCTGACTTCTAACTTGGTGGGAGTATTTTAATAGTGTTGCATTAATTCTTGATGATATTAAGTTTTAATGTATCGATTACAGGATAAATCGTCAACTAACAACAGAACAGGATGTTGATGAAAATGACATCAAACATCTCAAACAAGAGTTGATTCCTGTTTTTGTTGTTTGTCTGCAGCAAGATAGGTGAGTTGTCTATATCATATGTTTGAGTTTACTGTCTTTGTCTCTGAGCATAATTAATAAACTGTAATATGTTAACAATTTGCTTTTAAAAAAAGGTTTGTTTTAGTCTTCTTTCAAACATGCGTCAGCTCTGTTGATTTTATATTACTTCCCTGATTTTTGGGTTACATACTGGCTGTGGGTATTCTTGCTTATAGAAATTAAGAGGCGTTGTGTTTGTTTCAGTAATAGTGTTTTCAAATGTGTATGTTTAATGATGTTGTACATGTATATAGAAAAAATGGGTTTTATTATATAAATTTATAAATTTATTTAAATTTAGTCGTCATGGCTGGAAGTATCTTACAGAGATTCTACAGTTATTGGAACCGTTACAGAGTTATCTACAGTTGTATGATATGAAAGATGAGGTAGGTTGAACGGAACTAGCGTAAATTCGACTCTAAAATATTTATTACATAATAATAATAATAATAAAGACTTTATTTTAAGAGGCAACACAGTTGGGCAAGCCCAGTCTTCCCTATGACTATGAGCCTCTATGGAAAAACATGTTTGCAAAAATATTAAAACAATAAAATTTAAATGTTTGATAGTAGAATTGTCTCAAAGTATGATAATTGATGAGCCTCGTCTCAAAACTGTATATTGATATGTAACTGCATGACTGAGACCATCTTGGTGTGAGGTCTGTATCTGAATCATGTGTTGGTACTTATTCCAAACTGCCATCTATTGAACTAAGTCCATATCAAACAAGAGTGAAATTTTTATTATTTACATAATATTTTAAATTAAAAAAATGGTTAAAAGGGTGTATCTTCTATCAGATTTTTAAAAAACGCCTTATATAGCAAGTCTTCAAAGTGCTGTACATGTGAAAGTCATTGAAAGTTCAGTACATGTCTAAAAAATTCTCTTGTAAATTTATGAGCATATTTATTACAGCTGTATCACTATCTGGAGAGAATTGTGTACCATGCACAACTACACAGAGAGAAAATGTTTGATCTACAAGTCACAGAAGCCTTGCAGAAAGTTTTCCCAATTGTAAGTGGTTCTTTTCATTGTATTTATGATATTGAAGGAGGAGTGTTTATCTAGATAGATTTATCTTCATTTTGTTGTCCGGTGTGGAGCTCTGATTATAGATGTACATGCATAGAACCTGTCTTTATCACCTATACCTGTGTCAAAACCTCCAAACAACTGTCAGTCAGTCAGTGTTACCTTTCTTAAATTCTTAAACAAGCAGTAAAATTTCTAGAATTTGAAGATCATCCAGCTTGTGAAATTTTGAGAGTTGTATTTTTACGAAGTTCAGTAGTGTTTTGACGATTGTTAGGACATTATGTTTTCCTGAATTAGATTCCATATGTCTGTTTTAGGAAATCCAACAACTGAGGGAATCAAACACCAGAAAGATGAAGAATTATTGTGTAACGATACCAGAGATCAAACAATCCTCACAAACACCTAGTCCTAGAATGATGAAGATGGTACCCAGTCCACCAAACCTACACAGTAGTTTACCTGATGGAACCAATCCATACTCACTGTATATCAATGTAAGTGACGTTGAAAGTTGAGCGACAAGTTGTATATCAGCTGTTTAATTTGGTCCAAAATTAATTTTGTTCATTTCCCCTCCCAGCTCCCACTGCCAAGATCACCCATATCTGAAATATTTAATTGAGAAATCAGAAAAAATTGGAGGTTTGTTCCCAAAATAGTATGAGTGGGAACAAGCAGGATTAACGTTAACTACTTATCTGTATCTTTGACTTTTTATGCTAATTAGAATATTTGGCAATTTCTGTACAATACGAAAAATAAATATGCTTTAAATTAAAATTTGCAGTGTACAATTGAAGCTTAGGAATATTGGTAAAGGTGTCGTATTGACATATGATGGTCTAAATTGTGTTAATGAAACAAATATCGTTATCTTGCCTTTTCATGTTGAATATCATATTTTTACAGACTGAAGAACAGATAAGAATGGTTAAACCTCTCACATTTGGTGACCTCAGGAAATCTTTGGCTAATGTTGCAGTCGATATGGCAGCAAGTAAGAAACTTTACAATATGAATAAATTCATAATTATATACTTTCTCAATAATTGTTCAATATATGACATCATACCATTAGTCACCTAACCAGTTTTCATAGACTGTATCCTAACTGGTACTAGCTTACCATTCCATAAGGATCTAACAACTTCTCCATATGTGAAGAAACTCAATATTGTTATTATATGTTCAAAGAAGAGTAGTCTGGTTGCAAATACAGTGCACTAGCCACTGGACCACTGTCGTAGAAGTGTATACTTTAGTTTGTATTGTATCTCACTTGCATTCAAACATTAGTACTGAGAAGTCTTAGACGTTTCTAATTAATTTGAAAGAAATAAGAATTTAGTAAATATTAATTTGACACTCTCTTTATTGTTGAATGTTCATATTGAAATATAGTTACTGTAATATTATTGTTGGTGTTACAGGAGAGTCTATCTGGAGTCATTCACTAGGACCTATAGCTAAAGCTTTACAGACAGATATACCAGAGGAAACTCAGGTAATTATACAACTTTTACATCCTGTTACTCCCTTTAAAACCTAGTCATAGACGACCTGTCATACAGCATCTACTTTGGATGCAAGAAGTTTGTGTTTTGCTTGCGGTACCAAAAATGGTACCAATATTCCTCTTGTTTAACACTCAGCATTTAATAAAGTGATAAACTTTCTCTTATACCCTCCTGAAATTTGATACCATCAGAAATGAGGTGTTTATAGGGAATACAACCAACCTATATGCATAATTTCAGTGCATAGCACAGTTTTAATGTGTTTCTTTGCAGGTGTTATTGAATTATTGTCCTTGGATTTATTGCAGATATTTAATTAGATTTCATTCTTACTACATAATCTGTGATGACCAACATTCTATATGGCAACTCTGATCTTGTTAAGAAGATCTAGAGAGGGGAAGTAACTGTCTGATGATTTTTGTCACAGTTTTGTGGGAGCATATCGAGGGCTCAGTACAAAAAATGTGGTACATGCCTCTATATGATGTAGTTACCATAGTTTTGCACCATGCCCTCAATGCATTTTTTTGTCAATCACACTTTCTGGTTTATATTAAACTGATGATATACCATTCTTGTATCAGGTCGTAGAGAAACCAGTACAGAAAGAACAAGGTGGTTACAAACTGACACCCAGGAATACTGTCTCCAATCATACAGCTGCTGAAAGAAAGTTCAAGAAGACGCCAAGAATTGAGGTCAGTATATGTGTTGGGTATTAGTTATCCCCCCTCCCATCTTGATGAGGAAGTAAATTGCTTAGCATTTTGCACATGTCTTTTCAATTGGTCAGTCGGAAGGTCGGTCTGTTGGTAGATCAAATGGTTTCTGTTCCATAACTCAAGAATGCTTTCCCTAGGATCTTCATATTTTACATGGACGTTAATCAGCAACATTAGATGGCCCCTATTGATTTGAGGTCAGTAGGTCAAAGGCAACTGTGACCTTTACCATTTTTTTATACAAAATTGTTTTCATTCAATATCTTCAAATTGCATGGTGGTTGTCCAGCAACATTAGATGACCCTTATTGATCATGAGGTCAAAGGTCAAGGTCACATTGACCTTTACAATTTCCCACTTTAGGGCATACATGTTTTACAAACATCTCCTTTTTTAATATGTAACCACTAAGTGCTGAATGTTGGTGGTACCTGTTATGGTTTATGTTGTAAGCCGAATATGCAGAAAATTTTAGAAATTATTTCAAATAACCAAACTGAGCATTCTTTTAAAGGAAAAAACCTGCCTTAAATATTTGCTTGAACATATTTTCCTCATAGCTTAAATTTAGAATAAGTCGTCCCTTTGGTGCAACAAGGTCATATATCACTAAATAATCTATAGACGGATACAACCTTTTTGCACCAAAGGGATGAAGTGTCAGCTTGGGGAAATTGTGAAGGTGTTGTGACGGAGAGGTTGTTGCTCTTCAAAGGGCTGCTCTGGAGAGGTTGTACTTTAACTGAGGGATAATTATGTGATTTATTTACAGGAAGAGAAGATACCAAAGATGACGGGTAGAGAAGCTGTCGCTTATTTTGTTAAATGTCATCACATGGGAGAAATCAAATCTTTATTCTTCAACTATGTTCCTAGTCGACACTTTGCTCCGTATGATCTCATCTGTGTACACAAAAATAAGGTATGTTGGCGTGATTTATTCTACCAAATCAAAACATTAAATCGGCTGCAGATTAAACTCTGTCTTTTTACGATTTTTTGTGCTCCCCCACTTATTTATATAAGTGGGGGGGGCATATAGCAATGGTGCTGCCCATTCATACATAACGTAACTCTATACAGACCGTTGGGTGGAATTTCTTCAATCTTTCACAGATTAACACCCTTAATGTGTGGTTGACTGTAAAGGATGAAGTTTTGGCTTCATCAATTCTTACCAGAGTTATTGCCCTTAGTAACTTGTGCTATACACCCCAATGGGGTCACCCGTGTCCCATGGACTTATTTCTAGTTACATTATGTAATCTCTTGCAATGTGAACATTTGCAGTTTTGCTTCATTTTCCTGTAGTTAAGTTAGCGATTTTGAAATATTTGCCAATTTTGCAAATCGAATCCTGCCTATCATTATCTATGTTTGTTCTTGGAATGCCAAAGTAATGTTTATTTGTGTTGATCTGTATAGGATCCATCATGAGTTGTCTCTGGAGATCAACATTTCTTAAACGAGTCACGAAAACAAAGGTTATTTAGCAAGCCTTTGGCAAGCTTAATAATTTGTTTTCGTGATGACAGATTCTTTTTATCATATCCCAATGGACACTGAGTCAAACAATATCAGAAATAAGCCGACGATGTTACGTTTTCGCATTGTTCCATCATTTGTTATCATATGGAATGTCACATTATTTATGTAATAATTGTATGTATCATATTGTGTGTTATTCAGATCGATGCTGAGCATTTTGTATTTTCCACATTTGGTGTACTCCATGTGCTACCTAATGCTCCATCAGAGAGTAAAACACTAGCAGAATGGCAGAGGGAGGCTATACTATGGAAAGCTGTGTCATGTATTCCATTCTTCAAGAATTATCTAGCTAGGAAAATGTTTGACAGGTTGGTTGACTGATATCTTTGGTTTCGGTTCTGAAGCAGCTCTTGTAATTGTAGTGTTACCCGAAGACCACCAGTTAGGTCCACTCGCCTTTGCCCATCGCTCACCAGCCTAAAGCTATATGTAGTATATATCAAAAATAAAATTTGACAAAATGAGTACTTTAAAATTTAATATTTTAAAAATTCAAATGATTGTATTTCCCCATAATGGCTCTACAGGGGTATAAAATGATTCATTTTGGAGCAAGTCCTGAGTCCCTGACTCACGAAATTGGCTGGGGACTCGTTATATTTCAAAAATACTTTATTTTTACGTATTGGGACTCTTTGATTTTCTAAGTTCAATAGAAAAAAGTTCAAAACCAAAATGAAACACTGGGTATAATAAAACGTTATCACTTTATATATATGTACAGATGGAGAGCGAACAAGTTACATCTGGACTATCTGAGGAAACAACAGTTGATAGGTACAACCTTATTACAGAATGTACCTGTGTTTGGTGCTGCACTACTTCAAGTTCTCAGGTAACTCTATTAGCTCATATCTTCATCATAAAAGTTATTGTACTAAACATTACGTACTAATGTGAGCTCATCTCTGCAATTGATTTTGTAGCTGCAGCCGTGGTGCAGTGATTCTAGTGCTGGATTTGTACCCTGGATATCTGGGTTTAATTGCTGGTCACAGCATGTCATAATTGGAATTTTGTCAACTATGTTGAGTTGCTAGTTCCTTGTTGAAGGGCAAGTTAATATTAGTCAGGCAATGGTCCTATTTCTATTTAATGGTCTTATTTATCCTCGCCACCGGATAATCTGGTGAGGCCCCCAGAAGAGGTTTAATACTTTTTAGTTTTTTGGGGGATAGTGCATGATACAGAAGATGCCCCAATTCCAAAAGCATCCCTGGTTCTTTTACATGCTAGGTGTATAGCACCCATACATGGGACCTCAGTTTAAAGTCTCATCTGAAAGACTATTAGTAATTTTAGATGGCCAGCCGGGGATTCGAACCCACAACCCCGAGATCAGTAGTGACTACTAGTCTTACGCTCTACTGACTGAGCTAAGCGGGCTGACATGGTCCAGGAAAGCTTACTATATTATAGTTAGTTTCTGTGTTACAAACAGCATTCCTCCCAAATAATTTAACAATTGTAGTCTGAAGTTTTTTGTAATGAAGAGAAAAGAAGACAATCTTGTCAATTATCTCATATTTGTTTTATAATAAATTATTTGTTGTATTAAAACTGTATGTTTTGTATGAAATATAGAATTTTAGACACATTATTAGAGATTGAATGAATTACTTTTTCACCAGATTGTTGAAAGAACTCATCACAGTGACCTTCCTGCCATTTGAAACTGAGTATGTATCTATATTTATTTGTTGCATTAACTGAGTGTATCAAGTGAAAGTGTGTTGATTAGGTTGTATTTAAGAAATACTAAATATGTACTTGTTTTTGTATGGTCACAAGCTTTAATATGTAGTAATTAAAAAAATTCTTAAGCATTAAGCAACAGAAAGACCAAAAGAACACTTGAAAAAGAAAAATCACAGTTTTATCAGAGACTCCAGGTAACATGTTATCTAAAGTCCCTGGTTTTATAGAATGACAGTGGCAGCAAAGTCAGAAACTCTAATTATATATTCAATCATTACTTTCCTTTTAGTTAATATTTACATATTGCTTTTGTCATTTTGCAAATATTGGATTGAGAATTCATACTGTTTTTTTTCTCTCTTGCAGCAAAATGTATCTGCTGTTAGATTTGGAGAATAATATCAACTACAAGAATATTCAAGCTGAAAAAATCCTGGAAAAATTCTTCACGTAAGTGTTACTTTATTACCTGTCTATATTTATGATATCTTAACTGGAGATTTAAACAATGCCAGTGCAAGGTAATTGTTCAATTGCCCATGACTTCTAGTTGTGTGGGTAACACTGAAAAGCTTTGCAGAATTAACCAAGTGATCGAGCTGAGAGTCAAACCAGGGACTACTCAAACGGTGGTCATGAGAGTTAACAACTCAACATTCATTCCACCTGTAAGGAGTAATGTTCAGAACTTGATCTAAGTAGATCACTCTGTATACTTATTACAATGATGAATTATGGTCCTTCATTGCAAGAAAATTGTATTTAATAATAGATATATTTATTTAATATAGACTGTTGATTAGGGCTGCTGCGAGTATCCGAGTACTCGGATATTCACGAATCTGACTAGAAAATCGGGTACGAATATTCATCACTGCAGAAATCGTTGGATCGCGATCTTTGTCTAAACTTTTGAAATGAGTGTTTTTTTTCGCTAAATAATCCAGGCAAATGCGCTGCAAAGCTAATTTAAAGAGTATTTTACCTACACAGGGTTCTCGGCAACGCGTAATTACGCGTATTTGGACGCATACTTTTGAAATCAGACGCATAAAATCGGCGATCAACGCGTTTTCGGGACGCAAGCTTTTTCCGACGCACGCGTTTGACCTTGGGTCATAAATTCGTCGTAAACACACGATTATACAATAAACAATTGCAGCGTCCCTTGTATCGAGTAATTGACAGGCGAGAGGCGGGGTTAAATACCCAAGATATGCATCGTGAACCAATCAGCGTTCGCGAGTCCTTAGATAATCATTGACGCGTCCCGCGAAAAATAAACTTCATCAGATCGATGCATATAAATCACAAACTGTTACGTAAACACGTACGCTTTAATTGATTGTGATAACTGATATCTCCACTAAATTACTGACCGTGTCGTTTATTTGATTGCAGACAGATTTATATGACGATTTTAATTTTTGTCGTAACGTTACATCGGAAAAGCGATTAGTTAATCCAAACTTATTATTTACGATTAACGCGTGCGTTATAGATCTACATTAAATCCAAACAATAATTTCGAATTCTACAAATGCCGAGTTTTAAAGAACATACCTATTAAATTCATATTCCGCGCTGATAATTCCTTGATAAAAAAATTACTTTCCCAACACAAGCATATATTTCCGACCCGAGGTCATTTTGACCTAATTACGGCAGACGAATGTTTCAACTGTACTCAGTAAAGGTCGTCAGTTTCAATTATCAAACGCACGTGCGGCGACAATTTCTACATCAAGGTCGTTTGATGGAACCGACGCGGGTAACTTCAGAGGAGCGGTCTAGCGATTCGGTGAACTTTGATCGTGCGACATGTGAACTTAATGCCGTAAATTGTATTCGATATACGTGCGTTTTTTTTATAAATTTGAAAATATGACTGATGCAGCTTATTTTTTCTGGATTTACCAACTTTGCTGATTTAGTTCACTCGCGAACATTCATGATTCAACTCATGTCAATTGACGAGATGTTTAAAGCATTGAAAGATGCTGGTATGATTCGAGTTTTAACACAATTAATTATATTCAAACATAATCAATCATTTTACGAGCTTTTGGCTGCAATTGACCGTGAATAGGATAAAGTACGACATGCAAGTTACAAATTTCGGATGCGTACATATTTTCGGATGAGATCGATTTTTTTTGTCCTGTCAATTTTCTATCGATCTTTTATCAATTATTAATACGTAGCAAGAATGTTATGAGTATGTAAATAGTAATCAAGCTCTTTTTCTGGGTATGAATGCTGATTCTACCATTCAGTAATAGGTAATTAAACTGTGAATCGTGAATCGATCTGTGAATCGTAACACATGAATCGTGGATCGGATCGGATCGCCACTTACCCAACGATCCACAGCCCTACTGTTGATATAGGTTCATCAGGTTATTTATAGTGTATGGTGTTATAAAATTTTACTGAAATATATTGTAGTTTTTATTTATTGTTATATTTGTTATTTGATCAGATACTGTAAGATGGTAGTAGATAAAACAGCCGAGGAATCCTTCAACAAACTGAGATTCTGTGAGGAACAAGTTAGAAAGAAGACATATTTGTAAGTTGGTTTTATTTGGTAAATGGTGGGTATTAATGAAATGTGTAGGTCAAAAAAAAAGATGCTGGATAGCTGTATCCAACTTGGAGAGTGTACTTGTCATTTTGTAAAACATATTAATGAGTTTATAACGATTTTTATATGGATTAGAAAGTTTATCTTGCCAGGCCGATAAAGTTCTTGTGTGCTCCATAGGTGAATCCATTAAATATAGCAGCTGAACCAGATTAAGTTTTACTCCATCCACATCACTAACCTATTATTCTGTTTATCCAGTCAATTAATCTGCTAAGTCATGATGTAAACATTATCTAGTAAGCAGCAAGACTAATAGTGTAACACACTAAGCATAATTTTAAAATCATAATCGCCTCCTTGATACCATAGTGGTAGAGCATTCACTTCAAGTCTGATAAGTCCTGGGTTCGATCTCAGTCATACCAAAGACAAAATAAAAATTGTACCTGTTATTCCCTTGCTTGAGGCTAAGCATTAAAGGTAATCTGACTTCTCTTCTCTCATGCCCTCGTGGAGATGAATAACATCAGGAATGAGGTGTCGAGAGTAATTAAGTTTGAAAACTTGTTTCACAATCGATCTAAAATAAATTAGTATACGCTTTTCATATATATGAATTCCAGTTCCAAAGACTCTCTACACATGCAGAAGTACAAACAGGAACAACGAGAGGAGAATCTCCGTCTTGCACGAAGTGAGACGAGTCGGCTAGGGAACTTTGTAAAACTCGTTGATCAAATGATCGTAGAACATATGTTCCATCTCACTAAAACACAAGTCACATTATTTGTCAACACTGTACTTATTACTGGTCAATCTCCACTGAGAGACGGATTCTTCAAGGCCAATCTGACCTTCACCAAGCAAGGTATGTTCTTTTTATAATGTCACCCCAACAAAAAAGAAAGGGGTATTAGATTTGACCTTGTCCATCCAGCAGTCACAAAATGTTGTCATATGGAACCATAAATTTATCAAACTGAATTTGAGTACAATTATATTTGTCTACATGAGTGGTTTAGCACCTAGGCATTTTGGTTCTGTTTTTTGCTGTAGTAACAGAGTGATTGCCCTTGAAATTATGAAATCTGGCCTGTGCCGCTTATAACTCATGGTGCATTTGGGCTACTGCTGTCAAACTTCAAAGGAATATTAGTAAAAAAGTGTAGTTGCTGACCTGTGTATTTTGGTTTAGATTTGTCTAGTCTTGGCAGAGCTATTGTCCTTAAAATGATGCATTTTTGCATGAGCAAAGTTATAGCTCTTGACATGGTCAATGACAAGTTGTGACATTCTTGTCCTTGGCTCCATGGCTTAATGGTGAGTGTGCTTGCCGTCTAATCTGGCAATGCTAAAATCCGAGTGGAGGCACATATGCATGCCTGCCATGTTTCAGTAGAAATAAAGCTAATAATGGGAAATAAAGCTAATAATGGCTTTGCTTAGTTTGTCCTGTGATGTTAAAAATTGTTTTAATATTTGAATTTTTCTATAAAGGTCATTTTACTATCGTTGAAATTATTTTCAGATGTGCTTGGTATATCTCCAACTAAGGAGAAGTTTATGAAAGTGCTAACACAGACATTGAAGGGTATACCTACAGTATTATGTGCCAATGCCGTACCTATGGATGGATCTATCAGTGAACCACAACAATCAGATACACACACGGACACACAGACTATAGGTGATGACGTGGATTCTACCCTACATAAATCTGAGGCCACCAAATCATTGTCTGAAATAAGGTATTTATAAGGTTTTATAACTGATACTAGGAAGGGGAAAATTACTGTTTTAACTAATTTGTTAATAGACCCACTCCAGAGCTCCACTAATCTGTAGATACAAACAGAATTTCTACTGTTATAATCCTGGTGTCACGTGAATATTCATATGTGGACAATAGAGTTGGGGTCAGATGTGTTTGCATATGAATACAAAACCAGTCTAACAAGGCCAGATTTGTTTGCACCTACTTGTAAATTAAAGGAAAAACCACCTTGCACAAAGTTCGGGATAGTATCTATTAGAAATTTCTAAGCTCCATGGCAGAATTGAATTCTTGATCTACAAGTTATGAATACAAGTCCCACCACCTTGTGCTTGATTTTGTCGTAAAATACACAGTACCTGAACTTGGTGTGAGTAATTGATTGCTTGAAGATTTTTATGTCTCCCGTATATTGAATTTTTTGAGTGTATGTCTCTGTCTGTCTGAATGGATGTCACAAAATTTGTCTGTGCTTTCACTCTTTGAGGGATTATTTAGTATGATTCTTCACATGAATATATCTTGGTACCAAGCTCATTTATACATATTTTCAGATGAGTTTGACCCGAGTTATTGCCCTTTGTGAGAGACATTTATATTTACTGTATTACAGAGAAAGAAGGAAGAGCACCGCAGCAACGAGCTCCTTGAAACAAGAAAGTAGGGGTCACTTATCTACCTCCAGATCCCTAGCAGGGGACACGATGACTGTTGTATCAGGGGCTCATACAGAAAGGACTATAGCTGTATCTAAGACAAGGTCTACTATAGGGGATAGCGACACTGATGATAAGCTAGATCTCTCTATGGAAGGTATAAACATTACACATACTTGTAATTATTTCTGTTTTGGTGATATGCATGCTTTAATTTTTTTTGCAATAATGTATGCATGTTAAGGCCTCTGGCTTATTGTTGATAATAAATCGCAAATAGGTTGAGTCACTAGTTCCAAAACATAGTTACAGCTGGTCCTTTTTAAGGGCCTATCTATATAGAGCTGTTATTTTTGCTTGCATATACTAACATCTCATATCCAGTGTAGAGAAGTCAACATTGTTGATAATTAAGCTGGTATATGTCATTGTAATGAATGTGCTTACAGAATCGTATTGAAATAAAACGGGATAAGATGAGCCAAAAATTTGGCCTCAGGTGAAAAAAAAAGTTCATTTTGTAACCAGTCTCAAAATCTGCATTCTGTATATTGATTAATGACAAGGTTTCAAGCATCTGGTTGACTCGTTTAGAGCACATGTTTTAAATTGACCTTGTTGTATTGATCAGATATGAAGACAAAGGAAGAGGATGAGATAGGCGTAGCCACGCCCGATCTGGTCATCAAAGATGATACACAGGTGTTAGTGGTAGAAGGTGAAGGCTTCATGGGACAATATAAACCTCTATCTCGTGCAAGTCTCGAGGAAAAACTAGATAAAGAGTAAGTATACAAGGTTCGCACACTACTTGAAAAGTCCTGAAATTTGATGCATAATCCTTGAAAAGTCCTTGAATTTCTCACTGACAAAAAATCATCCAAAAATCCTGGAATTTTGAATTCTTATAGAAAGTCCTTGAATTTACTATTCTTTGAGTACAAATGTAGAAAATAATTAATTTTCTATAAAACACGATTAAATCACACAAAAATCATCATGTTAGTCGGCTGGGGCAATATCAGTACTGTATGACATTTGATTTTAGGAGATCTTGCCCCAACAGCTTGACTCTGTTGAAATGGAAAAGCAAAAGTTTAATTTTGTATACTGTATAAACCTAACCAAAACATGATTATTTCTGATACCTGTGTTTCAGTGGAGAGTTTCAGGAGATGTTAAGCACGACAACACAATTGTTGAATGAAGCTATGGAGGAAATATTCTCATACTGTGATTTCAATAAATGGTTGAACGAGATCCATCAGTTCTGTAAGAAATGGACAAATCAATCTGCTCGAGAGTTTAAAGGAGAACAAGCATTTACCATTGAGGTAAGAATCTTCATTTCATACTTACCTAGGTTATTTATTATTAGTTCAATTTGATAGGGATAAAATGTAATGATCACACACTATAATAACTGTCTCACTAGAATGCAAAGCAAACATTTAAAAAATAAAACTTGAAATTTTGATAGTAATCTCTCAAAGCATTTTCACTGTTTTGTCAGTTTTGGTCTGTAGAATCTACGAAAAATTGCAAAGCTAACTGCAATGGTGCATTGGGATGTTTATTATTCACCATACCCTACACGGTACAGTTGATATTTTGTTTGCTTTCATAACAACATGGTACTCAGATTTTTAGTAATTTTCATTTTGGCCCTCATTACTGCTATTAAATTACTGTATCTCATCAAAGTCGATAACATAGTTATGCACTGATATGCATTAGTGCCTTGTTGTCATCTATGTTTTATCTTGTTTTCAGCAAAAGCTGACAGAACTCAAACTGTGGTCAGACAAAGTACGAAACTTTGACCACAATTTCCATACTACAAATGGAATGTTTTTCGTGGATTGTTCACATATACACGACATTCTACTGCCGAGGTTGAACGACATTTACTCAGAATTGGTGACATTTGTAGCCGAGGAAGCTAAATCACTGGCCAACAATTTCTGCAATGAAATGAGGACAGTTATAGAGGTGGGTCTTAGATTTAGCGATAAGTTTTTAGCTTAATATTTTACCATTCTCATAATGGCTCCCACATATAGTGGGCGAAACCAAACTATATTATATGCTGGATGGATATCACAAAGATTTCAGCTTGAGTATTTGAAGAATAATTTAAGCATGGATTTTGACAGACTGTGGCCCAGTTTGTATGACGCTGACATATTTTTTTATTTCTTTTTCACTATCCATAACTCGTAAGTCGAGCATGCTGTCTTCTGACAGCTCTTGTTCTGCACTTGTTCTCCTTAATTACTGGTTTAATTTCAATTCATTTTCACCTGAGAGTCTGATACCAAACCTAATTGTGCATGTAAATTAAATTAATTATACAGTAACCGTCACAACATGTTTTATATTACAGAATATGAAGAAGAAAGAAGCATCAGTAGACATGTTTGCTACATACGCCAAGAACTATAATCAGTACAAAAAGAATACAGCATCATATCAACAGAAAGTGGAATATATCAAATCTTTGTATGAGGTAAGAACATTGTTACCAATTTATATCTGATTCAATCTGATCTTTACATCACTAAAATTCTTGCGTTTGGGTAACGCAACCTAAAAAATTACTGTACATGTGTTAGAAGTCTACAGGTTTTGTGCCTGACCATACACATACTAGGACAAAATGACTGTTTTTGGTTTATAGACATAACATACTCATCTCATTAAGGTAGACACTGGAAGTGTTTTCTCTGATTAACAACCTTTACTATTTTCAAGTATTTCTCAACAACGGTCAAGAAGAGCATCACCTAGGATGGTTTTGGGAAGAAGTTACTGTATTAGATATAAAGGTACTGTTTTACGCATAAAGTTTTCACACATTCTATACATTTGTTACAGGTCATCCGGATGAGTTATCGTCAGTTAACGGCGGACGAGGAGAAATATGAGGAGAATGTCTGGTTGATGTGGGAAGCTTTCCTACTACAGATGCAAGATGCCTCCGAGTTTGTTAACACACAAACACCGTTAATGACACAACTACTGGAGGATACATACCAGGTACATATATACAGTGTTATAGTTTATTGAGAGGGCTAATATAGGTATAGCCTGTTGCCCAATCTAATTTCTTAGGAAATAAAATATATATTAAATTAAATTAGTGTTATAGTATACGTAGTCATACTTTCTCTACTCGTTCTACAACATGGACAAACGTTGTGATTGTTATAAGTATGTTTTGCTAGAAATATCTGACACATTCAGTTTCACACTTTCATAAATATTCACAGGGGCTTTATCCTTTGTGCTCTTTGAAACATCAAATTTTATTATTGGACTTTCTATTTTTGGTCACTGGTACCCCAGCAAAGAAACTTAAAATTTGTAAATAAAACAGTTACTGGTCCTTCAAGATTTTCACTGGTCCTTCTTGATTTTTACCAAGGGACCAATGTTAGTGTCGAGCCCTGAAATGTAGTAGATTGTGTTTTTTTGGTAGATTAGGGTATTTGTATTAGATGAAAACATGAATATTCATGGGACTATGTAATTGTTTGAAACTATTTAACATTTGTAACTTCATATATTTGCTGATAGAATTTGAGGTACAAGTAGTGAAATCCCTCATTTTGTTGTTTATTTTTGCAATTTTTGTGACTTTCTATTTATAAATTTGTGGAAAATGTGCCAACCTATACCATGTTACTTTACATTTATTTTTATAACTTCACAAAAATATTGACCTGTTTTTTTGTGAATTTTTCGAAGCCACCAGCGAAGCCCGGGGACCCAGAGGAGGAGAGCATGTATTTGGTAAATTGTTGTCATTCACATAACTGTGTGATCCTCTAATGTAACAGAATGATTCCGTACTGTAACTCATACCTGCCAAGCTAGTTTAATCCAGAGTAGGAGTGATAAAGCAAAACATGTCACAAGATGCACTTAAATGTGATTTAAAAGAGATTTTGATGCATAAACAAGGAATCTATTAATTCTAGTGGTTTTAATTATTGGACAGAAGGTCATGAAATAAATCAACTGTACCTATGTTGAAAGTTAAATGAACTTGGAAAACAAGAAATTAACTATGAAAATAGGAGTAACTCCACTTTAATAGGAGTGCTTGGCAGGTGTGCTGTAACTTATCCTCTCATCATGATGTATAAAACCAATGTTGCTGCTTATAAGCTCTGTGCTTCTGTCATGTTGTATTAATTGTATGATATAACTGGGTTTGAGGTTTTAAAATTTCAGTTTGGGTAGCAGTCTGTGAGTGCAGCCCTATGATTGGTCCATTTAAATTCTGAATTTAAAAACAAACAATGAAATCATTTAGCTTTTAGACTGGTCACCAATCTCAGTTTATGACTTCTGACGGGTCTACTGTACAATTGTATGTATATGAAATAATAAAACTGGAGTTTGAACATCAGTCTGAAAAAAATGCAGCCAAACTATTGGTCAATTAGAATAAAAAATTCAGATTCAACCAATCGTATGGTTTGGACTGGTTTCAATTATAATTTTGTAACCTCAGACCCTTGTCACCTGTAATGTATAATGTTGTGTTGAATGATTTGGTTTTGTTGGATGGTTGGTGTACTTTTAATTTTCAGTTTGATTTAAGAAATTCATCCAAACAGGTTACAACTTGGGTAAGGGATATGTATAAACCAGAAATAAAAGATATGCAAAATACAGCTTTATCAAATATGAGGCTGTAATGTTATACGGATGTATTGTACATAGGCTTAGGAGCAATAAAACATAATAAAGCATATTAAAGCTGTGTTAGTTTTTGGATGTAATCTAAGGGAAGCTTCGTAATAATAATATTAAAGCTGGGTTTTGTTTGTGGGACTGAGTCTAGGGGGCTTTAGCCAAATCAAGTTAATATGTACCTGATGCTAAAAATAGATGTGGCATACATAGAGCAGTGTAAGTGGTACCAGTCTGTCTGCGTCCTATGCACAAAACCCCTTCACCTTCTTCAATATTTACCTTAATGAGGCAACCTGTAGATAGAACCTTGCACTTATTGTCAGGTCAAGGTCATAAAATGAGGCCAAGGTCAAATTTGCACAATTTTATGTTTAAAGATCCATCTAATATCATTGTTAATTGTTTAACTCAATTAAAGTAATAAATTGCACATTTGTTACCCCATACATACACAGCTAACATGTTCAAACCTTCCCCTGCAAGACTCCTATGTCTATGTTATATATTAAATATGTACCATGTGTTCTATGTGCTTACAGCATCTCAACATATCATGCTGGCTTGTTTACATGCACAGTACAACTTTGATGCCTTCAACTTCAACAGACTAGAAACTTGGACTGTTTTTCGACTGGAAAATCAGTTTTAGCCATTCTCAAACCCAGCTTTCTGACCAGAGAGTATGTTCAAGTAATTCTCAAACTCCTTTCTGACATATGTACGTTTGAGCTACCTGCCTGTTCTAGGAATAGTTTCAGTCAGTCATACTATTATTCAAAGCATTGAATGTAAGGCTGTCATTTATTGACCAAAACTTTGTGCTCCACAAATAGGACGGAACTAAGGTCATTGTTGTTCCTTGTTTTAAACAACATATTGTGTTGTTTTTTTTTTGTACTGATAAAGCACCAGTATCTATACATTGTTATTGTAAATCTATCACCAATTTGGATATCAATTGAACCACCTTCTGTTCCGAAATTGTTTTTAGAAGAATAGGTATTACATTTTGTGTTTGGGATATTAAAATTTCTGACTCACTGTCTCTTACTGTGTTTATATATCTATAAACATATACTCTATATTGTATCTATAAATGTTTTGTCTTTTCAGTTTGATGTTAAGTTTGAGACTAATGAAAATACTATACGATAGTATTATAATAAAACATATGAATTAACATAAACCAAAAGCTTTTGTTTCAGACATTACAAGATGCAACTGACTTTTTCAGAAAAATGTGATATTGCTCATTTAGCTCTCAAATGCTTTCATAAAAATGCTTCAGTTTTGTTCATTTTCAACTGTTATTATGCCCCAAATCTATTGATTTTTAGGTCAGTAGGTCAAAGGTCAAGGTCACTAACCTTTGCCATTTTACGACCAAATGGTTCCATTCAATAGCTCAAGAATGCTTTGTCCTAGGATCTTCAAACTTTACATTGAGGTTGGTCAGCACCATTAAATGACCCCTATTGATTTTGAGGTCAGTATGTTGAAGGTCAAGATCACTGTGTCCTTTACCATTTTCTACAATATGGCTGCCATGGGGGCATTTGTGTTTTACAAACATCTCTTATCCTCACCTTGTGTAGCGAGAACCCAGTAAGGCTTTATTTATTTTAATTGAGACTATAAAGTTTGGCAAAATCTTGTTATGTCCAATCACTTTATAATCATAAGTCTCAAATAAGATAGAATAAGTAATAATTACTCCAAGTTTATTATTATATAGGGTATGATACATGTTCCTCTCTTAATTACAGCAATTGGAACGTGAAGCCTATGAACTGGAAGAAGATGCTACGACAGGCAAATATTTGGATCCCGAACAAAATCCTACACATATACTGAAGAGTATGAAACAGGTCAGCTTGTACATATGTACTCATGTTATAATTAAATAGTAAATAGTGAAGGTTGATACTCCCCATGCAATGTTAAGAGTTTCAACAAAAAATTCAATTTTTAAAGGCAGTTTCCTGGCAAATGCAATTTGTTGAACTAGACTACATTTAATTGTTCAATTGCTTGTTTTGAATAACCTTTCTATGGCAATGGTCAGTGGACATTAAATGTGCTTTATAAGCTTAGGATGAGTGTTTGAGCAGCTTGTATTTAACAATAAATAGTAAGTTAGTAAACCAGACACAAATTTTTACGGTTTGCCTTGTGGAGCAGACATGTTGATTTGGCGCTGGTCATCTGGTCTTGTTCTCCTTATTCATGGGCAAGATTTCAGTTAAACTTCTAATGAATTTTTGATACAAAGCCTAGTTGTGCATAACGTCGTAAGTTATAGGTTAAATCATTTTGCTGGAGTAATGGCCCTTTGTATAGGAGACATAATTGTTTTTGTATCAAAAACCCTGCAGTTTTAATTCTGCCTCAAGTGGTACATGAGTTTAAGTTTGTATTTAACGTTTCCAGATACGAGACAAGTTCTATGACATACAGAACCAGTTACAGAAAGCCAGTAAATGGCGAGAGTCAATCTGTGGAGAGCCGTATGATCTAAGCTTCCTCACCGACATGACAGTCAAACTTGAAGTCAGACAGGAATTGTGGAAATATGTGGAAGTTTCTACACTAGCCATCAAAGACTGGAAGTCTATGCTGTTCAAAAAGGTAAATATAAGATTCTAGCAGTCAGTTTACTTCACGTTAATAACCACTAAATGTCTACGCAGACCAAAGTAAGATACACTCATATATATAGTCTGGTTTAAACTTTGAAGCAACTGGAAATGGGGGTATGTCTTGACAAATCAGAATCATGAAATTGGAGTTAAATGCTTTGTATGCTTGTATGTGATGTAGTGAAATTGTTTTATTCAGTAATATTTGGTATTCTGACTTAAATATGAAAGTGAAACTATGGTTGGGGCTAACGGACATTGAGTAAATCCGTACATGTGAGAAAATCTGCTCACCGTGTTTGACGAACCAAACTTTTCTTATATGATGCATGACCCCCTCGAATACAAGCTTGTAGCTTATGTTAATTATGTTAACTATAATCGACGTTAAATAAAGTTTATCTGATCTTTTCTTTCAACTTGACTGGGTTGGCACTGGCCTTTTGATCCCTGTTTTAAACTTTGAAGCCATTTATGGAGGCACATAGGGCAAAGGCTAGAGCTTTCCACTCTTCTCTGTTTTTGCTATCTTTCTCATCCTCCCCATGTGACAAAAATGGATTAAACATTTGTTATGTTTTATTTTATAGATGAATATCAAGAAAGCGTTAGAGAAGGTGATAGAATGGCAGACTGCAGCTAGTCAGTTAAAACCATACCTACCACCCGGAGATAAAGTGCTCACTATATGGTTCAGAACATTACAAGATTTCAAGAAAGATCTGCCTGTCTTACACAAACTGGCTAACGATGCACTCAAGGTAATGCTTATTTTCTATACCTTATAAGCATGTTAATGTAGTGTGAATCAAATTTATATTTGCTTGATTATTATTAAAAACAAACTCATTTCCTGGACTTAACTATAGTATTGGTGACGTCATACAGCTAGTATGACGCTATGGACTCGTTCTCATCTTGTACATGGATGTGTTTCAAACAATAGAAGAACATTTCCTGGAGTTAACGGACTTAACTATAGTATTGGTGACGTCATACAGCTAGTATGACGCACTGGACTCGTTCTCATCTTGTACATGGACGTGTTTCAAACAATAGAAGAATATTTCAGGAGTTTTGTTTCTGAAGTACATCAAAAGCACAATATTTTTTACAGAAAACTTGAGCAAGGACTTATATTTAACAAAATTCACAGTTACAGGTTCTTTGATAGGTTAATATGTTATGAAATAATCATTACAACATTTTTTTGCGAATAGTATTGAAAATGAAAAAAATGGGATTTATAATCAACTTGGTGTTGTGAAGTGATTAAGACATTATTTAATGTTTGTGAAATAATTGTGCAATAATTGTGCAATATAAGGGATCAGTGGCCTAGAGGTAGGGCGCACGCTTCAGGATCGAGAGGTCCCGGGTTCGACCCCCCTCTGGACCACTGGTTAAAATCTCTGAGCAAGACCCACAGCTCCACTCCACCATGGTGTAAAATGGTACCTGTGAGGGCAGTGTCTATTCCTGGGCGCCGCAGATCAATGTTGGCTGCCACACAACAGGAGAGAAATAGTCTCCCCAGGGAGACACGAGTGTAGGTTTCCATATGTAGCCCAATGACCAGGGAAATTAAACTACCTGACCATGTCTATGAAGGATTTTTGTTTCATATGTTTTACAGGAGCGACATTGGAAGGCTATATTTGTGGGTATGAATGAATCATACGATGCTAAGAAACAGTTCACTGTAGCTGACCTTTTGACCTATGACCTTGAAGAGCATGCACAGTTAGTACATCAGATATATCTCGGAGCTGTTGCTGAATATGACCTTGAACTCAAGATCATTCAGATGAAGAAATTCTGGCTGGAAAGAGAGTTTAAACTTGCTAAACATATTCCTGATAGTTTACTCGCTTCAAAAGGTATACTTGAACTTGCCTCTAAATCTTATATAATTTGACATTTATTACTTTTAATTCATGCATTTTGATGAACAATTTCTTAACTCTTGTTGTGGCTATACACATTTTACACAGTTCATCGATCAACATTTTGCTGGATTAGAATAGGTAGGCCGTAACTACTACTTACAGCCTTACGAGACTTATACATATTTGAAATCTGCATCATTAGACACTTCCTATGAGCATATTGACCTGTTTTCTCATAATATTGATTTGGTACTTACGACCTTCTCATTCTTAGCTAGCAATTTGTTCTTGCAGTATTTTCATTTTGAATCTACAGTTGTCTTGTTTGGTGGTATGCAGAGTGTTGTTGTATGACATGTTGATACTTATTATCTCGAGAAAAAAAAATAAAGATGTACTTACATTTTATTTTTAAAAAATAGTTACATTTGCATCTTCAATGTTCAATGTTAATATAACCTAAAATTTTATATCATTTTGACATAAATTTGTTAGATATATCAATTATGTTAAAACTTATTCCGTTTTGACATAAATATGCAAGGTATATCATTTTATGTTATAACTTTATTTTGTTTTAACATAAATATGCTAGGTATATCAATTATGTAAAAAAATTATTCCATTTTGACATAAATATTTGGTATGTTTTGACATAAATATGCTAGATATATCAATTATGTTAAAACATTTGAGATGAATATGCTAAATATATCAATTATATATCAATTATGTTAAAATTTTATTCTGTTTTGACATAAATATGCTAGATATATCAATTATGTTAAAATTTTAACATAAACCTGTTAGAGTCACCAGAAAATTCGGATACCGAATCAATTGATGAAAAGCCAGTTTCGAGGAAAAGACGTAGTACTATAGTGAAGCCGGGTAAAGCCTCTCGAGGAAGCTTACGTATATATATTTAACATATCCATATATAGTTTGAACATTCACTTGACACCATCTCGGCACTATTTCTCCCTGAAATGATGTTTGACACTTTTTTTACCGGACAGTCACAATCTGTGTAAACTGTCATACTTTCACATGTTTGATCTCCGATGTTGTTGTGAAATTCTCTTCTGATAATAGATTCTAATTCCTGTCCTGTTTCTTAGAAACTTTTCCGTTTTATTCTTGGTTACAACTTAACTTGGATTCAACAAATATTTCCATCATGAAAATTTTCAAATAATTTTACCTTTTACCCCATTAAGAAGAGATGATGAGTAAATCAATTGTACTTTTGTCCTGTATCTGTATTTCTGTCTGTCTGAAACACGCTTTAAGCTACCCTATAAAATAATACAGGCAAACATCATCTTGCATTAACCATAGAGTCATAGACCAGGCTTATTGTTAATCCTCATGCTAGAGATTGGTAACTTACATGTAAAAGCATTTCGTTGACAGTCGTAGCTTTGAAAGAACAATTGCATTTTTGAAGGTTGCTTTTAGCAATTTTATCCCTTCAACCACCCTTTAAAATTTAACTTCTTGTGTTATCCATAGACCAAGCTTAGTATTGAATATCAGGCTTAATAGGGGTTACTTACAATTAGTATTTTGATGACAGCCTTAGCTTTAAAAGAAATATTTCATCTTTTCTTAGCTTAGAGTTTATTGTCTGGCTAAAGATAGGTAACTCATATATAGTATTTTGTTGACAGCCCTAGCTTTAAAAGAACTGCAGGAACAGGTCAGATTAGCCAAACTGAAGCGAGCAGGTACCCTCCCTCGTCAACTTGTGTTTTATGTTCGGACATGGGGCAGTGTTGTATATAGAGAATAGGGAGTTATTGTTAGCGATTTATAGGGAATTGAATGCTTGCCTTTACTGCTAATGTATTTAGTGATATATCCCTTAATTTGTGACTTTGTTTTAACATTTTGATTTAACATTTGCATGAAGTTGTTAATGTAGATAATATAGAATATTGTATTGTGATCGTATGAGTTGGCAGAATTAACTAGAGAATATTCATAATTCCATGGCCTTCCTTTATAAATAACCAGTTAATTTGGTTCAATCAAATTGTTAATAGATTTAAGCATTAAAACTGAACATGAGTGGAAAGAATCTTTACTTTCTTGTTTCACTAAGTTTCCTCGAAGACCGCAGTCATTGGCCTCTCTTGCTGGTAAAACAAATTGACCATACACAAACAAAAGTATATATTACTATGTACCCGGAAACAGCTTGCTGAAGACTGATAAGTCTAAACGCTCAAGTCAATTCTGTCTACTTATACTGTAAAATCATTTGTGTTTATTTTGTATGAATTTTCTTGGATTTTCCTACAGCGAACGCAGAAAAATTATACAAAGTGCCTGGTAACTTTCTTTATGTCCTCTGTTATTTTTAAGTTAATTCCTAACGTATCTCAAAGATATCTACGACTTTCAAATATCTAACTTTCTTTTGACTTCATGAATCAAAAACATGTCAGTTATTTTATCTAACACCAGTTTGTCTTAGACTATTTATTTCTGTCCATTTTTGTTTTTGCCTGTTTTGCCTTATTTCTTTATTTAACATTTTGAATTTGAAATCCACAAATTTACCCTCTCTCCATGTTGCCTTTTAACTAAATCCCACCTACTTTTATTCCTACAAAATGAATGCATTTGTTTTGCTTTCAATGTTAGGAAGTATTTATTTTGGTGCATCCCGTCAGTAGAAGGTTTGATTTTATGTCTGTGTTACGTACATTTTATATTGTTTTAATGAGATCTACGGTATATTTACCACATTAGCTTGGATACTAGTCTAAGATTGAAAGTCTCCCATTGGTCAGTTTAAAATTAGAACAGAGAATCAACGAGTTTAAGACTGGTCTACATTCTGATTACAAAATTTCCAATGAAACTATATTTGTAGTGCTTTCAAATTATATTTACATAATAATGATAAAGGATAATTATTGGATATTTACTGCTATATTTTTTCAACATTTTATATACATGTACATTGTTTTCTATGATATCCGCTATAATTTCTTGCTTTTATCTCATAATCTTGCCTACTTTTATGCTTTACATGCAAATTTAAATGAACTACTGTTTGATATACAAAAGTGGCTAAGTTATGGTATGAAAAATTGGCAACCTTAGTGAATTTACTAAATTCTTTGATATTTCGTCTAGCATACTGGTACAATTTTGCCTGCATAGAACACTTCTATTACGGTATATTAAAGAAAGTTGAAAAATCGCTAAAGTTGCCACATGCCTAATTCAGAAATTTTTCATGAGCAAAAATAAGTTTTAATAAGTCTTAAACACTATAGAGGTACTATGTGTACGTTAAGATTTTTATGTTTTTGAATGACTGGAATTATGATGTTATGTACAAATATTCTTCATATAATTATAGCTTGGCATATTCTTCTGATATTTTATTTCAAACCTTTAATTTAGTAAAACTGGGTTCTGCTTCATCAACAACTTGGGGTAATCTTAAACTTATCTGTTCAAATTTCATTTCTTTTTAATTCTTTGACTACCGTACAATATATTAAATATAGGGATTGCATAATATTATTTAGCAAGTTTCTATGCAGGTCCATCTTCCACCCTTTCCAGTTGTAAATGAATTGTAAAAAAATAATATAGTTGTTAGATTTCGGTAAGTGTTTTGATAAAACAGTAACCTGGAGTGGTTTGAAGTTTGAACCCAGAATAATGTGGTTATTACATGATTATGTCTTTTAGCTAATATTTAATCATTGGGTTAATTGTCGTTTTATAAGGTACTGCATATGCATGGAATCAAAATATGTTTAAATGTTTGTGGAGGTATATTAATTTCTATTTTCAAAGTTTGATTAATTCAACACAAAAATCTGAGAATTGGAAAAAACTTTTAAAGTTTGTTTTGACTTTTTCTTACAGAACCAAAGAAACCAAGCAGTCCTCGACGACGTACGAAACTTGAGAAATATCGTCAGGAGAGGGCTGCTGCTATGAAGGACGGCACGCCTCGTGGTTTGAACGTTGCCGATGATGACTATTACATTCTCATAGAAGTGGAAGAACTGAAATTCCAGCTTGAAGTAAGTGTTTGTTGTATCTTTACCATGCATTCACTTTCACAGCAGCTGACTATGTGTGCTTTATGCCGAGCCATCTTAAAGTTCTGAAAGTGAAGAAGTGAACATATTCACAAAGAAGGTGTATCAAGCTTAATTGGCAAGTCCTAGTGTTGATGATTTAACTATTCCTTACTCAGGCTCTTGTCCAGGGTCAAAAGGGGCTGCATTCCTGTTATTATGCATGATCCAATATGCTCACAGGTCATAATAAGCGAAGGTATCAAGTGGATGCTCACAGTATAATTAATTAATTAAAAACCTAGACAATTCGTAGTTCTACATGCCCTGGTAATTTCATTGTTCTAGAACAAGTTCTCAAATAATGGATTATTGGACTAAGTACTTATTGAGTTTGTTTTTTTTAAATGTAAAATGTACATTTTTGTTATCTCCAGGACAGCCAGATAAGTATACGGAGTATGATGCAGTCACCGTATCTCGGAGATATGTCGGCCGAGGTGGAGTCCTGGAACAGTGCTCTACAACAAGTCGAGGAGATAACAGATCTCTGGTTTACATGTCAGAAAAAGGTAATAAAACAACCTTTATCCTGTGCCTCCATAGCTCAGTGGTTAACGTGGTTGCTGTCTTATCTGACAAATTTGGGTTTCAAATCTGGATAGAGGCACTCATAGGCTAGCCAACGTTTCAGCAGAAAGTTGACTGGCAAATGAAGGCTATGCTCTGCATTTATTTCATCATTACTTAACGGCTATCTTTAGCAGCATATGATGTTGTGCTGTGTGGTTTTTTATTTTTGATAATCAAGGTCAAATAGTTTTTAGCCTCATTTGATAAACCCCGTTTTTGTGGAATTGCCTAATTCATGGTCCAGTGGTTATTCAATACTAGTGCTGCAGCAATTCAATTGATTCATATTGCTGGTAGCTAAATCTCATATTGGCTGTAGAAAGTGTCCTTGGGATACTACCCTGGTGATTTGGAGGGAATCTGCCCTTTGTCTTGGTTTGTGAGACTTGCGCCTGTATATACTCTTCAACATTTTTTCTAACCTCATGTTAACATTTTTTATTTCAGTGGTTGTACTTGCTGAAAGTGTTTGAGTGGCCAGAATTGTTTAAAAGATTTAAAGAACATGCACCAAAGTTTGAAAATGTCCATGCTAAATTCAAGGTAATTTATCTGTTTTCCATACAAATTATTTAAGTAAACTGAAATACTTGAAACACAATATAGTAAGCTGTAGATATAAAATGTGTATCCCAAGGTTTAGATATGCAAACAGTGTGTCATGGTGCACTTGAGCTTGGTTTAGTAACGAGTGCTAAATATAGTTTTTCACATTTTTGAATCGCAACCTGAGATCTGTGAAATTTACAAAATTTCAATATTTATTATCCATTGTCTTTACACTATCTGATGACATTGATTATGTGTTAACATGTAACATTATATTTTAACAGGATTGGATGCGAGTTGTTTCCAATGATTCTAAGGTTCTTACAGTGATCAATCGACGACGTGGAGAGAAAGGGTACCGTCTATTACAGGGAGATAATCTACGTGGTCTCTTCCTTCAACTCATACAGATGCAGGTATATACTCTCTCGTTTTTATACAAAAACATTTACTTTCAACTGCTCAGTCTTCGAATTTGGCCACTAGCCAGAAGCCCGAGGCTATTAAAAACTCAGTCGGACTAGTACATTTCTCTAGGTGACTAGACCGGAGAACACATATATCAAATTAACAGAAAACTCTGAAGTGATATTTTGCATCAAGCACTGTCACTGCCTAAATTCTTCCCGGGCTATAATATAATAAATTCTGCAATGCTGGTAGTCCAACTGGCTAGTACTTCGAAAAGTTTTCGTGAAGACTGACGGTTTGGTGAACTTCGATTTTAATAAAAATATTTGTTAAGAAAAGTTACCGACTATAAGTGATTAAGAAAACTATTAAATAAAATTATTGGGGAATTTTGCAAATTTATTTAATAAGCTTATTTTTCTCCTAGCTTGAATTTTGACCATGAAAAAAAAAATGCTTATTGTTCACACCAAATGTCTCAAATTCACTTTTGACCAGTAAAAATATCCATTTATACTGTATCCCAAGCCATTTGTAACTTACCACTTTCGGGAATTTGGTCATTATTATTGAAAGAAAATAAATTTGTGACAATATTGGCCAAACATTGGTTTGCTTTGTTGTCATATTTCAGGAGGAGATATTGAAGTACCTGTCATCATTGATGGACAACTGTCGACAGGAGTTTACTCGACTTTACTTCCTCTCCAATGAAGAGCTCGTAGAAATGATGGGAATCTCTAGGAATCCTCAATCTCTACAACCATTTGCTAAGAAATGTTTCCCTGGTATACAGTCTCTAGCGTTCGCACTGCCACCTGGAACCTCCAGTCTTAACACACATCTAGACTTTGCTCTGCATGGTAAGTGATGCTGTTTGCCTAATTTTACCACCCAATAAAATGGTCCCAGTGCTGAAATGCCCTTTGAGGATTTGGAATGGTACTACATAATGGCATATTTATAGTTAATTCTTTTAATGTCATAAGTACATGAATCGATATATTCATACTTATTTATTTACCTGATTCTGCAGGAAGGGTATGCTAAGCTAGGATGGCCTAAAATAATTTGACTGTATCGGGCATTGGATTCTGGGTATAGAGACTCCTACCTGGTTTCTGGGAAAATTTTCATACTTATAAAATAAAAAAAGGATTTTTTAGCAAACCTTGTGTGCTTGTATGAAAGTCTGAACTTATGATTACAGATGTTAAATGAAGAAAAAAACTTAATATTATGTAAATATTGGTTAGTTGGATATACAAGTAACGTTGTTTATATTAACTTCTAGCTGACAAACTACAAGTGATAGCAATGAGAGGTAAACTTGGTGAGGAAGTTCCTTTCTTTGCACATCTAGAAGCACAGGGCAAGTCAACTATATGGCTCAAGTTACTGGAGGGAATTATGAAGAACACAATGGCTACCATACTACAAGCCTGTGTACAGAGTCGTATGGAAGAAGGTATGAGTATACCCTTACACATCTTCAGTATAACCTAACTTAAAGGCCAACTGAATAATAAGACCATCTCAAAGTTGAGATCTTTAATTTAATTTAAAATGTTGCATGTTGTTATTGTTGTAACTAAAAAATAATTGGACTGGCTTTAGTCAGTTACAGAAGGAAATATCTTTAATTTTCTAGTCAATTTTCACATTGTTGCTCTTGATTTTATCACAATAGTAGAACCAACTCATTCACTTAATTCAGTATTGCAATGCTATACTGTGATGAAGATTGATGTTCTATGCTCTGTAGGACACAGGTAACTGTATCATTGATAAAGACTAAAACTGAAAAAAAAAATGTTTTGTAAAATTTATATATTTTTTTCATTTTTTGTAATCAATGATACAGTTACCAGTGATTCAGGGCTGGAGGTAATTAACTGGTATGAATTATTATGTCCATTTTCACATTTTACTTGAAATTTTGCATACCACAGGAGGCAAGGTTCAACCAGTGAGTATATTAGATGAGTTGCTCAAAGTATATCGTGCCAAGTCGGAGTTGACGGAGCAAGATCTGGCGGTACAAGTGAGTCATCAATACCAACATTGGTTACTGCGGTTCCCGGCACAGTGTGTATACGTTGCTGAAGGTATTCTATGGGAACGCTCCATTAACAGAATACTAGAAAAACCAGACTTTGAAATTGAAGAACTCAAATGTCTACAGTAAGTGTTTCTTTGATTGTGTTTTTATGTCCCAGAAGGCAGAAGGTTGGCATATTAAAATCGAACCTTCTGTCCATATGTCTGGGCTTCAGCTTAAACATTTTGATAAAATTCCATATTGCACTTTGGGGCCTATGTCCCGTACAATGACAGCTCTTGTTTCGAAATGAACTGTACTTCAACAATTTATTTATTTGCTTTTTTCTATTTTTTTTTTCAAAATTTCATCCCTACAGTGATCCAATGGTTAGTATGTCAACTTGTATTAAACTGTTTAAGAAATAAAAATCTGTTCGCATTTATTGTCGGTGAATAAAACACGGGCAGGAGTTCGGATGCGGAAAAATTAAATCACGAGTGCGTAGCACGAGTGATTTAATTTTCCGCATCCGAACGAGTGCCCGTGTTTTATTCACCGACAATATACAAGAACAGAGTTTTCATTTCGATTCTAAATACGATAATATCCCGCACTATTTAACTGCGCGCATTCCATTTTCACCCATTTGACATTGAACATAATTCCATGCTGAAATTGAGTGGATTATTAGCTGGTACAATTACCTCCCTCGTTAATGAAAACGACCTTCGTAATTTTCTGAAGGGAATACCACAATTTAAACATTGAAACAATTTTAATAACACGAGTATATGGTATCTATTTCATAAAATGAAAAATATAAATGGATTGATTATCAGAAGCTTTAATAAAACTTGGTTTCTAGAGTATATTGGAGTTTCTAAAAATAGATGGGTCATAGATGTAACACTGGATTCTCGTGCAACTCGCCTTGTCATCGTGACTCGTAGTAAATTTTACTATAAAGTTTACGTTCATTCATTCATAAATATGTCAAGTGATACTGGGCGTAAATAGAAACAGCCAATTTGATAGGTATGTTTTATGGGGGCAATAAAACATGGTTCGGTTCGTTCTTTGTGTATTGGATTAATCCGCGAATCGTGTTAGAATTATTATATTATATTGATAGCCTCTCATAGGAAAGAAATATTCATATATAAAAATAATCGACTCAAATTTCAAAATTTGAGTCAATTATTTTTCTACATGTTTATTATTATTTTCTTTATGTGATATTTTCAGATCGTCTGTGGAGACAAAGTTGGAACAGTTTGTGCGTATATTGAAGGAGATGTATAAGATCAATGTGAATGATACGATCAAACAACGCCTTCATGTTCTACTGTCAGCACTCGTCAACCAAACCATTGAACAGAGAGATGTGTTAGCATGTAAGTACATTTGCACTGTTGAAATAATAGTTCACATTCTTATTATTGTTTTTAAACAAATGATGAACAGATTCTGCTTTATATATCTGGGGTGGTATTCACAAAGAAACTTAAGTGAAAACTTAGAATTTTCTAAAAATCTCAAATTTTCCTTAAGTGTATCAGATTAACATAAAAATCAAAATTAACAATTAATTACTTTCTTTAGAAGCACTGTGTAAAGAGCTACAGTAATCATATAGAAAACATGTGTTATTCTTCGTTTCTTGGAAAATATGTAGAGCTCAATATTTTAACTTAAGTCAAAATATTTAAATTTTCACTTAAGATGCTTTGTGAATACCACCCCTGCACTGATTATATCTGGACCAAATCTCATGTAGCAATCTCATCCTGAGCAAAATCTGATGTCACTAGAGTTTTTTTTAATCCAAGTCTTTGGTCTAAATCTGTATTACAAATGAAAACATTTTCTAGAGTTGATTTTTCCACTATTTCGATAGCTCCATAGTCCTTGAGACTCAGATGATGTGCACGTTTTGTCAACTGTGTTTTAATCATAGTACTTTGATTATGTTACAGCCATGTTATCTGAACCAACTGTGAGTGAGAGATCGTTTACATGGTTACGTACATTACGTTATCACATGGATATCAGGAATGTTCTACGAGCGAAACAAGAACCCGTGGAACCGTCTCCTCCACAGATGCAAGCGGAACATCAGTATATACGTCGTGCAAGTAGAACTACACGTAGGTCATCATCATATACACTCAAGACAAGGAAAGAATCTGTCGGTGAGTCCCTAATGGGCCCTTATATTCCTACTTTATTTCAGAAATTCCTACTGTGCCCTACTTTTTCAACAAAATATACCCTACTAATAGCCCTACTATTTTTTGAAGGGCGTTTGAAAGCCTGTGAGTGTAACATTACGTAATATTGTGTAGTTGAACTTAACTTTTATAAGTGATATTGATATAGTTTGAAGGAGTCTGTTTCATTATTAAAGTGCTACTGCGAGGCCTTTATTCAGTAACCTCCCTTTTAATTAAATAATTCTGCTAATATACGTAGCCTAACTTTATCTGGCCCTGATGTCTTGTATAGAGATTTGCTGAAGATGAATTTTTCTGCTCAATTGAAATTCATTTCAAGATGATCTCATATTGCTACTTACAGATGAATCCAGCATGCAGCCATTATCAAGAACAAAGACGAGTGTATCTACAGATTTCCAGTTCAGCCGATGCAGTATACAACAGCTAGGCAATGCTTTCCACTATGATTACGAATACTTGGGTCCGGAGAGTAAACTCGTGCTGACACCCCTCACTGAGAGAGCTTTCCTATCTCTAACACAGGCATTGAAGAACTTCCATTGTGGTACCCTTATTGGACCTCCAGGCACTGGCAAGTCTGAAACTGTCAAAGACTTGGCAAAGGTTAGATATTTCTTCCTGTAGTAGTTACATTGATCAACCCCCTTTACGTGTTGACATTGCTGTAGTTAAGAATGCCACTTTACCTTATGCTCCAGGTGTTATCAATCTTCTCTTTAAATCTTACCTAAACACAAAACTGTTCTTAACATGATAACAAACTACAGTTACCTGTATGTTCCAAGTGTTAGACATAGTTACTCAAGGAAAAAGTGGAGCCATTGTCTTAATGGTAGTGTGTATGTTGGTTATGTTCATGTTTTCAAAGACTGTCAAAGGTTTTTGCTTAAAACTCATTATAGTTATTCACCATCACAAGAGGAGTCGATATTGATGAAGCTGTTGACCTATATTTATTGAATAATCTGCCCTTGTTACAATCAAAAACGAGAAAGCCAAGCATTCAACACTCATAAGTGGTGTACTTGTTAAAAATTGCTATAAGTGAACAGGTGTAAATATAGCTTATTAAAAAACACAATGTCATTACAGATGTTTGGTTGTTGTTTGTTTTCGATCAACTGTAATTCTGAGGTAACATTATCTATGATGACCCAGTACATGATGGGTATGGTCCAGTCTGGTTGCTGGACATTGTTTGATGATACAGATAGGCTCACCAAAGGTAAGTCTCCCAGACCCTGTGTCCCCTAATGTGTAAATGAGGGCCCTATCTGAGGTTTCCCTTATTTACTGAAACAAAATATCTCCTAAATTACTGTATAATTACGTTGAACTTTAGGCAGAACAATAAGTTAACATCTTATTTTAAATGATCAGCTGTTTCTTGTATGGAAACTTTTAATTTTTTAAAGTAATCATTTTAAAATGCAAAGCATAGCTTTTTATTTTCCAGTTAATTTTCTGCTGAAATATGGCAGGTAAACATATGTGTGTCTTAAAACAGATTTGAACCTGGGCTGCCAGATTAGACGGCAAGCTTAACTAACCACTGAGCTATGTTGGCAAAACATTACACCACATTATCAATAAGCTTATTCTGTAAATTCATCAAAATTTGTGCTTACATGTTGACTGAGTGTTAAACTACATGTTTATAGGTTTGATGTCTGTAACAGCCCAACACTTAGACTATCTACGTACTGCACTCCGTACACTAGATCAATCCAGTGAGAATCAGTATAAGATACGTGGACAACCTCGTGCTGACAAGGTATGCTAACCTCACACATTTCATACATCATCTAACAATTATTACTACTAGCGAGGTCATGTTTCACAAATTGCAAATCCAGACAATCCCTATTTTCTTTAAATGTCATACTGACATTATTGCAGCATTCTCATTTTGTAGATTTTTTGGCCATCTGATTGAAAAAAAAAAAAAAAACACTATTCTTATAATGTCATAAACATTTGTAATGCTAACAAAAAATGGCTGCATTGGCTCATTTGTTGATTCTAGTGGTATATTAAATTTAAAACTTGAAGCTTGAGCATTATGTTGAAGCAGACCTTTACCATGTAAATTGATGAATGTGAAAAGAATTTCATAAATCTTTAATAGTTTCACTTTATTTGTTGCTCTGACCCCTAAATTGATTTTAAGTTAAAAACGAGATGTGCTAGGTGAAACTTGACCTCTTTATTTCAGCCTTAATTAACAAAACTATACCTGGTCAAACCTGGTATCATAGTGCACCCAGGATAATGTGATGTTTAAAAAGATTGACTGGCTTAGCCTACTGTAGTAAAATTGGTAAATTCTGTACTGAAATAACACTGATTAATCGTCTTTGGTTGAGTGGCTCGTTTACATTTTCCCACTTTTCACAATACCCTGGGCACACTATATATGTATATAGTGCTATGGTGATTTATCATGTTTATTAACAACTTTGGTTCATATTTTGGAGTGCTATTACACATGTTATATTATTTTCATGCAACTTATTAGAATGACATGATCTTATGTTACATTATATTTATATGTAGAGCAAATTTCTTTTAACTGCTTGCAATACTAAAGGGTTATAGTAGTGAGTTTGTAATTGTCTTGAAAGTCTGGGTTTTGCCTCAGAAATCAATTACAAAACTGTCTTACTGCTAATCGTTTATCGTAACATAGAGTAAGTGAACCAATGCAAACTTATTTTACACAAGTATGGTACTGTCTACTTATTTTTCATTATAAACATGGCTGTATAATGTATATGTATTGATATTTTCAGACATTTTCAGTGGTGGGTTTTGTATAATGTAGTTGTTGCTAGATTACACCACTCCCCTTATGTTGAAATATATGTTGCTTTGTTTATAAGAAACGTCTATGTATGTCTATACCCACCTGCTAGCATTTGATTTTCCCTTTTTTTTGATAGATATCAAGTATCTGTATTTTTGTTTATTTTTTTGTCATTTTTGATGTGGTTTCTCTTTTTTGGGGTGTGTAAAATTGTAAAACCTTTTCTTCTACATTTGGGAACATAACTGAATGGCGGCAGATGATAAATTTTACATTCCATAAATTCCGTACAAATACAGCTTTAGCGACCTATAAATGAACAATACTGGTTAAGACAGTTGACTGCCATGCATGACATAAAAAAACTTTGAAAAGGGCTTAATGCCAAAGCATATGCATAATTGTTTTAACTAAATGATAATTAAGAATTGTCTACAATCTAATGTAATCTTACGTTATTCTGTTAAAACTAAATTATTAGTAGTAAATGTTTGAACATCAGAAATAAATTATTATGCCTTATTGATAGAAACATGTACACATGTACTTGTGTTTTAGAGCTGAGCTTTGAGCTTATTGAGTGCTGAAAGCAATTTGATGATATATATCCCTGCATGCAAAAAAAACAGAGCTTTATAACCAAGTAGATACCCATATCATATGTATTATACTCTTCATAGGAAGAGCATATTGTTGCCACTATGTCCAAATTTCTGTCCCATAATACCAGCACTTCATGTAGATGCCCAACAGCCCATGCTTTATGTAGATTCTCATTCATATATTGTTATCTTCATAAGAGAAGCATATAGCAACCATTTAATCTGTCCATGTGTCCATCCAATAATTATGTCCAATATTAAGTGCTTTATAATCATGTAGATACCTGCACATATATGATAAACTTTTTGTAGGATGTTGCCCCTTTATCTATCCATTTGTCCATCCAATAATCATGTCCATAGTCTGTCACATTATATGGCCATGTGTCCATCCCATGCACATGACCATAGTCTGTCACATTGTATATCCATTCCTATGATATGTCCTTAGTCTGTCCCATTATATGTATATGTGTCCATCCGACGGACATGTCCATAGTCTGCCTCATTATATGTATATGTGTCCATCCGACGGACATGTCCATAGTCTGCCTCATTATATGTATATGTGTCCATCCGACGGACATGTCCATAGTCTGCCTCATTATATGTATATGTGTCCATCCGACGGACATGTCCATAGTCTGCCACATTGTATGTCCATCCTACAAACATGTTCATGGTGTTTCCAAGGAATTTCTGACCTGAATATAACACTTAAAATAAGAAGCTTCACTACCAAGAGGAGATGTGCATATTGTCTGCATATTCTAGTGTGTTTTAAGGTACCCATGGACATTCTTAGAATAGCATCAATGTACACCACAAATACAAAAAAAATGTATTCTGTTTATCAGATTGTATACATGCAGTTCCATATACATATTTATATTGTCATTAGATGGCTACTATATAATGACCTTGCAGATGTTTTAGAATATGTACAAATATTAGTCTTTTTAGATTCATGGCTTGCATGTTTTATCAAGGCTTGTGTAGTTTTGATTGTTATATGATATGTTGATATATTGATATATTGAATATGATGAAATCGATGCAATGTGCAATTGGTTCCGAGACTATTTTTTGTTAAATAATGACTGTGGAATATGAACTCTTATTTTAAAAAAAAGACTACTTACAACTCATTTCATTAAAAAATAATTCCCTTCTGTGTTTAAAAAAGTTGATGTAACAAAACTGTTGAAAACATTATTGATGCTGAATATAACTGTTCTGTGAAAGGATGCTAGTGGGAATCTATTTGTTTTGTGATATTTCTTAGTGTCTTTGATTTTTACACATTCATTCATGCAATTGTTTATATCTTATAGAAAACTGGTGTTGGTGATGCTGTGATCAGACGTAACTCATTGACAACACTACATCCGCTGCCCAATTCTAGTTCCTCACCACAGCTGGAACGTCAGAAGACAGTACCTCATGGATTCAATGTAAGTAGGAACTGTATAAATCTCTAATCTTCTGTAAAAACAAAACTCTGTATAAGAACTTATATAATTATCAAAGTATAATCAATGGTCCCTGCTTTGTGTTTTGGTTTTGTGTGTAGTTCTATTGGACTGGTTTCAATGTATCAAGATAATATGATTGTGAGACTGAAATGCAGTCAATGGATTTTTATGCCCAGGTATCTACTGATCTTGTGATGCACCTGTCCGTCTGTTTGTCAATTTGTCTGTTTGTTTCATTTTTTTGTCCTTCTCTGTCGTTTGTATGTTCAGTGCAATACTTTCAAGTTAATTGCCATAGCTATTTATTACAGACAAAGCTTCCGCAGGGGTTTACTGAATGCAGTCTTGTTTTTAAAAGCTGTTTGAAACAAAAAACTGTTTAACAGCTATTTTATGAAACAATGTTGAAATATTTACCTGATGCTCCATGCCTTTTTTAGGAGAAAGGGTTGGTGACGTATTTTGAGGAAACATGGATCGCCGAGAAGGAACAGAGAAGACATTCTATAGAGAGAGAAATAGAAATACATGAGTCTGAACTTTACAATAAAAACAAGCCACCACCTTTATTCTATGGTGAGTTACCTCCCCTGTATGTTTATACTGTTGTTACCAGATGAAGCTTATTGTTAGATTTATGATCATCATTATTAATGGTTCAAATAGGGTGTGCTTCTGGTTATGGGCCTTTGGTTAATGATAATCCATATTGCTTGGAACTGAGTCAAGCAATGCTGGACGTGGACAAAGCTCTTCAGATGAAAGGAATGTGGCATTCTGTTGACCTTTTTCCGTCTCCTCGTGTATACTATGATATCATACTTTGCGAGTGGTTGAGTTTCTGAAATGACGTAAATTAGGGTAATGGTGCATTGTTGTGATGAGGTGCGTGGAAGTACACAACATACATTGTAATTATAATGCCCCTCATCTTTGATGAGGGAGTATATTGCTTTGCGCTTGTTGGTCGGTCCGTAGATAGACCAAAATGGTTTCCATTCAATAACTGAAGAAGGCTTTGCCCTAGGATCTTCAAACATTACATGGAGTGTGACCATCAACAGTAGATGGCCCCTATCAATTTTAAGGTTAGTAAGTCAATGGTTAAGGTCATTGGTCACTTTGTTACCATTTTCAACAATGAGGCTACCATGGAGGCATACATGTTTTACAAACATCCCCTGTTTGATAATCAATCAAGGGTACACCTTATGTGCTACTTATAATTACCTCCCTTTATGGCTAATTATGCACAAAATTCAAGGTCCGCAGTGTGTCATTCATTAAGGAGTGAGCATATAAGGCTCGCTTGAAGCATCCATTTTTGGGGATGTGGATGGCTTGTACTATGTCTGACTCTTGCGTGTGTGGCTAGGCGCTGCCGTTGTAGCTGTGTAGTTTTGGTTTGTGCCCTACTATTTACAGCTACCAGGTGGCTCCTCTGTCGTTTGGTACAGGTGTATTCTATGCATACATTCAATGATTGGGAGATTATATTACTGGGCTCGATCTTCCCAAGCATCTCATTCAGAAATTACAAGTCAAATTGAGATTTTGCTGAAATAAGTCTGAATTTGAGATAAATCAGAAGTTCTAGTTCTTGAAAGTTTGCAGAAATAAACTCAGAATAATGTGTCTGCATTGTGGTGCCAATTTTTAGTCCAGTCTCACATAGAAATAAGCATAAAGACACATAGCAATATTCTTACTGAGATATTTCTCATATTGAGATGTGTAGGGAAATTTGCACCTGGTTGGTTAATCAAGGTGACCTCTGACTTACAGCTTCTTCTATTCTCTATATTCAACTCTTTGTATACTACAAATATTTCAGCTGCTGCTACTGGTAAGAATTAGGAGTGGAAACTAACAAATATGTTATATATATTATATAACTAACTTATGCCCATGTTTATATGTTACATGTTACACCTCATCATGTTACCTTGACATTAAATGATAACATTAACAGGCTTGTCATTAGGAGGCGGCAGGAGGCCAATTTGACTGCCTCAAATGATATTTAGGCCTTCTCAAATTTACCCCCAGTTGCCTTCCATCTTCAGTGCTCAGGCACCTTGGCCTCCTCAAATGTACAAAAAGCCTCTTACATGAAATCCTAGTGAAAAGCCTGATTAAACTGGCTATTGTTAAGTTTCTGGCTTTATCAGTCTGTGAGTTTAGAATTTGAAACTGCTTGCCCGTATCAATAAGATTCATTAGTTTCCCTGTACTTTCTATACGTAATTACTGCAAAATTAACTTTTACTGAATCAACAGCTACTCGTCCCAGACATCCGGACTGCTTTATTGAGCACATTTGTTTTTCTCATTGCTGGTCCACGCAATGATGCGGGAATCTTGTACGTGGAAACTCTCACTTTCATTGTTTGGAATTTATGACATAGAAATCACATTGTGTATTGTTGGTTTGCATTTACTTGAAAAGGGTTGTCAACAAACGTTGTGGCCAGACAGTTGATGAAAATATGTTTTAAGTGGTTTGCCTCTAAATATGGGATACACTTCCGATGCCACTATCATTGTTTGGGGAGTATGTAAATATTGATGAAATCCAGGCTAATGTTGTCCAACTATACCTCAGTTAGTTGTTATGCCTCCACCAAATAATTCATTGGGGGTATTGCTGCGCCCCCACAAAATAATTGAATATTAGGGGAGGGCATTGTTGTGCCCCCCCCCCCACCAAACAGCTGGGGAGTTTAGATTTGCCCTTGTTTCGTGATTGTTTACCTAACATTATTACCTCAACAAGGACCTAAACGAATTACTGTGAATGCTTGTTTGCATGCTGCATGATCTTGTTGTGTAGAAAACATGTGTTATATCTGCAGTGTTAGAAATGCTGTTAGTTTTGTGCTGATATATTTATATAGCACATCAGGCATAGACATATTTAATGTGTTAGTTAAATGTCTTACGTTTTCAAATAGTGGCAGTAACCATAATGAATGCTTATGTGCTTTATTAACTGTACCCAAACATGTGTATATATTTAATGCTCATGAAGTACTAAATAAAGAATTTACTTTTGTTGCAGATTATTCAAATTCCATGGGCCTACTAAAAATGTACATATTTGACACTCACAAAACCCCCTTATATAGGGTAACATGTGACTGTATATGTTTATAAAATGTGTATTATAATTCCCCATGAATATTTATGATGATGTTTGATTTTTGCATGCCAAGTGCAACAGTATATACTGTATGTATGTGTGTGTCTATTTGTTGCAGAATCTAACACTGCAGAAGAAATTTCCAACTTTTTTGTTAATCCAAAAGCCAGTAAGATAATGCACCATTTGTGTTTGATGTTAGGGTGATGGTATATTGTTGTCTGAAACCAAATGAAAATAATGGTTTACTAATAGAGAAAATGTTGTCAGTCATAAGAAACGATGCATATTAAACGAACATACAATGTAGAAACATACATTAAAGCATGGTGCCAGGCTATAGAAGTAATGTTTGCCCTCAACTATTTTTTATTTAATGTTAGTTTAAGAAAAAGATATTAAAGGGCCTGTCTCACAGGGATCTTTTTTAAAAAGTATAATTTTCTTACCAAATTAAGTATTTATAGAGGCATTTATGCCAAAATTTAGTGAATATTTGACAATTTTATTTTATTTTTTTGCTATATGCTGAAACGTGACACAGTCCCTTTAAATAAAAATTAAAAGATTGAATAAAAGACTTGTACAATGTGTAAGCATAGATCGACTCATTATAAAGGTTGGAGGGATTAATTGATGATTGTTGGTGTCTTGGAATGTATGGAAAAAAAACATAAATACAATATTAATTTTACAAAATATGTGTTGTTGTTGAATTCCCAATTATTATTGGAATGTTTGATGCATATTAGGTATGATTACATGTGATGGTACACATCTTGCACATTCATCATCATTCATGTACAAGAAAAATAAAGCATTCAGCATCAATTTACAATGCATTGAACTTTCACATTTTGATGTGTGGTAAAACACAAATAGCACATAGTTAGCAAAAAATATATATATACTCCTACAATCATGCACATTTTTGTATAATCTGATCCTTAAAAAGATTAGTTAACACAAATTTCAAAGAAGTATTGCTTTGTAAGTTATTGTTCTCTCTACAAAAAGACACTATTTGTGTAACCAACAATGGGACTGTTAATGTGAGGGTCTTTTGCTCTTGCAAAACAGTTTGACCTTCAACATGCATGGTCTGTTCAACAGGAAATTGGGTATTTTGGTAATTAAACCAAGGGTGTTTTCTAGCGAGGTTCACTTGTATTAGTCAAGTTAATACTGTATTACTGTGTATATTTTTGGCTGATTACATCAGAAGTGAAAATTATTTATTGTTAACCCTATTTTTGTATTGTCTTTGTTAGGTTTCGATACAATGAGAAGCAAAACCTTGTTGTGTTAGTCAGTATATTAAAATAATTTGGTACAAACATTAATTTTGTCCTCATAAAAAAGTTTGAGTTATGAAGTAGTCTGTATATTGAGTGTGGTTATATCAAGACATGACTGTATATGATTTGTGTTGTCAGATGAATATTATGTTGTTAAAATGAATGTTGTTGGATGTACATACATGTGTCAGGGAATTGACGTCTATATCTGGTTCTATTTATACAGAGCATGCAAGATTTAAGGGTAAGAAGGCATCACCAGATTACAGTAAACTTCTCAAGGAGTCTATCTACAAACATGAAGTACTGGGTAATGTTATGTTTAATGGAAAGTTGATACAAGCATGTACAAACTATGGATGCTTTATGTCAGTGAATACCACTAACCCTGATGCTGCCACCATACCAGAGACATACAGGGTAAGAACTTAATACTCACTTCTTGTCAAATCCTGTCTCTCACATATTGTCCGAGGCCTAGAGGTTGGTGATGCGACCGGTTGGTGAGCCGCCAGCTAGTTAAAGAATGGTTACCATAGGCCCATCTCTGCCAGGCGCCTGGCAATATGAGAAGGGATTAGGGAGGTTCTGTGAGCTAGAAAAATAGGTGTCTCTTAAGTCAAAATGGCTGGCCCTTTCAATAGGGGTGAAACTATAATAAACAAACACTTTACCTTTTACCTTTACCTTTATTCATGTATTGGAACAGAGACAAATTGTTTTTTATGCTGGATGGATGTATGAATGATGGATATCAAAGAGTTTGCCTATGCTTGTTTTCCTGAACTGCTGGTCAAATTTAAATCAAATTTTTGCCTGTCTGTTGAATGGATGGATTTCACAAAGGCTATTGCCTTCCCTTTCAGATATGTTTTTGTCCGAGCTTTTTCTCCTCAACTCATGTCCAGAAATCATTGAAAATTCACATTAATAGTTTCTGTCAAGCCCATTGGTACATATTGAACCTCAGTTTGGAAGATTGTTTGCCAGAGTTATTGCATAGGTTTTAACTTTCCTTTCCATTTAAAACAAAGACTCTGGTAGTTGCCATTGTATACTAGTAACTGTTTATACCTTTTTTATTGCAGGTTCTGTTGCGTCCATGTGCTATGATACTACCTGATATTACACCATTTATTGAAGTGACCTTACTGTGTAATGGCTACCAGGGTTATACCAAACTGGCCAAGAAGCTCACATTGTTTGCCAAACTCATCAGAATGCAGGTATGTCAAAACTTTAAAGTCAAGGTCATGAAAATGTTCACACTTTAGTCTGAACCAATTAATGTGGTTCTTGACCTTTATACATAATTCGATATCAAATTTCTTGCTCTGAATGTATAAATTTTCCCCAGGATGTTTTGCATTGACTTTGATTTATTAGCTCACCTGTCACATAGTGACAAGGTGAGCTTTTGTGATCACTCTTCGTCCGTCGTCCGTCCGTCGTCGTCGTCCGTCAACAATTGGCTTGTGTACACTCTAAAGGCAACAGTTTTGATCCATCTTCATGAAACTTGATCAGAATGTTGTTCTCTATGAAATCTAGGCCAAGTTCGAAACTGGGTCTTGTGGGGTCAAAAACTAGGTCACTAGGTCAAATCTTAGAAAAATCTTGTGTACACTCTAGATGTCACCAATTTGTTCCAATCTTCATGAAACTTGGTCAGAATGTTGTTCTCCATCAAATCTAGGACAAGTCTGAAACTGGGTCATGCGGGGTCAAAAACTAGGTCACTAGGTCAAATCTTATAAAAACCTTGTGTACACCATAGAGGTCACCAATTTGATCCAATCTTCATGAAACTTATTCGGAATGTTGTTCTCTATGAAATCTAGGACAAGTTTGAAAGTGGGTCATGCCGGTCCAAAAACTAGGTCACTAGGTCAAATCTTAGAAAAACCTTGTGTACACTCTAGAGGTCACCATTTTGATCCAATCTTCGTGAAACTTGGTCGGAATGTTGTTGTCCATGAAATCTAGGCCAAGTTCAAAACTGGTTTATGTGGGGTCAATAACTAGGTCACTAGGTCAAATCTTAGAAAAACCTTGTGTACACTCTAGATGTCATCAATTTGATCCTATCTTCATGAAACTTGTTCAGAATGTTGTTCTCCATGAAATCTAGGCCAACTTCGAAACTTGGTCATATGGGGTCAAAAACTAGGTCACTAGGTCAAATCTTAGAAAAACCTTGTGTACACTCTAGATGTCACCGTTTTGATCCAATCTTTATGAAACTTGGTCAGAATGTTGTTCTCTATGAAATCTAGGCCAATTTTGAAATTGGTTCATGTGGGTCAAAAACTAGGTCAATTCTTAGAAAAACCTTGTGTACACTCGAGATATCACAAATTTGATCCAATCTTCATGCAAATTAGTCAGAATGTTGTTTTCCTTGAAATCTAGGCCAATGTGGTACAGGGTCATGTTGTGTCAAAAACTAGGTTATTAAGTCAAATATTTTAAAAAAAACTTGTGTTCGGTCCTAATATCACAGTTTTGATCCAATCTTCATGAAACTTGGTCAGGATAGTGTTCTCCATAAAATCCATACCAAGTTCAAAACTGGGTTATGTGGTGTCAACAACTTGGTCACTAGGTCATATCTTAGAAAAACCTTGTGTGCACTCCAGAGGTCGCCGTTTTGATCCAATCTTAATGAAATATAGTTAGAATGTAAGTTGTATTGATACCTATACCAATGTGCAACAGGTGAGCGACCTAGGGCCCTCGGGCCCTCTTGTATTATGTATTGTACACTTTGCATAAATTAATATGAACATATTGGCTGAAATGAAATTAAAGCAAGAAAGCAACAAGGCAAGCACTACGGATTGCTTTCTTGTTCAACGAACAGCTTCTGTAGTGCTTTGCTATGCAACTATATTCTTTTCAGGAGAGCTTGCTGCTAGTATATAAATTTTTCTCTTTGTCCGCTATGCAGTGCTTTTTTGAAGCACGTTATATCTTACTAGAATAGTGCTATCAAGTGCTCAAGCAAGCTAAAGTTTGGCAAAGGGCTTCTGATAAAGTACACAATACAATAGTTTATTGTTCCTGATTCAGGCCACCCGCCCTGAACAAACAAAGAACAATTTAGATATATTACAGTGCATAGTTATAGTGTTCCCAGAGATGGCTAGGAATTTTAAGGTTATTTGAAAATATAATTTATTTTTGTGTTTGTGTTTCAGTTACCTCGGAGTTCACAGTATAGTTATGGTATAAAGGATATGAAGGTGATACTACAGGTTGGTGTGGTACTACTACGTGAGCTAATAGAAGCACAGGAATATGAGAGACTTGAGATTGGTGAGTTTGTATGTTATATAGTTTTGCTAGAATTGTGTAAAAAGCCTTCTAGTTTGATTAGTAAAGTCAATCAAGCAATTGAAATAACGCCAGAGCAGAGATCGCTCCACCTGTTTGTATGTCGAAGGCTGCTTGGCAAAGGTTTTCAAACTAATCCATTGGACCATGTAATTATAATTTACTGTTAAAATTGATTAAATGGGTACTGATAGACAACTGTTGTAATGTCAATTTGTCGGTTAACTAACTTTCTTTATTTCAAAGGGATTAAATGAAAATTTTGTGTGGGTCCTAAAGAATTGACTTTTGACATCCAATGTGGGCAAATATGAGGGTAATGCAGGGCCATATTTGTTCAAATAAATGTTAATGTTATCCCTTTTATTTGTAATCATCCTTGGATTTTGTGAATTTTTCAAAAAACCCTCTTGTCTATTTGTTTCAAAGAGGATGCAGCCAAGCAGACAGATACTAAGATTGACACACCTCCACTAGTTGCCATGGATATCAGTGCACTAGAAGAGCAAAGTCTGGTACAGAGTATTATTGACGTGCTACAACCTACGTTGAAGAATGAGGACGATATCGGTGTATTCCTCAGTGTGCTGAGAGACGTGTTCCCTATCAGTACTAAGTCTAAATCATCGTCCGGACCATTTGCTGATATCAAACTGGTGAATGCTGTACGTGATCAACTCAATGAAGATAATATGAAGGAGACAGAAGATGTCATGGATAAGGTTTGTAGTGACTTACATGTAACAAATTAATACAAACAAATTCACTCAAAACTCCACCTTTATATTTGGAATATTAAATTTTAGCAAGAAATTTGTGCCATACCAGTAAATTGTATTTAAAATAACAAAGCCAATTCACCCCAATCTCGGCCTTTATGCACAGAATATTTAAATTTTGCCGTACCGGTCTTTTAGATTGGTATAAATATTACATCTCTTACATATGCGTAAACTCCCGACTTATTGAAGGCAAAGACTAAAGTGAAAATATAGACACAGGCCAGGTTAATTTGTTTGAGTTGTTCGTGTAAAATCAATCAATTTGTGGTATCAAATTGCATGGAAATTGATAAAATGCCATGGCTGGTTGTGACTTTGTAGGTGATAACATTGGAAGAGAAACTACATTTAACTATTGAATAAATGTTTTCATTTAAAATGTTATTTCAGATACTTCAACTGTACGCTAGCATCCAGCAACGTGAGGCGGTGATTTGTGTCGGACAATCTGGTTCGGGTAAATCATCGTGTCTCAGTGTATTATGTCGGGCTCTCAACAGACTCAACCATCTACTGTTTGCACCCGATCATTCCAAAGATGAACTATCCACTGACCGTGACATTGTATTCCAGGCTAAAAATAAACTCAAGGTAATAAAAGTCAATATACATGTCGCTTGCTTAGAATGAGAAGGTCATAACTACAAAATCGATATTTTGAGAAAACATGAAAAAACTGTCTGAAAATTACTCTTTCCTTATAAATGGAAAAAAAGCTTTTCAACTTTGAGTTTGGTCAGCATGGCAAGTCTCGATGTTCATGAAAATAGACTCATAAAGAGCACCTTATGCGCAAGTTTCTTATATGTATCCGTCTTGTATGATCGTTAGTAGTATTTAGGACCTTCTCATTCTAAGCCAGGGATGTATTGTATTACAAAATATGACTGTCTATGTTGTATTGTCATACAGTTAACTCATGTTGTTATAACGATCATGTCCGTCCGTGAATTTATGTTGTTATATTGGACTTGATGTACTGCTCATAATCCCATTAAACAATTATTGCTTGTGCAACAAATGTCTGTGTAGCTAGAGTTTTGTCTGTCACTGTTATTGTACATATTATATAACATCAAACATTCTCCATTTGTTGGCCATTTATTAAAACATTGAATTCTATCCTTGCACTACAGTTCATTCAAAGTTAACTGATAACAGTTGACTAATCTGTCAGGTAAACTATGTTGATCTAGGTTTAACTTGGTGTAACTGAGTTAATTGTAATTCCCACTATTCTTTCGGATGGAATAGGTCCCACATTAGTATTACTTCTTGAATGAGCTTATGGTCACATTGTTATATAACCAAATTTAATGGCAACTTTCTGAATGCAGTTATCCTAAATAACCAATCAGATGCCTAGGTTATGAGACTGACTCCCTAGCACAAATGTATAAAACTCTAACCCATTCCTGTTTATCTTAGTACAAATATGACTAATTGATGTTCATATGAACTGCATTGGATTGTGTTAGCTTAAAATTCCCCCAAAAGTGGTCAATACCCAAGATAAAGGTCTGATGTCCATAAGTCAAGGCTGTATGTCCATCATTTGGCTTATTCCATTTCATGGACAAATATCACCATAATTTATTTGCTGCACACAGGAAATGGAAATGGATGAATTTATTGAAGCAGAAGAGGAAGTGAGTAAAAAGCGCCATCTAGTGTTTATAGTGTGTAAAGCGCCATCTAGTGTTTTATAATAGTGTGTGCTTTAGTTGGCATTCTGTTGTATTGTATGCTAGTTCAAAGTATTTATGTTGCTTAGTGCATATAACTGCATGGAAACATTCTTAGAGTTACAATTTGCTTTTTGTTGCTGTTGTTGTTGTTGTTGTTGTTGTTATATATATAAACCCATATTTATTTGTACATGTAATGTATGCATTTGCTCCCAATTTATCATCCAACTGAAAAACACTAACTCGCAAGAAGTTATCTAATACAGTTGAGCCTATAAACATTCATTTGATATATAGTAGGCATAGAATAGTCACGTTGTCCAACTCTCTATACTTGTCTTTATGCAACTTTCATGTTGACAGAAGGACAATAGCTAGGATTGTTGTGAGTTTCCTTCAGTAAGCTTTTTTAAAAGTGTATAATTCCATTCCTTCAGTATGCTGTAACATTACAAATCTTTTGTTCTTGGTTTTGTACAAGGGTATTGCTGCTCTTGATTTAACCTATTTTTGTGTGTTTCATTTGAGACAGTCCCATTGCATGGTCATTTGGTTTTATCCCTGTCTAATTGCCGGATGACATCCTGCTTCATGTGTAAATACAAACAGCTCTTTCTGAATACACTCCTTGGTTCATTAAAATACCTGGTGTATAGCATTGATTCATGCAAGACTACCTCTGGGTTTCCAACCATTTCATCTCTAGTTGGGGGAGGGGGAAATACTGAGAAGTATTTCTGAAATTTCAAGTGGACCTCTTAATTGGATGCCAAGAACTTTAATCACTTGGTCACTGTTCCACCCTTTATTGCAATACTTATCACATGGTATTATATTAACCAAGCAGTTAGTAGTGCACACTGCTTGTTGGCATGAAGTTGGCTCATTGTGTTTACTACAACCTAATCATGCTTGCTAAATATTAGTTGGATTTAAAAATTATGTAATCAAGGTATTCACTACAAGATGCTACATTAGTTTAGCTTGATGATTATTGCATGCTTTAATGAACATATATATTTATGACAATAGTTTGTTAACACAAAGATCTCACCATATTGTGCTTTCTCCCGGCAGTATATAAAATGTATAATATGTAGCTGCATATTTGCATATCGGTTTTGTTAGTGTTGGAACCTCGTTTCACTTATTACCCTTGCATTTTTGAATAAATTGTTTAATTTTTTAATTTTTATTGTTGTAGTGTTTTATGTTATTGTTGTTGTAGCAGTGTTTGACAACTTCTGATGAGGTGAATTGTAAATTTCCTACGAATAGCACTTGATGAATATGTCTCTTTAAAATGCATAATTTGAAATATTAATTTTTCATATAACATTCAATGTAAAGTGCAAATAACACCCATGCATTATGTACATTACTCACTAGTGCTAAAATGACCTGCTTGTTTTTAATTTGACAAGTCACAATATGCCTAGCATGACATTGTGACACGCTATCGATGTTATTGTTATCAATAATTATTTGTATAGCTTGACTAGATTAAATTGAGACTCATCAAAGTCCGCAGTATGTTCGTCTGCCTATATTCGGCTGTATTCGATGTGTATGTTTAATTACTATGTACCGCTATCTCCCTATAAGGCCATATATAATTGTAAGTGTCTGTTTTATAACATCGGAATTTTCCAAATTATGCAAGGAGTTCAGTTTAATCTGGTGGGACAATATTCACTATTGTTTTATTGAAAACGATAACTTGTTCATTTGATTAAGTTTTTATGCATGTCATGTGACACCTGTGTGTCCATTTGTTTGTTAGTTAATATGTCTGTCAAGTTGATTGACTTAACTAATTAAAATGGACAAGGCTACCACCAGAGCATAAGCATTAACTGAATGCAGTCTTGATTGATAGAATCATTTGTCCACCAGTTGTCCACTTTAATTGGATAGATCACATAAAACATTCTGTGTGGAATTATGTTTGATACTGTTTTTCCTATTTTCAGTTTTTACAGCGATTGGGTGCTCCTAAGGTGGAGTTAAGTAAGGGAGGTAAGAAGTTCCGTAACACGACGTCCATGTTGACCAAGGTACAGGAAGCCATACATGAGTTAGAGGTGAAGAAATCACCAGAATATGCCATGTATCCAAAAATAGACATGGTCCGTCTCAATCCTACAGCACTCTCCTCACAGGAGGTAAGTTTTGTCTGTTGTTTGTTGTTGTTGCTTACTTGTTTCCTTTTGACTGTCAATCCAAGTCATCCAGTTTTCTAACTGCCTATAATAAGGCAGTGACCCTTTGGCTTCCATGCAGAAAATTTGAGTAAAACAAGAAATCAAGGTTTGAGACCCTAGCTTGATTTAACATATTCTTGAACATAAAGTGTTACATATTGCAGTGCTTTTTTGCTGTAGGACTTAACAATGTGTAACATTTGGATTTCGTATTGAACTGTTAGTCCACTGTACTTTCAAACCTGCTATTGTGCCGATAACTGCCAAGTACATTGGCTTTTATTCCTAAACACTAATGTGGAGCATTGTTGGATTCTAGCTCAGAAAGATTCCGTTGTGACACAGTCAGGGCACAGGACAGGTCAAACACAGGACCTCTGAATCTCAAAACGTGCACCCTATTGATAGGTAACGTCATCAATGTGTTCAAAGATGGGGAAAAGACAAACTGTTTAATTCCACCTTGTCAAGAAGTGATAGGTAAGTTGCACATATTCCTGTATGTATTTCCAGTTGCTTGGAGAGTTTTCTGATGGCATGTGGCAAGGTGGACTGTTCCAGAAGATACTGAGTGATGCTAGTTTTATGTCCGATGCTGTGAAGACATATCTGAGGAATTACAAGAAGCAGGAACAGGCAAAGCAGAAACAGAAGACAGATTTACCGTCAGTACTGCTGAAATGGATCATTCTAGATGGTGTGTTACATCCTAGCTGGACAGAAGGATTGAATACACTACTAGCTTCACAGAGACAATTCTCCATGGCAAATGGTGGAAGGGTTGCCCTTAACAGTAAGTCAACAGTCCATGCAATAATTAGGGTATTGTTATGGATAAAGTGTGCCTACTTGATCCTTTAAAGAGGCGTTCCCTATAACTTGGATCGTTTAAATCGATTCAGGAATATTAAAATTACATGAGAATCATTATTGCTTAAACTCCTCAAATTTTCACCAAAAAGCTCCCACTAATTACCGAGAAAAGAATGAAAACATATTTCCGTAACGAGCCGAGTAGTTTCCCTTTGCCCACATAATAATAAATCGCTGGAAGCGATAAATTATTAATGGTGACTTAAATTTACTTTTGACATTATAGAGCCATATTTGCGTACACTTTTTCTGACAAATTATGATAATTGATAGTGCTTTGTACATTTAGCTCAATTAATGTGATAGTAGAGAAAAATATGCTGGTTACAGGGAATGCCTCTTTAAAGGTCATGGATTTTGAACGAATCATTCTCAACCTAACAACATAAAAGATCAGTTTTAGGAATTTCCAGAAATTATGTCTCCCTCATGCAGATTTCTCTGATTGGTTGGATTTGAATTATTATCAACCAATGGGAAGACTGCATTCTTATGCAGTTGTCTCAAAACTAAGTTTTCTGTCTTGAATCCATGACTGGGGCATGTATTGGTGCCCTAATTATTTTACCCTGTTTGCTTGACTGTAAACTAATAAATGTATGTATATTTTACAGACGAAAGCAGCCAGCTACTGTTTGAGACGTCAGACTTAACGAATGTATCGCCATCGACTATTACACACTGTAATATCATACATTTTGGTGACAATGTTGTAAGCTGGAGCTCATTGTTTGAATGTTGGGCTAAGACAGCTAAATCAAAGTGGATCTTCACCTCCCCATGGTATGTACTTGTTATGTCTTTATTATGCCCCCCCCCCCCCCCCCCCCGATCTTTGATGAGGGGTATATTGCTTTACTCATGTTGGTCGGTCTGTCTGTGGGTCAGAGGACCAAATGATGTCCGTTCAATAACTCGAGAACACACGCTTAGCCCTAGGATCTTCGAACTACATGGAGTTTAGTCAGCAACTTTTTTTAACTCTGTTAGTAGGTCAAAGGTCAAGGTCACGATGAGTTTTACCATTTCTGACTATTTGGCTGCCATGAGGCATGCATGCTTTACAGATATCGCTTGTTAATAGTTTTCACCTACTATGGGATTCAAACCTATACTGTACATAGTCAGTGCCTAGCAATGTAAGGTATGAATCCATTACACCACTCTGCTATGGCAACAATCTCAGATAACTTTCATCAATATGACTACATCACACCTCACACTGGCGATAGGTTGATATGTGGGTATAGCAACAATGAGTATTATAGCGAGGCGAGGCGAGGTGAGGCGAGCGGGCGGTATGACTGTATTATTTTAGCTTGATGGTGTTTACTTCAACTAGAATATTGTCAAAGAATGTGACTGTATGGCTCCATTGACGGACCTATCTAGGAAAATTTGATTGATGTTACATCATTTATATACCGGTATGTTTGTGTTTGATATTTGCAGTATGAAGGTGATCATTGATCTAGCTCACGATGTATTCGGACCAACAATCAAGTTTCTTAACTCTGAGTGTTGTACAGCGTTACTCACAGATGTCGGTCGTTCTGTTGCTATGGCAAACAGTGTTGTTCCGGGAGTACATGAAGTCACATCCTTTATCATGATATTCTCAGCATTGTTGGATCGTGGATTCTCACGAGATGAGTTCGAGAAAAAGATAAATTGCCGAGAACCTGATGGTACGTATCTATGATGTATTCTCATAAGAACAACCCTTGTTAACTTGTGTTATGATCACCATGTTTGTTTCATGGGTTGATATTGTTGTATTGGATTAGATTAATATCACAATCTGCTGCTATATGCTCACACATATGTTTCATTGAATTCACATTCCCATGTAACGGACATAAATAAAATAACATACTTATGGTTCAAGTTATTACATATTCAAGGTAATATAGTATTTAAAAGTATTTAACCATCAACAAACATAGCTTGAGGTTTGTTTCCTAATGTTGACTTTAATAAATGCATGAATATCCCAACCAAAAAAGCTAAAAGTCACATTAAATCTATGATAAAAGCTTCATTTTCTTTTAATAACAAAAATTTGGAATGTAACTGAAATCTGTGGTCTAGATAAAGAGGGTGAGTTTGAATACCACTCTTAAAAACAACAACACACTTAGATGGTTGTTCTGATTTTAAAACTTTTTAAAACTGACAAATGCCGAGCCGAGCATAGCCTTTATTTGCTTTATTTCTACTGAAACATGGCAGGCATATATATGTACCTCCACCCAGATTTGAACCCAGGTCGCCAGATTAGACGGCAAGCGCACAAACCATTGAGCTACGGAGGCACATATGACAAATGAAAACAGTTCTTGCATAAAGTCTTGTCTTCAGTTTTCAATAGTTTTAACCAATCACAATTCAACATTCTGAGACTTATCACCATAGTCAGTTTTAGGCGATTGTGTTTGCTAGTTATTGTATAACAATTAGCTATTACTGTAATGTACCAATACTGCATGACATTATCTCATTGTAATAGTATGCCTTAGTATGGTGGTTGTGTTTAAATTTATTTTCATATTTTTGAATGGTGTTCGTTATACTTTTATGGCAGATTTCAGGATATCTTATAATCATTTTATTTTAAGTTATTTCAATTCAAATCAATATTGTTATTACTAGTTTTGTTGTTTATGTAACTTTGGTGTTGTGGTTTTTACAATATTTCACAATATTTGTCCTTCACTCCTTATTACTATAATTCATTAATTATGATTGTCAGTGCTGGTTAAGTATCGATTCCTGGAGAATTAGGTGTTTCATAATTTTCTGTAATCTGTGATTTCTGTGTTTTACTTAGATGTTTCCATATTGATGTCTAGCGTATACTGTTGTTTATGTAACACTGTAAAGCAGTAGGAAAATCATTAAGAACTTTTACTGTGACAAATATTTTGATTTGTAGAAATTCATTAAAAAAGTTATTCAGAAAAATATCATAATCAAATATAAAGGTGAAAAATAGAAAGCTAACTATATTTTATGTATCACTATGCTAGAAATTGACCTGTGTAATAATTGTAGATACTTTATTTTTAGATAGATATTTTCATTCAATATGCATGATATGTTTAAGTCTGTAGGTATGCATCAACTGTATATATAAGCCAATCAAATTCTGTACCGAAATTATTAAGACCACCTAAAAAGATCATCACAATTTCTGACTTTCCAAGACCCTTTTGCTGTAATAATCTAAAAGTGAAAAATGCTAACTTTCGCTTTGAAGCGTACATTTGTATAGAAATTAGTGAAGGTGTTTAATTCATTATTTTATTGTATAGATATTGTATAGATATTGTATGATATGGATATTACTTTCAGAGGAAACCAAATTGATCATTATCTCGAGACATTTGGGTAAATAAGTTCACCACCTTTTCTGCCTATTCTTTCACGTACAGACCTCTACTTTACACACAGATGCTTTTATAGAATACACAATGCGAGCTTATTGCTATTTGATTATTATGTACGGTCCAGTCTTCGCGAAAAACTTTTCAAAGTACTAGCCAGTCGGGCTACCAACAAGGCAAAACATACTAGCCCGAGGAGAAATTTACTAGTCTGACCATTAAATTATTAAAATTATTACAATTTACACTAGCCTTTCAGACTAGTCACCTAGACCCGACCCAGTTTTAACCAGCCTCGGGCTTCGGGCTAGTGGCCAAATTCGAAGACTGCTGTACCCGTACATATACTTGTATATAAAACAATAATTATATTTCCCTGACATGCATTACAATTAAAGTTTAGTATCGCTTTTTCCCCTTTTCCCAGCTTGATAAATCCTGACATTAACATTCCTATGATGATTTTGAAGTACATTAAATTTTGTAAAATGGTACATTTTAGGAAGATAAGATCAATTTCTCATACAGCTATTACTTTTCACTCATGATTTGACCATTGAATGCTTGCTAGAATAGTGATGTAGATACTTACACATTGTAGAACAGCTGGCTTTTCTTCTCTAATATTGGGAAAAGATCTAAAAACTCTAGCATTAGATTGGTTATTTCTCAGCACACAATCTTTAAATTGACCAATGGAATGGCTGGATTCTTAGACTGTTCTCTAAGCTGAGACATGGTCAAGAAAAATGGAGCCACACAGTTTTTCTCTTTTTCTATGCACTGCTTTTGTAGTTAGAGACTTTATTTGTTTTGTGCTTTTGGACCTGGGTGACTTGATGCTTAAACCACTATACCTGCAAATTCCTTGTCTTTCTCCATTTAGTCAGAAATTTATTTTGTCCTATCTTAGAGAGTTTGTCTTCATGGACTGAATATCCAATGTGTTTATCTTGTAAGCTGCTATAAATGCTGCTGTTTGAGACGGTCATCATGTCAAAGTTGCAGGTTTTGAATGGAGTAATAGGGTTCTAACTCAGATGTGTCTTTGACCTATGATAACTCAGGGGTGCTGTATATATCTACTGACTGCCGAATGTAACTTAAAGATGATGACACACTCATAAACGACTACTGTAAATACTCAGCCATAAGTCGGGCGAAAACAGTCCCAAAAAAAGTTAAAAGTCACCCCGCGACTTATGGAAGAGTTTACTACACTACTACCGATTTTGTCAGAAAATCATTACATTACTCCTGACTTTATCTGAAACTGACCGCATCTCCCTGACTTTATCTGAAAATGACCACATTCCCATCAACTTTGTTTGAAAATTACTACACTCCTCCATATTCTGTCAGAAAATCCCCACATTCCTCCCAACTTTAGCTGAAAATGACCACATTTCCTTCGAAACTTGACACTGAGCACATGATTTCAGCTTTCACAAAAATGGAAACTATACATGCGACCTATGAAAGGGTTTAGACAAAAACCTTGATTTTTTATTCAAAAGTCCCCCTGCGACTTATGGCTGCATGCGACTTATGGCTGCGTATTTACGGTATTACCCAATTAAAAGAAAGGATATTTCATTATTTATTCATACATATATTTCTTGTTTAGCCACATAATCATTCTTACTGCCATGTTAGAATAAAAAAAAATGAAGCACCGTTGTGCAGAACATTAAAAACTTTTTATGTTTTTGTTTGTATGCAATGTCTTGTTCTTTTGTATTAGTTTGTAGGACTATATGGGGTTGTTTGTTCATTTATACCCCCGCAAACAAAGTTTGAAGGGGGTATACTGGAGTCACCATGTTGGTCTGTTGGTCTGTCGTTACGTTAGCATCGTGTACACTCTGTAACTTTGTCATTTCTTACTGGATTTTTAAATTGCTTGGTACAAAGTCATGAAATTTCAATCATGGTGTTTTTCAATCTGTATAGCTGCAGATTTCCATCAAATGTGTTGTTTAGACTATAATTTTAAATAATATTCCTGTGTCAAGGCGGTGCTGCGGGGGTATGATTCATCACTTTTGTGATAGCTCTAGTTGTTTATGAAATAGTATGAAAAAATGAGGTATTGTAATGCTATATTATGCATGTTATTTTTACTAGCATGTTTGTATTCTTTACATATTGTTTTAATCCTGTCTACGTTGTAATGATTGTACAGCGCTTTTGAACGTGTAACTTACATGAAAAAAAGGGCCTATATAAATATTGTATAATAATCCTATATTACTGTTTACAGATCCTGCGAAGGTAGCTACCCCGAGCAGTGTGGGAGGTACAAACTCCCGTATGACAAGTAGCTCACAGATAGAGAACAATATACCATACTATATGGAGAAAATGAAAGGAATGTTTGCTCTAGCATATATCTGGGCCTTCGGTGGACATCTGCACGATAGGTAAACTTATAGCATATATCTGGGCCTTTGGTGGACATCTGCACGATAGGTAAACTTATAGCATATATCTGGGCCTTCGGTGGACATCTGCATGATAGGTAAACTTATAGCATATATCTGGGCCTTCGGTGGACATCTGCATGATAGGTAATCTTATAGCATATATCTGGGCCTTCGGTGGACATCTGCATGATAGGTAAACTTATAGCATATATCTGGGCCTTCGGTGGACATCTGCATGATAGGTAAACTTATAGCATATATCTGGGCCTTCGGTGGACATCTGCACGATAGGTAAACTTATATTATATATCTGGGCCTTCGGTGGACATCTGCACGATAGGTAAACTTATAGCATATATCTGGGCCTTCGGTGGACATCTGCACGATAGGTAAACATATAGCATATATCTGGGCCTTCGGTGGACATCTGCACGATAGGTAAACTTATAGCATATATCTGGGCCTTCGGTGGACATCTGCACGATAGGTAAACTTATAGCATATATCTGGACCTTCGGTGGACATCTGCACGATAGGTAAACTTATAGCATATATCTGGACCTTCGGTGGACATCTGCACGATAGGTAAACTTATAGCATATATCTGGACCTTCGGTGGACATCTGCACGATAGGTAAACTTATAGCATATATCTGGACCTTTGGTGGACATCTGCACGATAGGTAAACTTATAGCATATATCTGGACCTTTGGTGGACATCTGCACGATAGGTAAACTTATAGCATATATCTGGGCCTTCGGTGGACATCTGCACGATAGGTAAACTTATAGCATATATCTGGGCCTTTGGTGGACATCTGCACGATAGGTAAACTTATAGCATATATCTCGGCCTTTGGTGGACATCTGCACGATAGGTAAACTTATAGCATATATCTGGGCCTTTGGTGGACATCTGCACGATAGGTAAACTTATAGCATATATCTGGGCCTTTGGTGGACATCTCCACGATAGGTAAACTTATAGCATATATCTGGGCCTTCGGTGGACATCTGCACGATAGGTAAACTTATAGCATATATCTGGGCCTTCGGTGGACATCTCCATGATAGGTAAACTTATAGCATATATCTGGGCCTTCGGTGGACATCTACATGATAGGAAAACTTATAGCATATATCTGGGCCTTCGGTGGACATCTACATGATAGGTAAACTTATAGCATATATCTCGGCCTTCGGTGGACATCTCCATGATAGGTAAACTTATAGCATATATCTCGGCCTTCGGTGGACATCTGCACGATAGGTAAACTTATAGGATATATCTAGGCCTTCGGTGGACATCTACATGATAGGTAAACTTATAGGATATATCTAGGCCTTCGGTGGACATCTGCACGATAGGTAGATAGATAGATGCTTTATTCATCCTCCAATTTAGGAGAGCTTAAGTTTAACGCCATTTCTCAAAAAAAAATCAGTTACATGCAGCAGACTAATCATCTAATCAGTACAGTATACCTTACTATCTTTTCTACAAAAAACCAACAACTTTTCCACATGTAGTGGAAAATCAACATTGTTGTCAATTGACATTATGCCAGAAGCTGAGATCGCTCCACCTAATTGTTTGTCAAAGGTTGCTTGGCGTAGGTTTTCAAGTCAATTTTAAGGGTATTGATTAACCAGGGCTAATGAAATAATACTTGAATTATAAAAAAAGTCACTGTGTTGTTTTGCATTTATTTGTAACTTTTGTATTTTCAGATTCCGAGATAAATTCAGCAAGTATGCCCATGACATTCTGTATCGTGCTGGACATCCAATCAGGATTCCCATTCCCGGTAGTGTGTTTGATTACACCCTGGACGAGTCTTCCGGATCTTTTGTACGATGGTCGAATAAAGGTCAGGAACGATCCAAGAGTGTGGCTGGAACATATATTATCACACCAGAAGTTGAGAAGTATACATTTATGATTGATCTACTGGTCAGTTCTCACCAGCCAGTGTTACTGACCGGACAGCCAGGAGTGGGAAAATCTTCACTCATTCATGTAAGTATTAGCGTGCCAGTATATAGGCATTCTTGAAATATCTTTGGGGGGGATTCAGATGGTACATTCTATGGCTGCCCCTTGTGTGAGTGACATAAAACACTGTTGTTACTTCTGTATGGCTTTGATTTGTCTGGGCATGCATGTGGATTTTGTGGACGCCCTAAACCATGAATTTAAACCCCCACAAATATTAAGGACTCCATAGGATCTGACTTGCGGAAGAAGTTTCCTCAAAAGTACGTCCCCACTAAATGGTGTATTTCACCAAAAAAATGAAATATTGCTATATAAATTTAACGATTTTACAGTACTATGTGTTATTTTCATTACAGAACATTGTATTACCGAAGCATACATCCACGAAGGTGATGATGTCACCTGGTATGACATCAGGTATATTCCGTGATTCATTGATGGCGCATATACTTGAACTCAAGAGTAAAGCATTTAATGTGATCACGGCAGGTCAGACTGCTACAGCTAATACCAAAACTGTACAAAAACATCTCTTCTTTATTGATGACCTCAACACAGCTTCTAAACAGAACGGTAAGTATACCTGACCATAATGACGGCATTGTTAATTGTTAAATTCTGAATGACCAAGAATAACCATTAACCCAAATGTCAATCAATTAAATTTAAATACATTTAAACTGATTTTAAGCACATGGTGAAATGAATTTGTTTGAAAATGTTGTGATCTATATAAAAAATGTGTCTATATAAATTAATGCTGAATATGAGAATTTTTCTAATCTTTGAGCTTAATCATTAAATACATCTTGGAACCGCCTTTCAACTGATCGTTTAAGCCTGTGTTTGGTGATGGTCACCTTGTAGTGATTCCATGTTCTATATATACAGGTTATCAGCCACCGTTAGAACTACTGACACAGATATTGTCACAAGGTGGTGTATATGATCAACAGCGACAACAGTTCCAGGAGATGAGTGAAGCCATCATTCTAGCTGCTGCAACACACCCTTCATGTCCAGGTATGGTACTTTTTGTGACTGTACCGGTAATATTTATTCATTGAAGTTTGTTCTTTATTTAAGGGTGCTAGAGAAAATAGCAATAGTCTAAAACTTAAAAAGGTGTTTGCTCACCAATTTAGATACTTACGTTATTGGCACTAGTTGAATGTCATTGCCCAAAAATAGTTTCTATTTTTACACTAACTGACATAGTTAGGTTTTTAATCCACCAGATCAAACAACTTGTAGATGCCACTGGTAAACGCTGTATGTGTCTTCCTCCTGCTCTTATTTCTATTTAATCTATGACAGACTAGAATTGATCGAGACTCCCACTTTAGGTAAAAACCTTATTTTGAAGCTTCCCTTTGTGTATGGAATGCACATAATTCTGTATGCCAAAGCATGTTTTCACTTACATGTAGTGAACTGCTGTGGGTGTATAATTTGTTGACTCCTATCTTATTTTGTATATTGTAGGTGTGGGTATGGGTGAGTCGTGTCATGTGATGTCAAGTCGTCTAACACGCCTTTTTGTCAATCTAACGCTATATTGTCCATCTGCTGACGGTATCCTGTCAACGTTCGGACGTAACATTCAACATTGGTTAGAAGAATTCCCTACATATTCTGTTGAACACCATTTTGAATTTGCCAGGGTAAGTTAAGTCTAAAGAATGTACTGATTTATATGTATAAATGAGGGTTTGAATATAGGATATTTATACTTGTCACTCAAAGTATTCAAGTTCACTTGACATAAATTGCAAAGATTTCACAACTTTTAACAAATACTCTTGCAGACTATTACCTAAAGTTTACATAAAAGTTTGCAGGAATGTTTATAAGAATGTGTTGCAATTAAGGTCTTGTTGTTTTTAAACACTTGTTTATTTGAGTGTGGGTCAGCTACCTCATGATAAAACCTTGTTGAGAGCCTTGTTTGAAAACCTGGTGTTTTTGTGGAGTTTTCATGGGTCATGTGTTCATTACAGGCATTAACCCTTGGTCTGGCAGATTTGTACTCGAAGGTGAAGGAGAGATTTAAACCCACACCATCTCATGCACACTATGTGTTCTCTCTACATGATATCTCCAAGGTCGTACAAGGTATACTTCTCATGTCTCCAAGGTCAAGGACACGTAAAATGATGAAGGTCAAGAAAGACAGTAAGTACTGAGTTTTGAGTCCTTTTACAAAAAATGAACAATAACGCTGTTGTCATGCTTTTGTATTTATTTTGATATGTACTGTTAAACTCTTATTACTTTTTTAAAATCGTTTAATTGGTTCTTTACTTAGCCAAAGTAGCCTAGTCATGAAAATTAGTATTGTCAGACTGGTTATAGACTGATTAGACACCAGTCTAAAAATGCAGTCTTTTGATTGGGTCATTTTTGTCTTTTTCTAAAATGGACCAATCACAAAGCAACATTGTCAGACTGGTCTCCAAACTTGTATTTTAATTGCAATCATCTGATTGGTTCTTTACGTGGTCTAGATTTGAAATTGACCAATGACAAGTCAGTATTGTCAGACTGGTCTGCAAACTTGTGTTTTAATTGGATGTTGCCTTGATATTTTACAGAGAGAGGAAGTCAGACTACATCTAGAGCGACATCGTTAGATTCACGTGGACGTATTAGTGCTGGTGGAAGCAGTCAGGAGGGTCCATCACCACCTATGATGAAAGTTATAGCTCAACTATGGTGTCATGAATGTACACGAACATTCGCTGATAGACTGGTGTGTGATGAAGGTGAGTTTAACTTAGTGATATCTGTGATAACAGTACAATCTTACTATTGAATTTGCATGACTTCATCTTGAAGACCTGATCTCCCTTATAAATAAAGCCAATGATGAACTAGAGAGCATATTTAATTTGGTCATAAGTTTTTTTAAAATAAATCTTTTGATCTCATAAAGTTATCCTTGATCTTTAAAGCAAATCTTTCCCCCAAAGTGATAGGTGACAAGAATGAATATGCACCAACGACTGCCTCACTCAATTACAAACAAACATTTTTCACTAGTGTTATATTTATATAGAATATTATGATTATTAACACCGTAACATTGTTCTGTTTTCAGATATCCAGTGGTTTTCTAAGACACTAGAAGATATTGTAGTGAAACAGTTCTGTAGTCCTAGAGATGATCCTAAAACAGAGATGGCAGCAATCTCCGAGGAAACCTTCTCCCAATCTGCTGTATGTACATACAACATCATTTCTTATATTTTATTTTGCCCTTACACTTATTCACAAGTGGGGCATATAGCATTTGTGCTGTCTGTTTGTCTGTCTGTCTGTCTGTCTGTATGTAACGCAAATCTTGGTCTCACCAACCGTTGGGCAGAATTTCTGCAAACTTTCAAGGATTAACAACCTTGATGTATAGTTGACCGTATAGGATGGAATTTTTGCTGCTGCAATTTTTACCAGAGTTATGGCCCTTTGTAACTTTTACTATATACCCCAATGGGGGCACCAGTGTTCCATGGACACATTTCTCGTTACCCCAGCATCTGTATTTGAAGGTATAAAAAAGGATTCATGAAAACACTTTCCTTGCTCCGAAATCAGTACTGCATTATGTTTTCCTCCTTTAAATAACCAAAAACTGATTGATTTTAGGGAGCTGGATCCCCTCGAGGTACCCCACAACCAAAAGCAGCCCCTTTGAGTCCCTCAGATGATGAGGAAGCAGACATTGAAGACAGTTCAGAAGGAAAACAATCAGAACAGGGTCGTCTAGAAAGTTCTTCATGTTCTAAGTATGGTGACTCTATGAAGAGTATGTCCAGAGCATCTAGAACATCCCGAGGTACTCAGTCCTCCACGGAATCATCTAGAAAGGATTTAGATGAAACTATTCCATCTGTTAACTTGGATTTGGGTGAGTTACTCATGATCATTTCATGTGTTCAATATCTGAATCTACATCTGCCAACTTGCATTATAAGGACCATGTTTTTACTATGCATTTATACTATATTTATATCATTCAACTTGCAAGCTTGCCTGTACCAAGAAATATGCATAGATGAATAAAACATGATTATGACAGTGGTCAAATCATTTTAACCAAGTAGCATTAGGAGACTTGTTAATCCCTGATTTGAACAACAACTGCCCCGCAGAGTGACAACTACATGTATATCCTTCGTTAAACACTACAAAAAATGTAACACTGTCAGGGTGGATAGCTTTCTTCAGTTTCATTGAAAGACTATGAATTGAATTTTAAAATAAATGTGTTCATATATTTGGATTTCTATGGTCATGATAAATAAGCAAACCAAATTAATATTCAGTGTTGCAAAGCTTTTACTGAGTATACATATGATACAGTTATTTATAGCTTTATGCATTGTTTATTGCCCATAACAAAGCAAATGGGTTAAACCACAAATTCTAAACTAAGTTATATATTTATTGTTTATATAGAAGATGAAGATGACACAGGTGAGAGTGAACAAACACGTGAACAAGGAGAAACACTCGACCTCGGTCCAGGTGCTACATCAGAGACAGAATATGAGACAGAGATAGAGTCTGACTCCTCGGCCTCAGAGACCGAAACTGAGACGGAGACCGAAACACTGGGAGGTACACCGAGAGGTAAGATAATCCGCTATACTAGAATGTTTTTATCTTCACTATATATAACATCATACCTGCTAAGTAGTCCTATTAAAGTGGAATTAACCCTAATAAAGTGGAGTTACTCCTATTAAAATGGAGTTACTCCTATTAAAGTGGAGTTTCTCCTATTTTCTCTGATAAATTTTTGGTTTCCAAGTTTGCCTTCCTTTGCACAAAAATACATTTGGTTCATTTTATGATAGTCTGTCCCATATTTTTCAACATTAGAATTAATACATTCCTTGTTGATGAGTCTTAATCCCTTTAAATCACATTTAAGTGCAACTTGTGACATGTTTTGCTTTATCACTCCTATTTTGGATTTATCTATCTTGGCAGGTATGACTATATACAATGTATATTACCATAGCTTTCACCTTTACTCTATAACTTGCCTAGCTGTAACAAATGTCTGAATTGATCGGGTATATATTACATTGTGGTTTGGAATATTTTAACCTCAGTTTTGTCGAAAATAATCATTGCATGTTGTTTTCTCCTGACCTTGCCTTGTGAAGTTGTCAGTTTTATATGTACCCTTATGTTTGAATAAGGGAGGAGTGGGCATGCATTGTGTTACTGCCGGTGACGTCTGTCCCCCGTCTACCTGTCGGATACAATAGCTTCCCGTAACTAACTCTTGAACGGATTGAGAGGGAAGGTGAAAATATCTATTTTGTCTTGTTTCTTCTAGAAATATTTTATTCTCCTGATACTAAAACAATTACGACTAACATTCTACTGAACCAAGCTGTGTGCATACTGTATATGTATCCTATAATCCATCCACTCATAGATTAGTTAACTCACACATGTATGTAGTATTGTAGATGTCCACACACAATTATGTACCTTAAACCTTCAGATCTGACCACCACACAGGCAGAAACCATCGATGACTCAAGTCGTGGCACTTCTAGAACCTCAGGTATTATATTGTATATTCTCTACTTTCTGTTTGCTTGAGTAAAATCGTTTATTCTCTAATTACTGTTTGCAAGCATCAAATGATTTTGCTCTCTACTTATTAGTTGCGTCAAATTGAAATATTCTCTACTTGTTATTTGCTAGTGTCATATCACTCAAATTGTATATTCTCTACTTACTGTTTGCTAGAGTAAAATTGGAAAATTCTCTACTTACTGTTTGCTAGTGTCAAATTGGAAAATTCTCTACTTACTGTTTGCTAGTGTCAAATTGGAAAATTCTTTACCGACTGTTTGCTAGCATCAAATTGAAATATTCTCTTCTTACTGTTTGCAAGCATCAAATAGTATCAAATAGTTTAGTCTCTACTTACTATCTGCTAGAGTAAGTGTCAAATTTGAATATTCTATTCTTATTGTTTGCTAGTGTCAATTTGGAATATTCTATTCTTATTGTTTGCTAGTGTCAGATTAAAATATCTCTACTGACTGTCTGCAGAAAGGATATATACAATTAAGTGTGCTTGCTCTCTACCTACTGTTTGCTAGTGTCAATTGGTATAATTCTCTACTTAATGTTTGCTAGACTCAAATGGTATATTCTATACATACTGTTTGCTAGACTCAAATTTTAAATGATTTTATCTTACCTTTTTTCCCTGAAAGGTATTGAAGACATTTAGCAACCACATTGCCTCTCTGTACATATTAGATGTGTTAATTATATGTCAATTTTGTTCGTTTTTCTGTCAAAACATGCTGTGACTATGCCACGTTTTCATACTATTCACCAAAAGATGTCCTATAAAATAATTAGTTAAACACATATGGTATGTTTGATGGATGGATATGTTTTAATACAGCAACTGTTACGACCTTGAAAACTGTACGAACAGTGAGCACATCCTATAAATGTAAGTACTATGTACACACGGTGTGTTTGGTATGGTATAGGGGTTGTTTTATCAACAGGAATACGTTGCTATCTTGTCATAGCGGAAGAAGTTTTGTTGGTTTGTCTGTGCATCTGTTGGTATGTCAAACATACAACAACTGCAATCTACAGTCATCCAAGTTTGTAGCACCATTGATCATGACCTGAAAATGAATAGTTTTGCTCTTGAGGTCAGTAGGTCGAAGGTCAAGGTCACAAAAACTTTATTTATTGTTATAACTGGTAGATGGGCTGATAGTTCTATACATCTTCTACTTCTTTTTTAATACTGTCAAATTTGGCTTGGCAGACATACATATTTTGATGAGTATTGAAGGAGAATTTATGTCTAGCTGTATGTATTTAAATGTATGTTAGTAACTATATGGTTACTTAATTTCAGGGAACTTTTTTGTATTGTCTAACTTTGGGGTAGAGTTTATTGTTTGTATCTTATTGTGTTTGACATTATCTCACACTGTCTGGAAAATGTATTTACAACTTTAGGAAAATCATTAAACTGGTATTTGAGAATAAGAAGTCATAGATTTTTATGTTCCCCTAAGTCATTATGTGAAATATTTTATTATATAGTGATTTTTGCTTCTTTACTATTGAAGTTTAGCTTTGAGTTTACTCTCTTAAAAAAAACTGTTCAATAAGTTTTGCATCTATTTGTTGTATAAATGGAAAAATTATTGTAATATTGCAATTAAATTATATTTTTCAACTTTAAAACATGTAATTCGGTTGTTCTTTATCAGCTCTTTTTTTACAAAGAACCAATCTTAATGCTTCATGTTGAGACTGTGTGTGTTAATTGTTTTGTTGCCATTCAAATATATTAGTTTTATTTATTGAAATGGTACATTCTATTTATAGCATGTTATGTTTGTATCGCTGGCTTAGAATGAGAAGGTCCTTACTACAAAATCGATATATTGAGAAAACAAGAGAAAACTGTCAGTAATATAGTCTTCAACAAGTTTTTAAAACTTCATTTTGGTCAACATGACAATTTCCGATTTTCATGAAAATAGGCTCATAAGAAGCGCCTAGTGAAGCAGATTTCAAATATGTATGAGTCTTATAAGGTCGTAAGAAGTAGTTGCGACCTTCTCATTCTAAGCCAACAATATATGTATATTCACAATTATATTGTGCCAAGATGTAGTAATATTATGAATAGGTACCCAGGGTGGCCAAGGACTCAGGGCTGCGTTTCATCATCATTCCTAGGATCGATTTCGATCCAAAGTCCAATTTTTCCTCCTAAGTGCGTTTCATCAAAATTCCCAAAATCGCTCCTAAGACAAATTTTGCACCTATCTCTAGGAGTGGTCTAGAGCTGTCCTAGGATGAAATTTTGTCTTAAGTGCATTGCATTGTGGGTTAGAACGCTAATGTAGCTGCTTTAATGGCCGCCTTTTTTTCCGCTTCAAGTGTGTTTTTTAGCATTATCAACTATTAAAAGAAGGTTCGAATAATTTTGGGACGAATTATTACTAGGCAGTTACGAAGTTGGACGAGTGGGAATGGTCTGAATGTTCGAGATGTAAACATTTCGAACAAAATCCAACGAAATGTCTTCGCTGAACCGATGTCATTTTGATCCAGGTAAATTGTGTTTTTAAACTTTTTCTAGACTTATCTTCGTCAATTAATAACACTATTCAAATGTAAACGTTGTTGCTTTTATCAATTAAAACTTTCTAGTTCGCTCAGAAGCTGTTAATTATCAAGGGAGATCACTCGTACTGGCATGAAATCAATTCAATTTCAATGATTTTGTCAAACGCGCTTGATTTTTTAGTTTACCTCTATCTTCCTCAAACAATGTGTAATTTAAACACACATCCATAGACCTATGTGATATCGAATAAGCATGTACAACGACGAGATGAAGTACACCTAGGCTAAGTGACCTTTCAATGCAGGGGAGAACTGTAAACATAATGTACCCCACCCATTTCTATTGCATTGAACAAATGTTGAAAGGAATGCCAGTGCATAGCCATGTTAATGGTTTAACTTGGCATTCATAAATGTACTGCTCATTTAATGTAATACACACCAATAACACAAGCATAGGCCTATATAATTATTTCAACATTACAGACTAATAATTGGCTGCATACCTTCACAGGTGAAAGACACAAGTTCAAATTTGGCTATTGTTGTATAGATGTGTACTGGGTACATGTAGATGTGTCATCTTTCTAAGTATTTGGTTTTGTATGTCACATACTTTCACCTGTACTCACAGACACTTCAAGACACAACATATATTGAATATGCACAGTGCTACGGATAAGGATTTAGTCCATTGGATATTTTACCCCCCAGTTTCAATTTTAATTGGGGTTTGACAAATTTTAATTGGGTATTTAATCAAACTCATAGGGTAAATGATAATTTATGTACTGTTTTTTCACTATATTATCCTTTCCTATTTGGGTATATCAGATTGTCATGGATTTTTCTTTCTTCCTCCTCTCAAAATCTATTGGGGTTTTAAGAAAATGAATTTGGTAATTACCCCAATATGCAGCTTATCTGTAGCTATGTGCACATTGTCTATGTAGGATACATATTTGATTGGCCTTGATAAGTTGAGATGCACAAATTTACTTCAAATTTGCTTATTAATTTACACAACTGACTGAGTCATATCTTTATTGCAGAATCCTATCCAGATAGAACACAGAAGAGGTACTGGGAACCATGATCAACTCTTTGGCCAAGACAATAATTACATGTACTTCTACAGTACTGCATGAGAAACATAATTGAAATCAGGAATCATAAAATTTGAAAAGGTATTTTAAACATAGATGAATCATATCTATTAATTTAAACGGTTGTCATACAAATCATTGTGAGTATATGAAACAAAATAGGCCTATACATTTATAAGCATAACATGTATCTTGATCTAAATAAAAACACATGACAAAAGTTACATTCCCGATGAGAATTCAAGTAATAAATAATTTAATCAAATTTCTAATTCAATTGAAGGTTAATTAAATAAAGATTTAAAAACACACTCAGACCTACACATATCTTATGTTTGTTTAACTTGTCCAAAAAATTATCAAAATCAGTTTAATTGTCTTTTTGAAAACTCAACAACAAACAAATTATGCTCCTTTTAGACATTTTTGGAATGTAACTTGTATTATAAATTGTTTAGATTTTGTTTTGTCATGTGTATTGAAGTTGTAGATTCAATTAATTCAAATAATGTCTTTTTCATTTTCAGTAACCTGCTGATATATCTGGAAGAATCTGAGAGAAATTCAACCTGTATAGAAAGAAAGCCAAATGAAATATTTACTGTCTCTTATGATAATAAAATTGCATTTTATGTACTAGTAACTTTATTGTGTGTGTTTGTTTTTGTAGCTACACTTTCCCTATATTTTACAGTTCTATAGCTAAATACACTGTTCTTATATAGGACACTTGTACTATTAAACCTGTGATTAAGACCACATGCAAACAAATGTTTCAATGACAATAAAAGCATTATTGTCTGCAAAGATTTTGTGCACTTTCCATTTATATTTATTTTGAGAGACGACATGTAGCTATCAACAAAGCTCTGATTTGCAGTTTCAATTGAAAATTTTTACAGGCAGGTTTTACAATACCAGGTACTATATCTCTTAAATGTATTAAGATCTACATGTAGATCTACCAGCAAAAAAACAGTTAATAGCATCTAGAGGGTATGCATGTCCATGATCTAGTCGTTTCTGGATATCTATCAATTTAGCCACACATAAATATATCTACAAGAAGGTCCTAATTAATGTTAGACTCATACCATGGATAATGACATCTGCAGATAGGATGATGCTGTCGCACACAAATGGATTTCAAAACACCTGGGTACGGATCCCTACTTGATCCGCACATGAAATGCAATGACGTCATCTATTATACTGTATAGCATGTAATCGCCGTGTAGATCTAGTGGAATTTATTTTCATAAACTGTTCACATTAATTATTCAGATGACAGAATGATTTACCATTGGTCAACATCTCGAGCCATGATGCTTTCAAGAACATGTAAAATCATAGATCTGGTCCATGTATTAACGGTATTAAAACAATGGTACACAGATTCGCCTCCTGATCAGGGGCGTATCCAAAGACTAACAACACGTAGATCTATATAAAATTATAGATTAAAAACTCTACGAAAATTCGATGATTAGGGTACAAGATCAAATTTATCTCTGAGTTTTAAATATCAAACAAATCAATACAGTCTGTTATCACGACCTATTTAAAATGTGATAATTCTATTAGATCTACATAAAAATCAATCCATTTTCTATTTATTATAGATCTTGTAAAATAGTTTCTGTAAAATGGTTAATTTGGCGTATAGGAAACAATAATTGGCCTAATTGGAAAGAAACGTTGAAATCAGAACGTCATAACGTGGTAAAAATGACGTTATTATGACGTACATCGACGATGAATGACGTAACGCATGATTTATAACCCGAAGCCGTTGACGTAACATTTTATTTCGGCATGGTTTATAGAACTACTTAGCTTCTAATTCTGAGAACGAAATTTTCACTGTTTTTTTCTAAGATAAATATCTATACTGGCTTCATTGAACGCTTATATCTCTAATAATTCATACTATTTTAAGGTGATTTTCTCTTCATTATAGGGGCCTGTCAATTATGGTTGTGTCTCCAACTTTCATCACTACATGCCTCAGTGTTGCTACGGTCCTTTCAGTTTGTATGGGTAAAATAAATGACACGCCTTTATTGACAAAAATAGCGCGAACCTGAGAGAAAACACGGAAGTATACATTAATTTGCCTCCCTTTGAAGAGTAGCACCTAAGTCAAAAATCCTCTTAGGATCGTTTGTTGAAACGCACCTAAGACGAATCCTAAGACGGTCTTAAGAGCAATCCTAGGATATGGTCTTAGGAATGATGATGAAACGCCGCCCAGGAATGCAGGGAAGACAGGGAAAATGCCAAAAACTGATACCCTGCTGGTGCAGGGACAAGTTTGGGAATTATCAGGGAATTTTATTCTTCGTTTTCTGTGGCCACCCTCATACCACAGGTTCTCCAATTTAGCATTTACAATGCTTCCCTAACAATTGATTAAAATGCTAGAATTAAATCTACCAGTGAAACTTACAGGTCTTAAGTTATAATAAATAATAAATACTATTGTCTTACCAGTTTTATACATGTATGATAACATCTTGCGCACTCTGACAGATTCATCAAACAGTTTGGAAAGTAGCGAAGCAGAACTTACTGATCGTTCTGTACGTGAAAAGAAAAGGAAACAAACCAAATTTAGCGATGGTATAGTTTGTGTAACACTGAATATATGATGACTTCATACAAACATGTGGTGGCATTTTATATGTGGCAAGAAATGTATAAGATAGTGTTGGTCTCCAAACCCCGCAATCGTTTATAATTTGAGTTAAATAATATTTAGACATTTGCTATTATATTGGGGTATGGCTGACAGAAGGCGACGTCAAACAAGGGGTTTCCGGTCAATAACTTGAATTTAGATTGACATATCTTTATGAAACTTTGTATACAGCATGCTTGCATGGATACCTAACTTGGGATTGTATTTGGGGTCAGTGGGATCAAGGTCACTGTTACTAAAAATAGAAAAAAGGTAATAGTGGAAAGAAAACCTGGTTTCACAGCAGTGCATGCATTGTTCTTTGTAATATTATTAAAATGCATCTTTTAAACACCCCTGCTGGTCCAATTTTCTGCAGAATTCCACGGGGCATATGTACCCAATCATGTTGAATGTACGCTTTTAATAAAAGGTATTGCTCTACTGAGTTTATACTGTACATAAAAATGCTACCATGTGTTGGTTGAAGACTATGAATGTTGTGATGGTGTTGTTTATGGTGAATGTTAGGATAGAATTGTTGCATGGTGTTAGTATTTGACTCACTGATGTTGTTTGTACTTGTAATATTGTGGTATAAAGGGGGAAGAGTATGTGGAATGCTTTGTATTTTTATGCCCCCGTATCGATAGATCGGGAGGCATATAGTAATTCACCTGTCCGTCCGTCCGTCCGTCCGTCCGTCCGTTCGTCCGTCCGGCCAGGTTAACCCAAATTGACCGTTTCTTCTAGCATTAAAATGGCTTGCTACAAAGTTTTCAAACTTGCATGGATGTTGTATATGACCACTCTCCACGCGCCTGTATCACCTGACTCCATTTTGACCTTCACCTTGACCTAATTTTGGACTTAGACTTATTGAAAGGTAAAATTCTTGATTAACCCAAATTGACCGTTTCTTCTAGCATTAAAATGGCTTGCTACAAAGCTTTCATACTTGCATGGATGTTGTATATGACTACTCTCCACACGCCTGTATCACCTGACTCCATTTTGACATTCACCTTGACCTAATTTTGGACTTAGACTTATCTCCACTTTAGTATTTTTACAATAAAATTTTGTCTGGAGCGTATCTTCAAAACTATTTAACGTATTGACTTGAAACTTGAAATATAAATAGATGGCAACTTGGAGAAGTGCATTGACAAAGAACCATAACTCTGTCTGTCTTAAATTTTGAATTATCTCCCCTTTAGTGTTTTTTTATAGTCAAATTTTGCTCTGAGTATATCTTCAAAACTATTTAACATATTGACTTGAAACTTGGAATATAAATAGATGGCAACTTGGAGAAGTGCAATGACCAAGAACCATAACTCTGTCTGTCTTAAATTTTTAATTATCTCCCCTTTAGTGTTTTTTTATAGTCAAATTTTGCTCTGAGTATATCTTCAAAACTATTTAACATATTGACTTGAAACTTGGAATATAAATAGATGGCAACTTGGAGAAGTGCAATGACCAAGAACCATAACTCTGTCTGTCTTAAATTTTTAATTATCTCCCCTTTAGTGTTTTTTTATAGTCAAATTTTGCTCTGAGTATATCTTCAAAACTATTTAACATATTGACTTGAAACTTGGAATATAAATAGATGGCAACTTGGAGAAGTGCAATGACCAAGAACCATAACTCTGTCTGTCTTAAATTTTGAATAATCTCCCCTTTAGTATTTTCAGAATCAAATTTTGACAGGAGTGTATCTTCAAAAGTGTTTAAGATATTGCCTTAAAACTTGATATATAAATATATGGTAGCTTGTAGAAGTGCAGGGACCAAGAACCATAACTCTGTCTGTCTTACATTTTGAATTATCTCCCCTTCAGTATTTTCATGATAATTGTTTGTCCGGAGCGTATCTTCAAAAGTATTTAAAATATTGACTTGAAACTTGGTATATGAATTGCTGTTAACTTGGAGAAGTGCAGTGACAAAGAACCATAACACCTGTATCACCAGATCACACATGAAGTTGACCAAGGCACTGCTTTCAAATGTGGCATATTCGTTTACCATCATAAGCCCCTTATAGTTCAAAGCCATGTAACACTATCAAACATTTTAACTGAATAATGGTCCCTGATTGACTTAGCTTTTTATGGACATGGCTTCCACGGGGCATAAGCGTTTATTGAACGCAGTCTTGTTTTAGTTAATTTTAAATTTTAATTACAAATGCCTGTGTAGGGCCTAAATGTAATGTCTATGCATGCTTGTATCTGTATATATATAACACTTGTTATTATGCATTCTGATGATGGAGCCGTCCTGTTTGTCCTGATTCAAGTCTGAATGGATTTCAATGAAACCTAATGAAAAGCTTCCTCATGGAGCATCAGTCATTTTTACCAGGTTTTGGATCACCTTGCATGGAACATAGAGATATTGTTGAATTGTGTGTGCTTGTTGTACATGTGGTTATATGGTTTAGTGTGAAAGTATCACTGTTTACGGAAACTTTCAAGTAGATTTGCACCAAAGTTTGAATTCAGTATTTCTTGTCTGATATGTTAACAGAAATTTTGTTGGTTTGCACCAAAGTTTGAATTCAATATTTCTTGTCTGATATGTTGAGTGTCTGCTTTTGTGTATTTTTGTAATCTTGTAATTTGTAACAATGTTTGGTGTTATGATAATGCTTGGTTTACATTGTGATAGAGTGTGTGCATGAGTGAGTGTAATATTGTATATATATAGCATGATGGAGTAAAGAAGATATTTGTTATTGCTGTAACTGAGCATATTATGAAAGCGATGTTATTTCCATATAAACCAATGGTGATTAAATGCCTAATGTTTCCAATTAAACCATTAGTTTGTTTGATACACGATAAATAATAATAACAGTATTTCAATAAATGGTACACAGTTTTCATTTAAGGCAAACTTCTGCAATTAAACTCACACCTTATATTTTTATAAAGGGGTACTTTCTAACTGTGTCCAAAAAACCATAGTTAGCGATACTTTATTTACAAATGTATTTATATATAAGAAATCGAAACTTTTTTCAATTAATTCATCTTTAAACTGCAATTGAATTTCTTTTCTTTGTCTATTCCATTAAAATACATGTAGCATCAACTTCAATAAGTAGCATATTTAAATTATTATGAGTCATCTGAAAAAAGCATACAAAAATATGCCCTGTGTTACATCACAGACATGTATGCATACATAGCTCATGCAATATTGCGGCATATCCATTGTTTACTTTCTCAGGTTACCCAGCCCACCAATCACTGGGTCATAATTTATAAGTTATCCTTCCACGCCTACAAATGATAATATATCATAGTTTATTACTTGTTCTAGGAGACTTTTCACTAGATAATAATTATTTACCTCCTTTACAGACTATGTGAAGACTGCACCAAGATTCAAGAAGCAGTTTTCACAGCGTGGTAGTGTGGCCTCATCGAGACACGTACATTTCAAACCTGGTTTAATGACAGACAAGGAACATATTGCTTACTTTGGACCTCTCATGAAAATAGAAGAGGTTTGTATATAGATTCTATAATGTAATGCTTGGAAACACAATTTGTTATATGTATTATTATCATCAATATTTATTTGGGACTCTTGGTCATTCCTGAAACTCTGTTCCTGGGGAACGCAGATTGCTGTTGGCTGCCACACCTACAGGAGAGAAATAGTCAAAGGCAGGTCTCCTTAGGTAGCCAATAACCAGGGGAAGTTAAAATGTCAACTGGTGGTTGAACGGCTAAACTGCTGAAAACAGCCCTCGAAAATTGGTAACTAGTCATCTTGATAACTTAAATCTACTTGCTATTCCTTCAGGAAAAAAACATAGGAACCCTTTGGAGGACGTCCTTGCACTTTATGTTTTATCCTAGGCCGAAAGGTCAAACTAATGACTAAATGTGAACATTGTTTATTTTCAGGTGAAAGGCAACCTTGACTCACTGACAGAGTTTATATTCAGCAAGTACTTCCTGACTACACACACAGAAACACACGGCATTGCCTTAGAAAAAGGTACAAGACACTTATGTATCAGGTCTTTTTTTGCCCAAATTGTGAATATGCCCTAGCCTGTAAAATTTGTGAAACGTTTTTCTTGAAATTGTGAAATTCAAGCGTTGTTTTGCTTTTAAATTGTGAAAGAGGAAGTGCGATGTTGATTTAAATTAATAAGCGACAATCAATTTACAGCTACTCTTTCCCTTTATTTTATAAAGAAAATCAATAAAGGCTTGAAGTATTTGATAATTGAATGTTTAAGCTACTCTGGTTTTATACATTTTAAATTTTGAAAGATTTTGGGCCTATGCAAGTTGTTTCAATTGTGAAAGTGGCATTTATGTGCTTTGTGAAGCTGGCATTTTGAAATTTTGATGTAGCCTCCTTCTGATTGTGAAGTAGCCTTATTTCGACCTCTGTTATATAGTGAAAATAAGCCCTGACTGTATACTTAGTACCTTCAAAACTATTTGTACACAATGGACAAAAATTCAGAATAGTTAACAATGCTATGTTAAAAATTAAATAAATTTTCTGAAGACATAAAGCCAATAGAGCTAAGTACATTATGATATTTCTCTGTTGTTATATATCATGATATACAAGTTTGAAAAGTGACTGATTAGGAGTTTGGTTGAGTGTACATTGTACCCATATGTTGTATTGTATATAATATATTACAGGATACACGGACACGACAGAGGAAGTGTTGGCCGAGGCTCTACATACATGTCTCAATGTGTACAATATTGGTACATCACAGAAACTAGAACTTGTCTTCTTCAAGGAAGCCATCAGGCATGCTGCAAGACTCAGTCGTGTTCTCGTAAGTCTCCATTTGTTTGTGTGAAATGCTGTTTCTCAAAAAGATACGATGACCGCTGCACCTGACCTGTTTTCCTGGACTGTATACTTACCATTACCTACTTGCCCTTCCACAAGAAACCCGCAAGGTCTCCACATGTGGAGGAAAATTGACATTGTAGTCAAATTTTCATAGAAAGATATGTTTGACTGCGTTAACAGAAGATTATGTTAATGTTAGTTTCTGACAAACTTGACATGAATAGCAGATCCATAATTGCTACCTATCAATGCATTATTCCAATGCCAAGAGATTCATTGAAAGAAACCTGGCATCAGATCATACAAAGTTTCTCGATAAGTTTATGTGAGAAATTAATGTTAGAATTTTTACCTTCTGATGGATGGATTAGGTTAGGGAAAAGTTCAGTAGTTGCATCATGTGTTTGTCCAGTAAAAAGTCATATTTGATTATCACTTAAAAATGTTGCCATAGTAATAGAATCAAGTTGACATATATTTACAGGCATTACAAGGTGGTCATGCGTTGTTGTTAGGTACATCATACTCGACAGGTAGAGCTACGTTAGTGAGACTGGCTTCATACATCGCTCATTGCAAGGTAAGTGTGTCTCACAACTTTTTATATATTGTACCCTTAGCATACCTGGAAAGTACTCCTATTAAGGTGGAGTTACTCCTATTTTACATGCACATAGTCTGTATCATTCACAATTAACAGTCATCTGGTATTCATTTTTACATACAATCCAAGCTTTTGTAGCTATTGATGGTATAAAAAGTAAATGCCATGTAATACTATCAAGAATTTCAACAGAATTATGGCCCCTGAATGACTTAGCTATTTGTTACGGACAAGGCTTCAATCGGGGCGTAAGTGTTTTCAAATACCACAATAGCCGTAAACATAGTAAAATTCCCATTGTCAAAATTTGAATTTCTATGTAAGATAATGTTTGAAAAAATAACCTTTTAAGAATTAAAGTATTACACAAAATGTATATAAAAGATGTTTTGTCACTTTTATTTGATAAGGGTCTGTATGGGCCATGCTGTACTAGTCCATGTAGGGGAGTAAGTTACCTGCACATTGCGTATATTGTGTGAGGGAATAGGTAGATCACACTTGGATAAGATGGATCACACTGGGATTTTGTTGAGGGGAGGGAGCACAGAACCACATGCACTTACAAAACAGATATTAAGCTAAGACTGTTTGTAAATCAAGTTGTTCTTGGAGTTTTCACGATTGGTTCAGTTTTAAGCATTACGTGAAACTTATTTTACAATTTGTAGCTGTGATTATTTAGTTGCACAAAGTAAGCTTATTGCTTGAAAGATTAGTACAGAATTTATTGACTTTTAGAAATGTCATTCTAATATTTGTTGCTATCATAAATCAGTCTATATCACAATATTTCAACCCTATTTGACTTTTATCAAGAATCTTGACTTTTATGAAATAAAGCCTTGGTTCAGGGGACGCATCTGCAACATTGCTATTTAATCCATATTATAATCGCCAGCACATTCTACTGTGATAGCAATGTAATATTGTCAATGTATATATGGACAGTTGAACTTTCAAAATAGGGGTGTCACAATATTTAACATGCAATGTTTCATTGAAGAAATTTTATTTCAACATTTTTATTTTTGTATATTGTTTCTACATATTATTGTCACAGATGGGACATATACGCAAGCAAAGAAACATGGTATGTGTTAACCTGCGGGTCAGGTGACATAATGAGGGGTCAAAGGTGACACCATTGCATGATGGGATACTTACATGCAATTTGTGTCATATTTTAGGGATTTTTGATTGGCTGTTTTCGTAGAGCAGGTTATAGTCTGGTTCCCATCCCTAATACTTTATGCTGATGATATTGCTGAGCATTATTCCTTTATTTGCCAGTCAGCTTTCTGCTGAAATATGGCAAGTATACGAATGGGCGGCAAACGCACTATCCACTGAGCTAGGATGACACAGGAGCCTTATTTACCAACATTAACATTAAGATTGCAATTCAGACTTAGACATTTATAACCACTGCCATTTCTTTGACATCAGATTGAACAATTTGAACCTTTGTATATATTGAGTATATGTGTTGTTACCCAATGAACGTGTATACCCATTTATATTATACTTGTCACATTTATAGAGATATGAAAGTGAATAGAACATTTGGCAGTGTTTAGTCTAAGTCTGATTTGTAGTCTTACGAAGTTGATGAATAAGGCCCCAGAAGTGGTACTGCAAAGCAACAATGTAACCAGACCATAATCTGCCCTATGAAAACAGCCTTTCGAAAACCTCTATTGACCCCTCCAGCGTTTGACCTTTTTTCTTGAAATGTATTCATATAAAAGTGTGGTGATGGCTTGTGATATATAATACTTGATGTTGCTGGTGTTGTTTGTTTTCATTTGAAAATGTCTTAATCACAGGTTACTGCATCATTGATAAAGACTAAAACGTTGTTTTTTTTCATTATCAATGATACAGTTACCTGTGGTTTTAATTTTAATCTACTTATCTTAAATTGTTTTTCTTTTATCAGTATTTTTTTTCAAATAGACACATAACTTACTAAGTACACACTTAAACTACTGTTAATTATCAATATATGATGTTAGATGCATGTGTTTTCATTTTTTAGATGTTTTTTTTTAAATGTTTGAACATATGATTGTTAACTTTCATTGATATCTCCTGTTCAGTTTTGCAAAACCACCTGACTTTGGCTACAGTGCCAAGACTATATTTGCTTCACTTTGAAAGCAAATTAGCTGTTTTGTCTAACACCCTGTGAAACCTTCGGGAATAGGGCTTGTAACTGTAGCCTGACACTCCGAAGGTTTCAGACTGTTTGCTTAAAAGACACAGCTACGGATAGATCTACTGTATGCTGTCGAAAGCTAACATCTTTCCCCTTAGTGTGGTTTATTGTTCATAATAATTGGTGAAGAAATAGCATACTTACAGCTAATGTCGTTTTCGAGGTGAAGCAAAATTCTTCTTGGCTTTGTAGCCAAAAATCATGTGGTATTACAACACTGTTGTTTGTTTTTCACTTTCTATTGGAAGATTAAAATTTGTAACAGAATAATAAACCGTAGGTCTGAAACTTCTTAGATAAATTTGTTGGGTTAGTCTATCAAAGGTCAAGGGCACCTTTTGTTATCCACTAACCTTTGATGGGGTTGTCATGGAAACATACTAGATTTACAAACAAAAATAAACTTCTGTCTACTAATTTAGATTAAGATATTAAATCAAACATGTACATGATAACAATTACTGACTGATAACTTATTGTAATACCTGGGTAACAATCTAATCACCATCTGATGATCAAAGGGAATACTTTTGTCTTACTGAGCCAGAGGCTGGACAAACGTCAGAGTAAATGTGCATTGCTACTCACAGCCTCAGAGTAAATATGCATTGCTACTCACAGCCTCAGATTAAATATGCATTGCTACTCACAGCCTCAGAGTAAATATGCATTGCTACTCATTATTAGCCTGGCTTTCACATGTTGCCTAGACATTGGGTAGTACACTTCGGAGACATTAACATTTTCCAGTTTTCAGGTGATTTGTGACCCAGGTATTATACAAGATACATTGACCTTATACTTAACTGCTAATGATTTGGGTTGCAGTTGGTAGGTTAGCAGTTAATGGTGACATTTAACACTGACTAAGAGTATAAGTTGTTAAGGCATATTGCTGATTTTGCTAGTAAAATTTAATGTTTGGAAATTCAAGAAATAGGATGATTGTATCATAACTTGCCAGTGACAACATACCACTGAAATACAGAACATGTGGCCTGTTGTCAATAGTTACTGACTTAATTCATGTTTAAGGACCCAATGGGTTACTCACTTTTTGTCCAGAAGTGGCCGCAGTGTTTCTTTACTCCAATCTTCCATATTTATTAGATGTGTTTTACTTCGGTCTTATTGCTGTGTTTTTGAGTTGATGTGATGATGTGCTTTTATTATATTATAAAACTCATTTCCTATCATTCTCTCATGAAATTGATTAATATTCCTTCTATAAGGGTACAGTAGACCTTTGAGTCCTGGAACTACCATCAGACTGGGAATACAGTTTTAACCATATGCCTGTTTCATGCATCGGTTGCATTTTTGTACATCATCATTTTACGGGGACCCACATTTGAGGTTTTAAGGGAGTTATAATATTGAGGCCAAACATTTTCATCCTTATAAATCAGTGGTTATTAGTCAAGTTCCCAGACCATGGATGAAAACTATGTCATTTGAATGAGAATGCATCATTTTAGCACACCGTTCTACTGTTTGTATAAAACTACACACAAATTATTAAAAATGATCACAATTTTAATGCAAGTACCAGTTAACAGTTCCGGTGAGGTGGAATAATATAACTGAGTTCATTTCAATACCAGCCTCCTTTAGTTAGGTTGCCTTAGTTTTCCCAGTTGAAAAAGCAACAATTATAATATTTATGATTTTATATACATTATGACTTTCAGTTATATGAACCTAAAGCACAGACAGACTCGTCTAAGAACTTGCGTATCGTACGAGAGCACATAAAGAGAGCGTGTCATCATACGGGTATCCTAGGGAAACCATCGGTACTACTCGTACATGAAGATCTCGGCATGGAATGTCTACAAGATGTAGCTGCTTTAATGGCTCAAGGTGAGCAAATATATGTTAATATAAAATATTTTTAGCAGTTGGGTTTGTGCATCTATCAATAAATTGTATTATAAATAAAATAATTCTCTTGTAAAAAGTTCAGTAAACTGCAATCTACTTTGAAAATGGCTGTTGGCAAAGCAGCTGGTCCTAATTCTATTATATCCTCAGAACCTTTATCAAACTGTCTGATTCAAATCACTGTATTAATAACATCTATATTTTGAACTTTTTCATAAAAAAAATTAAATTGCATAAGAAAACATTCAAATAGTTGTAAAAAAATAATTTAATTTCAAGATTTTGAATATGGCTTGAAAGATGTTTTGACACTATCTAATTAAGAAATGTACACTGGTATACATGTCGTGTTGTTTGATTTCAGGAACCAGTCCAGGTTTATACACAGAGGATGAGATGTTAAGTATTGTGAGTCAGATGATGCCGGGTGGGGTACAGACAAAACGTATAGATAAGATAGAACAAGCCTTTGAGAGATTTGTAAAGAGAATCAAACAGAACTTACATGTGGTCGTATGTCTCAGCTTCCGAGGTACGATATGTTTGCTTTGTAACTTGTATGCTGATAATTATGCCCCTGTCCATCATTGATGAGGGGTTTAGTGTTGCTTTGCACATGACATTCAGTATGCTGGGTGGTTGGTACCAAATGTTTTCTGTTTAATAACTCAAGATGGCTTGAATCTAGGATCCTCAAACATTACATGGAGGTTGGTCATCAACAGATGATAACCCCTATTGATATTGAGGTCAGTTGGTCTTAGGTTGAGGTAGATGTGTGTGACACAATTTTCAGTTTGTTAGTCTAGGCATTGCAGAATTATTGCCCTTGGACCATCAAATAGAGTTTTTGTAGTTGCATTTATGTGAATAATTATTAAAGCAGCACAATATGCCGGTAGTTCATACAATCAATGTATGAAAACTCAGTTAAATACATCAAGTCTTTACAGTAGAACTATAATGCCCTAAACTGCATTTGAATCTGGAAAGCAAGTAGAGACATCAAACTGTGAATTGTCCCTATAGTATACAAGCTTGCAGATGGTCATTTTGCTGGAACCCAATAAACTGTTCAAGGTTTCAAGGGTGTGGAAGAAAAACATTTTGGGGCATGGAAGATCTACTCTACTGTACATGTACACATATTCAATGACTAAAATGACATATTCAATGACATAATTAATGACTAAAATTTATGTTATAGAAATTGTTATTTTACAGTTATAATACATGAATGTAATGTTTCTAACTTCAGGGAACAGTTTCAGTTCTAACTTTAAGAGTTTACACAATGTGATGTGTAAGTACCCTGGATTGATCAAATATTCCTGCTGTGTCGATCACTATCAACCCTGGCCATTTGAGGCGTATGTCAAGATTGCAAAGGTTTGGCTGGAAGATTCTAAGTCCAAGGTTAGTGATTTCAATTCATACTCAACTATCTTTCTTGACTGTTTGTCATGTTCATTATATACAGAGTCTACTTTAAATAATTGGTTAAAAGATTGTCAAATTTTATCATTTTGGCTGCTTTTGTGCAAGGTTAACAGTTTGACCACTGTTCCTTTAATGTTCCTTTCATGATCAGCTGTTTCTGTTGGGTGCTGCCTTCCCTGTCTGATCTATGATAATTTTTTATCAAAGCTTCAAATCTGTATAATTAATTCTGTAATTTGTTGTATGCTGAATATCTATCTTGATGCTTGTCAAAAAGTTTTATGTACTTATTCCCCTTTACAACTGGACAAATTTCAGAGGAACTTTCCAAGAATAGTCAGCACCCAGTCTAGTTGTGCATATTGTCAGGAATTTCAGGTCAAATGAGTACTACCAGAGTTCTGGCCCTTTGCAGCATTTGAAAGCCTTTATTATGATTGTTATTTACCTGACTCATAGATCATTATGTTTATATTGTAGGTGTACATTCCATGGCATCCAACACGTAAAGAAGAACAAGTGGACATGTTGTCTAAAGCTATGGCATATGTACATCTGTCGGCCAAGGTCGCTATAGAACGACAATATTGTCATCAACGAGAACCTCTCAGATTCTTCTCACCTCTAACATTCATGGAGTTTGTTCATATCTTCAGAATTATATCTGCCTATATCGTCAAGAAGGAAACTGTAAGTAACTTCTTTTACTGTTCCGAAAGTTTGATTTGTTAACTTTCAAACTGGTTTCTAAATGCAAGCATCTGATTGGTTGGCTCTATGCTGAGATTTAAAATAGCCCAATGGAAAGGCTGCATTCTCATATGCTTGTCTAATCTCATTGGTAGTCTCTATGCTGAGATTTAAAATAGCCCAATGGCAAGGCTGCATTCTCATATGCTTGTCTAATCGCATTGGTTGTCTCTATGCTGAGATTTAAAATAGCCCAATGGAAAGGTTGCATTCTCATATGCTTGTCTAATCTCATTTGTTGTCTCTATGCTGAGATTTAAAATAGCCCAATGGTAAGGCTGCATTCTCATATGCTTGTCTAATCTCATTGGTTGTCTCTAGGCTGAGTTTTAAAATACACTTAAAGCAAGGCTGCATTCTTAAATGCAAGCATCCAATTGGTTGTCTCTTAGCTGAGTTTTAAAATAACAGCAAGGCTGAATTCTCAAACGCTTGTTTGATTCACTTAAGTAATTAGTTCTATAAGTGAATTGTCATACAATTGACCAATATTGTGCCTGAATTTATAATCTGTTTTCTAAATAGTTTAAAATTATGTTAAGGTAAATGAGGCAAATTTCAAGTGGAGTGTTTCCTCATACTTTGCATTGCACAAGCATGTTATCTTATAAAGCTTAATTTTCCAGTTTGCCACCGAAGCATTCAAAAATGTCATAGTATCAGAACATGTACATGTATTTGTGCTGTTTTAATTATTTCAGGGCAACATACATAAGCATGAGAAAGCACTGGGTAAGGTGAATGAAGCATTTGGAAGTATCAGTGAGTTTAAGAGAGAAGTATCAGATCTGAGTCCTCAACATAAAGATGCTGTTACAGAAATTAAAGGTCTAGTAGAAGAAGTGGAAGCATGGAAAGCTGATTATATTGTTGTAAGTTTTGACGTATACATATATCTAAATGATAAATCATATATAGTATGATTTTACGTTACAGGATTTGCTGCATTTGGTAAAAAATAAATTCTGCACAGAATAAAACCTTGTCGTCATTTTTGTTATTTGAGGAGAAAAGGTATCTACTCAGTGCAGGACTTGAACCCACAACCCTCTGCTTGCAAGTCAGCGCTCTACCAACTGAGCTAACCGGGTTATTGGCACATGAATCACAATGTTATGTGATGAAAAAAATCAAAGAATTGTCAACGTTATGATCATTTAAAGTTCTCTTAGCTAAATTTAACAATTAAACCATGTTTGAAACCTAGTTTTAGGGATGTGTGCTAATGGCATCTGACATAGACATACAACTTGTTATCCGGAATGGGCATCATGCGTCTGTTGAACCATTGGTGTTACTGTTGGTATACATGTATGATTTCAGATGCTGGATATACTCAAAGCAAGAACTTTGTAATATACTCATGCATAAAAGTCAGGACCAGGTCAAATTCTCCAAGCTATACTATTGTTACACTATACATGTATGATTTCAGGCGTTAGATAAGTGTAAGGTCTGAATCGTGTCAAATTTTCCAAGCAATACTATTGTTATACTATTATACATGTATGATTTCAGGCGTTGGATAAGTGTAAGGTCTGAATCGTGTCAAATTCTCTGATTTTTACTATTGTTATACTATACATGTATGATTTCAGGCGTTGGATAAGTGTAAGGAACAGGAGACTATGATAGAACATTTACAGGGACCACTGGAGAGATTGAGGAAAGATGCACAGTCAGAGTTTGACAAGGTACAATATATATAGGCCCCTACTCTCTGTATATCTCATTTTATTGTCAGTGGTTTACTTAGATGAGTTTCAGGATCAAGCTGATTGATAATCTTCTACAACCAAATAGAAAAGATCAAAACAAATGTTCTTCTGCAGTGCAGATTTATTTATTAGCACAAATTTCTGTTCGTATGATGCGTCAAAATATCAAGCTTTTTGTCATACCATCGTTTGAGACTGTGTTAAATAAGTTCTATTGCTCTGTCTTTAGGACGTCTTGTAAACATTGAATGTCTAGTTTATTGTGATGATGGTACAGATAAACAAGGGTACTATTAAGTGTCCAGTCCAGATAATGTGTGTGTAATGCTTGTGTGCATCATATTTAAACCATAGAATGCTATGCCAATAGATTTGAAAAACAAATGAAGATTTATTTTGATATGAACTTATTGCACACACTGTTGAGTTGTTTCTACTATATAATACTATATCTGAATACCTTGGCTTGTTTTCTCTTCTTATGTTATATATTACAAGATTTTCTTTGTTAGTTTACAAAGTTCAAGGAATATCATGGATTCACGAAATACTACACGCCATCTCAATATCGGGTAAACTACTATCACTGGGTGTATGGTGACACAGCGTGTCCGAGTGTGGGGTACCAGGGCATATATGCACACTGATTTTTTTAAGCGTTTTCATTTCTGATGATTATGACCTCACAATGACTCATATACTTTATTATTTATTAGGAAACAACTGTATCTCACATTCGTAGACTGTATAGAAGGTTACTTATTGAGGGGTGCCCGCAAGACTGTAGTAACTACATTTAATTAAAGAAGAACTTACTACAGTCTTGCAGGCACCTCTCGATATGCTTTAAATGCAGAGCAAAGCCTGCGATCTAGGGTTTTCACAAATAAATTCCTGATTTTCTCTAAGGTGACTCAGAACAGAAAGAACCCTCCCTATTTTAGGCCAAAATCGCAGAATTTTTTGCTGGCAAAAAAAACTTGCTTTAAGGTTTTAACATATACCCTAACATACAGTATGACTGGAATATTTCATCCTTAAATGGGGGTATAAGTTGTTTTATTCTAAAATGTCGAACTCAGAAGAATCATCTTAATACTGGTAACCTTCATCCTCGAAGACCCAGGCGATACTCCAGAGTGGAGTCGCCACTGGGTTTTTGAGGATGGGTAACTGTATTATCAACAGTACTTATTTTGCAGTGTGTGTTCTAGTTAGGAAAATTTTGATTATTTTATTATTTTAAAATAGATTGTTGATTCTTATTTCAGTTGATTCTACTGTAAACTATGGTTTGATTTTAATGACTTTTCTTGATTTGTCCAATTATGTCATGTGACTTTGTTGTACTCTATGATGATTGTTTTGCCACTGTTTATAGAATGCTTGAACATGGCATGCAATGTTGCCCTTAATATGTTCATGTGTCTGTCTGTCATTATGCCCCTTCTTGAAGAAAATGGGGTTTTAATCAATAACTCTGAAAGGATGAATAAGTGCTATTCATACTAAATTAAATTACTAATATGCCTAGGGTAATAAAATGTTGACAGATTCATATGGTAATGGATACCGTCAGGAATAAAGTGTCAAAATAGATTAAAAGAAGTTATAAACAGTATGTTCAATGTTAAATGAGAACTGTTATGAACATAAGTTTGTCCATCAGATAAACTTATTTTTTATATATGTCTAACTGGGTATACCTGAGTTAACTGTAATCCCTCCTATTCTTTCAAATTGAAAAGTTCCCTTATTAGTATTACTTAAGAATCGACAGGTACTTGATTCACAATTAAAGTTACATAAATCAAATTCAATCTTGGGTACAAGTCACCATCTTTGGCAGTACAGTGTTTTAACCTATTATAGGAAAATCTGGCCGTACACTATTGATACATCTAGTATTGTAACGAATGTTCTGTTTGTTGTTCAAACACAAATCTTTCCATACAGTCACTATGTATAATGATCTCTGGTTGCATGTTTGCATTCTTGTATCTGTACTACTGTTTATGTATATACACTGTTTGTTGTTCACTATGACTTTGAATGTTGTTCATCATGACTTCTGTCCACCACAGAGTACCATGTTGGTATATGCATTATATTTGCACTTATGTCAAAGTTCTATGGAACACCAAACACATGTCTGGTACATTCTGATAATGCACATGTAACAATGATGTGACTCCAAGGTTCACACTGGCATTGAAAAGTCCTTACATTTGGGGTTTACCTTGAAAAGTCCTTGATTTTTTATTCTACCTTGAAAAGTCCTTGATTTTGGGTTCTACCTTGAAAAGTCCTTAAGTTTGTGTGTGAGAAATTTGTGTGAACCATGGACTCACAGTAGTTAGGGTACACTTAGTCTGATGGCTCATTTCCAGAAAGCTGGGCAAAAGCTAACTAAGTAAAGACCTGGTTGAGATATGCATTTTGGTAGATAACCGTTTCCTTGCATCATAATATTGTTATCCTGGAGTGAAAAGTGAAATTATGTTTAGTCATGTGATCAACAATACGATAATTTCATGACTTCAACCAGCTTGTGTTGATTCACTAAGTTCAAAATAAATTGAGTATCATTATTCATTGTTTACGTCATTGTACCGTAAGGATGTTTTGACTTATGAAATCAACTGATCTGACTGGATGACAGATAATTAGTCATGGACTATTCATATGTGCCATGCCATTATTTATACATAATTATTATGTGAGTATAAAATGTTATATTGCTGGGATTAGAATTAGTGTTCACAAGGATATTTTGTTTACAGTTAAATCCTAACTACAAGGCTGCCATGACCGCTCTAGATGCATTGAGTAGAAACGACCTCGATGAAGTTAAGAGTTTCAGAGAGCCACCAGAACTTGTGAAATATGTCATCAATGCTTTATGCCTACTCTTCAACAAACCACAGGAGTAAGTTTCTACTTTAAGTCCAGGGCCAGTATTTATAAAGCATCTTAAGTGAAAACTTAAATATTTTGACTTAAGTTAAAATATTGAACTGCCCATATTTCACAAGAAATTAAAAAAGCCCACGTTTTCTATATGATTGTTGTAGCTCTTTACACAATGCTTCTAAACAATGTAAATGATTTTTAATATCAGTTTTCCTGTTTAGCTGATGCACTTAAGGAAAAAAAATTTTTTAAGAAAATTATAAGTTTTCACTTAAGAGGCTTTATAAATACCGGCCCAGGCCCTGATTTCCCAAAATAACTCAATCTGAGCAAAATCTCATCTCAAATATTGCCATGTGTATTTTGTATATTAATTTCAAAGTGAGGCTGGATTCAAAATTAACATCACTAAACAAACCCCAAGAGTCTTAGTACTTTCAGTCCAGCATAAGCTGGGGTTTGGTGTTAACCATGGCCAACATAGGTCAACTAGAGGTTGCGAAAAACCTTCAGTTGTCAAACTTTGGTTGAACCAATGCCAGTTTGCTAATGCTAGACTGAGTGTTCTTGTTCAATTTGCGCCATCTTGAAACTATTCAAATGCAAATAGTAACCCCTCTAGTTAATTTTAACAATTTTACCGCATTGACCGGTATGTATATTTTACCTGATTTATACACATTTTTGGCCATTTGTATAATGTTTACACCGCTGGCTTAGAATAAGAAGTTCATACAACCTAATAAGTCTCACACACATTTAAAATCAGCATTACAAGGCGCTTCTTATAAGCCTATTTTCATGAAAATTGGAACTTATCATGTTGGCCAGTGACATGTGTTTGAAGTATGAACTATTTTTGCCAGAATTATGTCCCCTTGAGTTATTTTCATACTTTGACTATTTGTGTAATGTATGCATATGTTTATAGTTGGGAGAATGGTAAGCTACTGATGACGAAGGACAATTTTATTCAAGAACTCATCTTTTATGACAAGGATAATATTCCTGAAGATATCTTCAATGAATTATGTAAACTTGTGAAGCAGCCGTTGTTCCAGCCGGACTTGGTGAAGAGCGTGAGTTACGCTGCTTGTGGGATCTGTGTCTGGGTGCATGCTGTACAGAAATACTCACAGATACACAGGAACATGCAACCTAGACTGAAAAACTTGTTAGAACATGAGGAAAAATTCACAAGAGTAAGTTGGCAACTAGCTATTTCTATTTCACCTGTACATAGGAAAGGGGCGACCATCTTGTTTTTTACCTTATCACTGAGGTCAACATTTACAGTCAGAATCGATTCCAGGCTTAAGAACCAAAGACGATAATTCTTAACTGTTATAAATGTGTCAGAAAATTAGATATGGCTTAATCAAATTTGCATGCATTTAGCATCTAAGTCTGTTTTAGCGGCAAGGACCAGTCAGTGAATTTAGGATTTGAAACTTCTTGTCCAAATCAGTAAAAGTTATTTTTGTTATCTTCAATGTATAAATCCTGTAAAATAATAAATTTTTAAATATACTTGTCCAAAGCATTAATAACTTGTCCCTGACCACCGAACAAGGACTTTGCAGTCTACATTCCACTGATCTAAATATATGTGATAGAAAATGTTGTATAACAGTCACTGTGTATAAATGAGTCGATTTCTGGCAAGTGCAATAAGGCATACAGTTTGAATTATATAGTATGGCAATAAGTCATACAGTGATCACATCTACATGTGCTTCCCAATAGCAATTAATGATGCAAGTTGAACTTTATAGTAATCTGATAAGTTGTACAGTGGTTTTGTTTATTCGCTGTGATAGTGAGCCTGGTGTTATGTTACAGGCACAAGCCAAGTTAGGACAGTTGAGAGTAGATGCTAACAGAATCAAGAGTGGCCTTGAAAGGAAGATACAAGTTCATAGAACAGCTGTCAAACGTGCTAAAACTATACTCAAACAAATGCAGGTATGATGACACAGTTACTCATTCTTTGTAATATACATTACATCATTTACAGAGTAGCAAAATACTTCAGACTGTTACTGAAAGGTTGTTGATTTAGAGATCAAATAGTTCCTAAACATATCTAAAGAAAGATATGGTCTTATTTCATTGCTTGAAGTAAGTTTTGTACCAAGCATTGCCCAATTGACACAAGATTGAGATTGAAAATTTTAGATGGTGGAGGAATCGGGATATAAATTGTGTATGATATATTGTTGTTTATCGCATAAACAGACAGAGCCTCATATTTTATCACTTTTATCCAACTCGTTTAATTAATTCAATATGAAAAGACACTCATGTATGATCTGCGTTGTATGGTGCATTGTTATATATTACAGAACATTGAAAGGAAGATATCTCGTGCTGTTAACCTGATGGAGAATATGTCCATGCAACATTTTATGTGGAAATCTGAACTTCGTAAAGCTAAACATCAAATATTCACAGCCCCAGGAGATGCCTTGATCACTGCAGCTTGTGTTTGCTACCAGGGTCCACTGTCTGATAAACTCAGAGGTGGTCTACTACAGGACTGGCTGGATCGATGTAAACAAGGAAACTTTAAACTACCACAGTTTGTTGGGCAGGATGTGTATCAGCTGAGTACAAGTATTGAAGGCTGGTTCGGGTTTGAGTCTCAGAAGGAGCGGGATTCAGTGAGTGAAGTGTCGAGCTCACAGACGGAGAGTCAGAGTGAGGCGGGGTTGTTAGCGTTACCTGAGGTACATACATACAAGTATCAACCTGTAGTCTATGATACCAGCAAGTATTATAAATCTGAACTGAAACGTCAAGGTAGTGTGGAGTACGAACCATCGAGTGCGGATCAGGACGACTCAGATGATGAGGAGGAACAAAGCCCCTTAATGACACGGAATATGTACTCACTACAAGAGATCCTCAGCGATTTTGATGAGTTGAGTAAATGGCGACTAGAGAATCTCCCGACTGACTTACACTCGGTACAGAACGCTCTACTGATGCGTGTGAGTTGTTATAACAGGAAACATTGTTGGCCGTTACTGATAGATCCAGACAATCAAGCTGAGGTGTGGGTGAAGGCTGTACAGATCAGTAGGAATATATTCAGTGAGAGAGATGTTAGAGATGATGACGATGATGACACAGAGGGTAAATATACGTAACAACATTTTTTATAGCTTTAAGTGGTTAAGTTTACAGCCTTTAAATATTGGAAATATCACATATACTGTGGTGTAATTGACCTATGAGGAATGCTTTAAAGAAATGTCCTAAATTTAAGATTTGATAACTTTTCAAACTGAACAGTTTTCATATTGTCAGTTCTCTATCTACATGTTCAGCATGACAAAATTGAAATGACTTTATCACCATTAATCAAGAATGAGACTTGCTTGAATATGATTGAATGCCTTGTAAAAAGGTAAAGGTAAAGTGTTTGTTTATTATAGTGTCACCCCTATTGAAAGGGCAAGCCAATTTGACTTATGAGACACCTATTTTTCTTGCGCACAGAACCTCCCGAATCCCTTCTCATATTGCCTTGTATGTGTCTCAGGTGTGTTACACTTAGAGAGTTACATGTGACAGACGCAATAAAACAAACAATAACACATATCTATATACTATTACAGATCTTCCACAATTACCACCATCAGATGATAAAGATGACGATGGAGCAACATCACTGCCACCTAGTCGGGGTACCAATGTGACATTCTCTGATTATACTGTAGATAATGACTCTGCTCGTAGAACCAGCACCACGTCTAATACTCTCACCTCAAACACTACCACAGATTATACTAAAAGGTTAGAATCCTTCTTTACTTTTTGTTTATTTTTTTAACTATATTATCATTGAACCATTATTGACATACTTTACTGTACTGAAAGATGCAGAATTATTTACAGTGTTACATAACACCTGATGGAGACCAATGGGTCTAAATATTGATTATAAAGAGCAATTTTTCTACAAAAATCATCGCAAACTCCGCAAAATTAATTAGCCTGAAATAATCTTGGTTTACAATACATTATAATATTTCTGTCTAAAGGAGTCATTCTCGTCAGTCGTGGGAGAGTGAGCAGCTACGTCCTGTAACATCAGTGACCGCCAGCTGGGAGATATATAGTCTACATCCAGACAGCTCACTGGAACGTCCTAAAGATAACTTGTGGATTATAGAAGCCGACGATCCAGCGTTAGATAGCAGATTGGTCTATGCTATTGTACATGGTATGTAGTTCACATTTATTGACCCTATTGACACTTATATATTGCGATTTTCTTGTTCCTTTGTGTTTTTGTCTTTGTACATTGTAATTGTGGTCTGTGTAATGCCACCTCACTTATAATTTTTAAGTTGGTGTATATAGCAATCATTTGGTAATGTCCGTGCATCTGTAGTGCTGCCTTTTTTGTTCCATTTTACAGATTTTATCATCATTCACAAATTTAATGTAATACTATTTAAGTGGTATATAAATAACATCTGTTTTTAGAGCTTATGTCTCTACAAAGGTTCAACTAAAATTAAAGCATCGACTAAGACAAATATTGATGTTGTTATGGAGAAGTTGTTACTCTTTAGATGGTGACATTGGAGTAGCTATTGCTCTAAACAGGGCTGCTATTTAGAGGTTACACTGAATATACAATTAATTTCTGATTACAGGTGTGACAGTATTGATTACCCACCTGGAGAGGAAGCCAATAGATCCATTGTTCCGTGGATTGTTGTTGAAACATTTCTATGTGGATAAAGAAGGCAATAAAGTTGTACGAGTTGGTACCTATGAGTTCAAATATCATCCAAACTTCTGTCTATATCTCAGTACCTCGGTGCCACTCTTCCTCAGAGGTGAGTTATTGTTTTTTAGTTATATCTTTCTTTCAATTTTACTATTGGATTAAACGACCATTTGTTGAAGTTAACTGATGTGTAAACACCCGATCTGAAGAACACATTGGGTAAAGCTCCAAAGGGAGGGGCTTTATGTTAAATGTGTCTCCCAGAAGGGGCTTATTGTTAAATGTGTGCCTTCAGATTGGTGGGTGTTTACACATCAGCGACCTTAAACAAATGGTCGTTTAATCCATATAATTCCAAATCAACTTTTGAAACTACCGTCTGTCAATATAATGTAAATGTTAATGTTTCAATTTGAATCCCTCTCTATTTTGTTACAAAATGGACTTGATTTGATGACATCGTAGATATGACATCACCAAAATTGTAAGGTTGGGAGAATAATAATTGAAAAAACAAAATGTGGATAAAATGACGCTGTGCCCTATCCTATTGTTCTTGTTTGCTCCTGATAGTTTGTCTTGCACCATTTTACATATTACACTGAAGTTCAGCTAATAAGGCCGGTCAAAAAGGTGGTCTTAATAGCGAATCGGTCTAATTAGCTGTCCTTTTTTGTTCTAAATTTAATACTTTGGGACCTTAAACTGGCAAAAATTCTGTATGATTTCAAAATAATCAAAGTGGTCTTATTAGCGGAACTTTACTGTAGTATTCTTTGTATCTTAGGTGATGGCCTGCACGGTGTACCTATACATAGAATGTGTATAGTGAATATGTCACTGAGTGATGAAGCAATCATTAACTATCTACTACATGAAACTATGAAGGTCGAGAGAAAAGAGTTTGAAGGTCAGAAAAGGTCAAATGAGAATGACATCATACAACATAGGAGAAAACTCGCCCAGGAACATGTAAGATATTTTATTTTTCTCCAGCTTCATTTCCTTAATCCGGATTCTCCGAGCTCAGTGGTTAGCATGCTTGCCACCTTATCCAGTGACCTGGGTTCTTATTCTGGGGGAAGGCACTCATACGCCTGCCATATTTCAGCAAAAAGTTGACTGGGAAATGAAGGCTTTGCTCTGCATTTCTTAATCCCATGAATTTGATAGTTATGAGATCCCCATTGGAAGCCAGAGGTCATTTGCCAAACTGAAAAAAACTTTTAATAAGGCCTGTGTGTACAACCAAGTCTGGGCTTTCAACACAGAGTTATAGCCCCTGATTAACTGAGATTTGCTAACTTTGGAAAAGATTTTTGAATATGAAAGGTACTACTAATTGAATCAACTCTCTTGTATTTGGAAATATTGATGTTTATTCTGTGTTACGACAGGAAATGATCCGAGAGAAGACGTTGAATCTGTACGGCCCTATACTGGAGGATCAGACGATGTTAGATTCTCTCATCAACTGTCAGAAGGAGGTGGAACGTAACAAGAAGATTCTGGAGGATACACGTTACATGGGCGACCATCTAGAGGAGAAGTTCTCTCACTATGTACCTATGATCATGCAGGCTGCCATGTTATATAACATGATACAAAGAATGTCCGTATTACATTCATACTACTATATGCCATTCTACAAGTTTGTGGAGATGTTTACTGGTGTGATCAAATCACGAGACCGCGGGAAAGGAACACAGGGTATGTAGTATTGCTTGTTCATCGTCTTTGTCTCTTCCTGACTTTGTATCTTGATTATATCTTTGCCCATCTTATTAGGGTGGCACGGTGGTCGAGCAGATCGAGAAGGTCCTAGTTTGATCCTCTGCCAGGACCTTTGGTCATTTATGAAACGCTTTTCTGTGTTTCCCACCCAACTAGAGATGAACTGGTTGGCAACCCAGAGGTAGTCTCACGTGTATCGGTGCTATACACCGGGCACGTTAAAGAAACAAGCTAGGGCAGCACAACCGGATACCTTGTATCACACCAATGTCTCTTCAGTAAAACATAGGACCCCATTTCTTTATTCAGACAAAAATTGTGGTTGCCATGGCATAAAAAATATTGACAACTGGGAAATCAGGTATTGGACTTCTGTATTGCTTGCAATTCATAATTACTTGTTCTCTACAGGTGCCCCCGCATCACGAGCCAGGGAGTTATCGGATGCTGTATATATTAACATATTTAAGTATGTCTCTATGATGATGTTTGAGCAACATTTTCTACTCTTGCAACTTCTAATCACACTGGAGAGGATACGTCTCAGTAAGAAGGCTTCCAACAAGGAACTTGGTATCTTCCTGAATGGATTCCACAAACAGGGTCTGGAGGAAGCATCGCTGTTAGAACATAAACCTGACTGGATGGAACCACAGGTTGGTAATCTAATCTATATTTATAATGATCAGGGGTTCTACTAAGTTGAAATGCCCAATCCTGAAAATAAGACGCAAGTTTATTTTGTGTGCCTCAGCAAAACTCTGTTTCAGACTTTGCCCCACTGTTAATTTCATTTTTTAAAACTTCAAATGATCATGACTTTGACAATGCTTTGAATTTTTTCACTAAATAACTTTTGGTTAAGATTGATGAAATTGGCCTTCAGTAACTTCTACTTGTATACTTAGTGTTTATTTGATACATTATGGACTTCACTCAGTAATTTGACTATGGTTTCCAAATCCAAGCTTCTGATTGGTTGGTTTGAATTTAAAATTTGAAGTTGACCAATAGTTAGGCCGCATTCTGTGACCTATATTCAAACTTTAGTTTATTACCTTGTATTTGTAGTGTTGGATAGATTGTTTGGTCCTGGAACAAGTACATCATGCCTTCCATGGATTGAGGAAATCTCTGATATATAACAATGAACAATGGAGAGAATATTTTCAGGTAATATATGATAACGTTTCTGTACAATGTATACAGGGATCCTGTCTCAATCATGTACTTAGTTTACTTATAACAATTGTCTTTTAACCATGCCTTTTTGTCTGTTATTGGATCATTACAATTTAAACAAATTTTAAGTGTTTTTACAAACATTCTTGACAGAATAAAATCTCAACTTGCATTCTAAGATTTCTGTTCAGATTTACTACAATTCGCTGATACTGTTTTTACAAATAAATTTACTTTAATTTGAGAATACTAACTCACATTTTGCCAGTAGGCTGCTTATTTGTGACTTATTTCCTTTTTTAAATCTCCAATGATTTCATGTTAATGCTTCGGACACTTCTGCGGCTACTATACTTAGTTTTTCAAATTTCTACCATCTTTCCCTATTATTATTACAGCATCCAGTCTCCTTGATGAACTCTGTACCTGGAACAACAATGCAAGATTTATTCATGTTCCAGAAATGTCTACTCTGGAAATTTGCCTGTCCAGAAAGAGTAAGTTTTCATTGTGTAATTGTTGATACCTCAATGTTGAATTTGTCCGGTTCCATTTTGCAGTCAAATTGACTAAAAATGAGAAATGTGCTGTATTTTCATTTCTCGATTCTTGATAAAAACATTTTTGTTAAATGATCAAATTTTAGTATATATACAGCTATAATTATTTCCTACAAATTATTGAAGAGTTTACAACAAACATGATACAAACATAGATACAAAAATATAATATCATCTTTCATTTGGATTTGAATATTTAACTTTTTCCCCAATATTCAATGTTCAGATATTTGGGCCCGTCTCAAATACTCAGTAGTGCCCGCACACTTATTTATAATTTTATGATATTTTCAGTTATCTGAAGTAGCTCAGGCATTGATACTGTTTGAACTCGGCAGTATATGTACGATACCAGATCACTATAACATACGAGAAGTGTACAACTTTACGTCAAGTACGACACCAGTGGTGTTTGTGTTACCCAACGATCTTGAGGATAAAGAAGCAACTGAAGCTACTAAAGGTTTGTATGATATCTTCTTCATAAGTCAATCCTTCAATTTACTTAGACTAAAAATTTTGATGTGATAAACACCATAATCTCAATTTCATTAGTGTTAATTCCTTATCCGTTTTAATGCCCCAAATGTGATTGACATTCTTCTATTCAGCCGCTACTTTATATTTATTCCCCCCCCCCCATTCCCCGCCTTTGCTCATGTTCATTGGTTTGTCTGTCTGTTAGACCAAATTGTCTCCGTTCAATAACTCAAGAACACTTTGCCCTAGGATCTTCAAACTTTACATTGAGGTTAGCCAACATCAGTAGACTCGTATTGATTTTGAGGTCAGTGTGTCAAAGGTCCTTTACCATTTCCGACTTTAGGGCTGCCATTGGGACATACATGTTTTTACAAACATCTTTTGTTATTTATAGGCATTCCATATGTGAGTCCATCGCATGAGGTGAAACGTTTAGCTAAGGAGGTCGGTATGGAAGGAAAGGTTAGAGTGGTGAACTTTGGTGTAGAAGGTCAGGCATGTGAAGTGAAACAAGTAGTAGAAGATTGTGTACAGACTGGGTACTGGCTTCTACTACAGAATTATCATATAGCTGAGGAACCAGAGCCCGAATTCTTCCAATTACTGAAGGTGAGTGTTGCTGAAATGTACTGTTTAATGATTATATATCCAACATAATTTATGTAAAAAAATAAAGGAATAGGATCAAAAATGGATTTGAAATTGATGGTAAAAAAATGGAAATAATTTATATGTTGTACGGACTAAATATCTGAAAGAATTTCTTAAATTTTGAAGTCCTTTAAATGCAATTTTCCATCGAGTGATGTCAAGATCATATCAACAATCGTGCCATGGTTGTCAAGTGGCTTTTACTCCGGACAACAAACCAAGAGTTCCCAGGTTCGAATCTGGACAGGTCAATTCAGACTCGCTTTTCCGTATTTCCCACTAATATCTTTCTCAGTCAAACTGAAAACAGAGTTAAATTATAGATACTGAATCTTAATTCTATATTTCCAGGATATTGTATATACCAAATGGTTGAATGAGGAACAACTACGAAAGCAATCTTCCTCGATACAGGATGATACTGGCTCCCTGGTAACGTTTCAGAAATCTAAGGATGACAGAATACTTAATGTAAACAGTAACTTTCGTCTTTGGATAACCACCCAATCTGATAGAGGCAGACTCATACCAGGTAATATATATAGTTTGCTCCTATCTTTGGATTAAATCCAATATTGTACCCATAATTTTCAAAATTTTCTCTCGTGCTACAAAGAACACTAGATAGAAAAAATGCTTATATTTCCTCACATTAAATATCCAAATTTCAAAATTGGCTATTTTTATGGTGGAAATATCCACTTATACGCAGTACTTGTACTATTGTAAGTATAATGAATCTAAATGATTAAACCAGGTATGATTTTCCCTATGGAGTGAGAGGAGTGTTGAATGTGTCAGATCACATAATTATGTGAGCATTGTTTGTCCATATTTCAGGTGTGGTATTTTTCAGACATATGCCTGATTTCAGGTTTTTGAATCTTGAAATTACCTTCTTTGTCTATATTGAAAATTAGAATTTCAGGCTTTGAAACCAGGCTTTTCAGAATTGAGAATGATTGTTAAATACCAGACCTGTTGTGTATATTTTAGGTGTATTGGTACAACATGGTATCAAGGTGACGGCAGAAAGTACAGGAAACTTCAAGTCTACCTTACAGAAAGCATACAGATCTGTCGCTTTCCTACTCAACAACTTCCAGCTCTCTACAGAGGAGGTAAGTCTAGTGGATCAACATGCCTTTGCTTTGATACCCAATCCGGGCCCCTCAGACGGTACAACCATTTCGGTTTCATCATGGAAAGACCCGAGTAGTTATGTTTTGTTTGATACCATTTGTGCCACTACTGAAATTTTCTCACAAAACACCACTTTACCCGTAGGTTTAAATTGGTACCTCAGAGGATCAGAAACCATTGTACTGTGGCTGCCATCTTATATTCTAGCAGTACAGAGTGTTACAAATGACTTGTGACTCAATCATGATCAGTAAGCAGTAAAAGTATGGTCAGCTTAACAGACACATGTCTGAAAGAAGACTTTGAGTTGGACTTTGTTTTCAACAATGTGGTTCATAGTTGTGAGGAGGTCTGCTTGTAAAAAATCCAAGGAGATAAGTTATTATTATTTGAATGTAGTTGTTAAGCGAGGTTGATTGTAAATTGAGATTGTACAGTATCATGTTTTACTCCTATTTCAGACTGCCAGTGTGAAGACAGCCAGAATTATGCCTATAGCTCTACTACATTCACTCCTTCTACAACAATGTTACTATGGCAACAGTATATTTAAAGCCAACCATTTCTGGTCACTCACAGATCTAGCTATGGCTGTAGATGTCTATAAAAAGGTATAGTTTTATGATATTTATTTATTAATTTCTAATAAAACTTTGTTTCTCTCTTATGTTATAAACTTACGTAACAGTTATAAACTTTATCACAAATATGATTTGTAGGATTCTATCCATCCTAAAATTTGAATCATAAATGTTGTGAGTTTCTCATCTATAATTTACAACATGATTTGTTTCACTTATCAATTAATTATTTCATGTCTATATCAGAAAAAAAAAATATGTGTTGTTGAATTCCCAATTGTTATATATCATCATAGTCAACAACTTGGCATCTTCGGATCCACGTATTCTGTAAAATACGTGTTGTTGTTGAATTCCCAATTATTATTATGTCTATATCAGAGAATTCTGAATAAGAATGGCAAAAATGTATTCGTAATATGAGTATCTTGGGCGACATGATCTTGAATGAAACATATGGTATTTCAATGGAAGCTTCACTGTCCACAGGGAATGCCCCATTGTCTGCATACCCTGGTGGTTCTACTGATGGTGTTGTACTTTCTAGCCACAATGAAAATAAGTGTAACAAAACATACCTCCTCTCGTATCCGGTGTATGTTATTGAAACTGCGTTATTATATTACAGGTGATGTTGAAATGTGACTCACAAGAAAATATACCAGAGTTGATGTCACAGGTCTACACCGATCATTGTACAGACTCTACAGATCTTGTTGTAGTGAAATCATTGGTAGAGACACTGGCTAAATATGCCACACTTCCAGCTACACATGTAAGTTTTTACAGTCAGGATGCTGTAGCATAACGGAACTGCTATTGCTATGGAAAGCAGACTGTTGCACCAATTTGGCATTCTTATTTTACCTTGGAGTTGGTTCCCCCATTCCAATATACAAACATGTACCGGGTAACTGCATGATTTCCAAATAACCGAGCAGAACTTTACTTTATCATCTAAAAATGTTGAGTGAATGTCTGTTTGTTAATGATTTACCCCTTTTTGGTATGCCTCTTTCTGTCTGTTGGTCTGTCCATCCGACCTTCTGTGTGCAACCCCTTTTTACATTTCTTAACGGATCTTGACAAAACTTCAAACTTCCACAGAATACCTATTTTTAAACAAAGAGTTATGGCCCTTTGTTGTTTTTTTCCCATACAGTACAATTATCTGCTCTTTGGCTGGGATATGGCTGTTTATGACTGCTTGTTGTTGATCAGATAATCAGGTAATGTTTATAAATCTTGTGTTCTCTCCCACAGTTGCCAAATGCATCCGATGAAGGTATTGTAAAGTTACTGAAGAAGTTGTTAACAATGGATGAAGGACAGTTTAACTTGAAGCGAGCTGTTGATTCACTGGAAGAACTAACAGCTAGAACATTTGGTCTCCCTGAGGAGGTAGACCTAGTACAGATTGCTAATGTTAGCAGGTAAGTCTCATTGTTTGATAAAGACTCATTGTTTTATCATAGAAAGAAATCTCCTCTCCTTCCCAATTTCAATAATATGTGCTATAATTGGTGCACCTGTGTCCCATGGACACATATCTAGTTTTATCATTACCTTTGCAAACAAAGTATTGGGCAGTCAAGCATGGAAATAACTTGTGTGATTACAAATGTCGAGCATAGCCTTTATTTGCCAATCAGCTTTCTGCTGAAATATGGCAGGCATATATATATATATATATGAGTGCCTCCACCAGGATTTGAACCTGGGTCCTCAGATTAGGTGCTTAGCGTAGTAACCACTGAGCTTCAGAGGAATTACTTGAATGAAACATTGGTTATTGTTTCATAGAATCACATGACGACGATTTTGATTTTACATTCCTGTTGTTGGTTCAAAAGATTCAAACAATTTTACACTGAGATTAGTAAGTTTTTATGAATTTCATGCGAGTTAGTATGAAAATCTGTCATAATGCAGATTGACCTAGATCTATATTTGTTGTGTTGCAGCGTGCTATCACGAGATATGGTACAGGTGATTGGTGCCCCGGAATTGTTTAACTGTGTTACCATGGGAACCAGTACTGCTGTGATCGCTAAGGAACTTGCTATCCCTCAATACATTACCATGGTACAGAATCTACCATTACTTCCTGACACTAACAAAAACCAAGTTTACCCGACTGATGTATTCCTTCATTACGAGGCTGAGGGTTATAGAAATCTTATTGAAACAATCACAAACGACCTTTCATTACTTCAACGTAAAGCCAGAGGTGAAACGTTACCGTCGCCCGAACTGAACGAGGTTATTTATGCTATAAATAGAAACATTGTTCCTGTATCATGGACTAAGGATGGGTTTCAATCAGCTAGAAATATCTGTGATTGGTTGAAGGAGTTGGCCTTGAGATTGAAGACACTCCGGACATACATACTGGAGAGTAGACCAGCTACATATAACCTGTCAGTATTTCTACGTCCTGATAGATTCCTGGAATCTGTGAAACAGACATACGCCAGGAAACAGTTCAAGGATATTGATTGTGTTGAGTTTGAAGTCGAGGTAAGTACACTTGCACTTTACTTCACTACTTTATTAGCGCAACTTTTCGAGAAAAAAGTTTAGCTATTGTCGTGACGGGTTCGTCTGCATAGGCCTTTGCGTGTGCCTTCGTATCTGCATTGGTAAAGAGACATTTTCTCAGAGATCATCACACTTGAAACTTCATTAGCCTTATTATTCACCATCACAAGAGGAGGCTATACTGCATGGCTGATTACCCTGTTACATATATTTATTGAATCATCTGCCCTTGTTACTATCAAAAATGAGAGTCCAGCACTCCTAGGCGGTGCTCTTGTTTTACTACTTTTTAAATTTTATTTATTGTTCAAATGTTGAAGTTGATATAAATTTCCATATTTGGTAATAATGATCATCTCCTATTTGGATGTTAACCTGGTATTACTGTGTCTGTATCATCAGTATTGTTTATGAAAGGACAAAGCTGCATATTGTGTTATCCCTGTTAGTCCATCTGTATGAATAGTTGAATACCAGGTACTATAGCTAGGTGATCAGAAAGACATAAATGAATGCATACGTGCCTCTGTAGTTCAGTGGTTAGCATGCTTGCCGCTTAATCAGGCGGCCACCAGGATGAAAAAACTCATATGGCTGCCATATTTCACCAGAAAGCTGACTGTCAAATAATGGCTGTATTCGGCATTGAATGCATGGATTCAGTTTGTTTTAGACACAAATGCATAGGATGATAAAGTACAGGCTAAGTTAGGATTTCAGTTACAACCCACCCTGTATCCCATGGTGTTCCTCTGGTCATTTAACTACATTTTGCTTATATCGTCTGCAGTATTCCTTACAATTTATTCAGGAAATATAACTCTGTAGTTTGAAATTAACAATTTATCAAGATTTCCCTCACTTTGATAGAAATCTACAGTTGATGCTCAAAAGTTTCAAACTTCCACTCTTTCTTAGTATTCTGTAGTTTCAGGTAGAATATGATTCTGAAAGATTGATTCAAATATCACCTACATTTGTGTTTTAATTAGCATTGTTTATTTTCTTAAGAAAAAAAAGTTAATTAAAAAAACAAATTTAGCAACTATGACTTACTACCTGTATGTTTTGAGCTTTTGAAGGCACTTGAAAAAAATGTACAAAAAATCGATGAAGTTTGTTTTCTTACTGATGAGCTGTGCTAAACAATATTGTCTGTCATCTTACAAGTGTCAGATACTTGGTGTATTATCTACTCGGATCTACATGCAGAATTGGCACTTAACGTAACATCTTACATATACTGTATTGCAAGTTTTTTTGTAGTTCCAAGAAATATACGAAAAAGACGACTTGTCTGTATGAATACACTAATATGCCACTTTCTTGGAATTTGTTACTCAGTGTAATTTATTATTGTCATAGAAAATTAGAATATCTTCCTTTATGGTGATGGGTTGAATCCAGGAAAAAGTAAAAAAAAAATATTATTTTTTCATTCTCAATATTTTTGCAACTCATAATGTAAGGTAATAAAAGAAGGACGCTATCATTCTTGATCAACTCAGGAATCGACTTTTATTTCAATAATTGGTTATCCGGATATATTTCATGTGACTCAAAGTAGGTTTTAAGCATGTTTTGGTAGAGAGTTGTGATCAGTGGCATATATGCCTACATGTATGTTATATAAGTCAGGATGCGAATCAACAGCTGAGATTGCTAGATGGTATACTGTAAAATCATTAATTTTTTAAGGGGGATTAAATTTTGTGGATTTCATGGTTCACCTCAACCACGAAATTTAATCCCATCAAAAATCATTTTGTTTCTTGTATTTATTACCTGAAATGCAAAATCCACAAATTCACGATTAAAAATTGTCTTTTTTTACCTAAATCTCGAACTTTTGTCCCATTGAAATTTAAATGATTTTACAGTATAAAGATGGGGGAGAGATTTATTGTTACTGAAGCTTGGTTGAGGACATACCGATATTTCCAGTACCTGTTTGTTACTGAAGGTTTTTATGTTATGATTGTCGGGTAAAGTGATTAGTAACCAGGGGTAAAGTAGAAAATCTGATGAAAAACTAACAACAGTTGCTGAGGTGGATAATTGATCTATTTTTTAGATGTTTGTCGCTTAATTAAGCTTTTACACTTCGTGAGTTTTGTGTATCTTGGTACCGGTATCCTCGGAAAAATTTGGAATGTACAAATTCATCATCAAATCTTCTACCACCATACCTCACCTCAGCAAAAAAAAAAGCAAAAAAAATGGGTGCCAATAAAAATGTGCGAAGTGTTTTCCATACTGTATGCCTTATTGTTCTCTTTCATCACACGGCCTGCAAATCACATTAGTGTCGTTATGTACATACTTCAGTAATTACCTTCCTCGCGCAAGCAGGTTTATCCTTCATGTATATATACTGTAAAATCATTTAATTTCGAAGGGACAAATTTTGTGGTTTTAGTAAAAATTACCATTTCGATGGGCCCTTAATACGCGGATTTTGCATTTCAGGTGAAAAAAACAAGGGTCAAAATTATAGTTTGATGGGACTTGATTTTGTGGCTAGAAGGGATCCATGAAATCTACTAAAATTCAATCCATGATGAAAATTTATGATTTTACAGTAGTCATACTGTCTAATTCTCCCATCAACTTCCAGTTTTGTTGTCCACCTTTATTGATGATGTCAGGTCCCCCCCCCCCCCAGCAGGTTTATTATCCTGCTTACCTTGCATTTGCAACTGTTACAACAAACAATATTATTCCAATAAAATTGTGATATTCTATTTTTTCACAGAATTCAGGAGTCTTTGATAATACCTAATTTAACCAAATTCAAGATTTTTTGTGACATTCTATTTTTCGCAGAATTCAGGAGCCTTTGATACATAATTTACCCAAAAACCTGTTCTTAACTGTTCGTTTTAACAACAGTACTGCACTGCTAGCTACATTAAGCTTTGATTTTGGATACAGAACTTTTTTGTCTGTGATTGAAAATGCATTGTTTATATTTGTTCAGTTTTATATAAGGCTTGGAATGAGAAGGTCGTAAGTATTTATAAGAGTCATACAGTATATCTTATGAGCCTATTTCATGAAAATCGGAGCTTGTCATGCTGACCAAACTTTAGTCCAAATAGTTGGTTTTTCCATAAGTAAAGAGTAGTAATCAGACAGTTTTTTCATGGTTTTTTTCAAAATATCCATTTTGTACTTACAACCTTCTCATTCTAAGCCAGCAAATTATTTAATTTCTTTCAGTTCCACTGTAAACTGCAATAATTGTTGTCAGAAATTCCTATTGGGATTATTTATTCAATATTTAGGATCAAACAAAATATTTTGGCATTCAGGTATACAAGTTTATTATAACTAATCATCGTCAATAAATAATGCCGAGCTAGAAGAATCGGTCTATCATAGTTGGATAGGTTCAGTGAATTTCATCCTTCGACGGCCAAAAGAACGTATCTGCAAATGAAATACTGTAAAATCATTAATTTTATTTTTGTGGGGGATTTTATTTCGTGGTTCACCTTTAATCACAAAATCAAATCCCATCAGACATTAATTTGAACCCTGTACTGGTATTTATTACTTGAAATGCAAAATCCATGAATAAATTTCCCATCGAAAAAAAAAACGTGAAATTTTGTTCCGTCAAAATTAAATGAATTTACATGGTTGATAGCTCATTTTGGCTTTGAATGGATGAATTCTTATTTTCTCTGTACTTCATATACCTACAGTAAACTATCATCAATCATCCCGGGCTCTCATCCACAATGACTTGCTCTCCATTTTCTAATTATCAGATGAATTAATATTATGCTTGGAATTAGTTTGATCCAATTTACGGGCCATAAATCACTGAAACTGGTTAATGACTTAGGTCGTTACTGCTTGTACTTCAAGTTTACAGTCATACCAATGACGAAATAAAAATGGTACCTGTGTTTCTACTGTTTGATGCTTGGCCATAAAAAGTAAACTCTGACTTGTCCTCTCTCATAACTATGTGGTGATGAATACCATCAGAAATGACGCTGATGACCTTAAAGTTTGCATAAATTATGCTGTGTCTTTTGGTCAATATTTAAATTTTGCAAAAACATGTGCTCATTGCCTGATCCACTTGCACTTTGTTTTCAAATTTTTCACAAGTAAATAGAACCAGATTCCTCCGAAGCTCAGTGGTTAATAGTGTGCTTGCCGTCTAATCTGGCAACCCGGGTTCAAATCGGGGTGGAGGCACATATATATGCCTGCCATATTTCAGTAAAAATAAAGCAAATTAAGGCTATGCTCGGCTCGGAACCAGATTATAGACATAACATTGAACCTTTATAGAATGTAATACCATAAGTCATACCTTCCTCTTGCTACACTTGTAAGACAGTACAGATACTGGCGCTATGTGACAAATGGTGGCACTTAGTGCTACATACAGGGTAAAAGTGGATCTTCAAGTGGCATAGATTCTGTATAATCTGAACCATCTTACTGAAAGTGAAAGAAGTTTGGGCAAAGTAGGGTGGTCGGTCACCCAAACTGTTCACATTTTTATAAGTTCTTCCGTAGCTCAGTGGTTAGTGCGCTTGCCGTCTAATCTGGCAACCTGGGTTCAAATCTGGGTGGAGGTACATATATATGCCTGCCATGTTTCTTCCGAGGACCTTTCCCCTTCAAGCCCAACCATGAAGTTCATAAACAGATTATACCTAGTCTGCTACATTGTCATTTCTGTTTGCATCTAGTATACTAGAGTGCTTAATACCGTGTTAAACGAGTCAATTTCCAGCAATTGCAATAAGATATACACATTGAATTACATAGGATGACAATAAGTCATACAGTGATCAGATTTTACATGTGTTTTAATTGCAATAAGTCATACAAGTTAAATTTTATTGTATCCCAATAAGTCATACAGTGATTTGTTTTATACGCTGAGTATAAGACACAGAAAGGAACACAAGGCCTAACCTCAGATGTTTGAAATAAATCCAAAAAGTTAAAACAGAAAATTGCTCTCCAAGTTGAGTTTTTTTTATAAGAGAGTTGTTCTGCCATAATATCATGTTATATTTTTACTGAGTATTTCACCTGAAGATTAGAGAACTGTATATATTACTCTATCGCTGGTTTTAATCAGTTATCCACAGGCTGATAGTTATCTTCACAAACTCTTACTGCTAATAATTAAATGTCTATAAACACAACTAATTAGTCTGCTCGATTGCTGCCTACACACACTGAGCTATCAGCCGGAGCATTCAACAGAATATATTACCCCAGTACTGTAAGACTTTTATTTAACATCAACATTCCAGGCCAGTACCACACATAATTATCATACTTTCTTCATCATTATTCCTTCATTTATTCCAGGCGGGTACCCGGCATTCTCATCCTATCAGGTTTCCACCAGGAACCAAAACAAACCTTTTCCTATAATTACAAACAGGTCAGATCTAAACCTTCTTCACATAATGTCCAGAATTATTTTGTTAAACATCTTAATAAGTTCTACATTTATGATGTTTGGTAATAAAAAAAGCATACCCAAGTTGTTTGATAAAGCAAGGTCAGTTGTACTCCTCTCCCCGTTTGTTGATTGAAGGACATTTTGAATGTTATCAGTACAAATTATGTTGCCAGTATAGGTCTATTATTTATCATATTTGATAGTTAATGTCCACGCTTTGTTTCTTTGATCAATCATTCCTATTTTTATGCCCCAGCAGGCATATAGGGACTCACCTATCCATTTGTTCTATTGTTACAAAACTTTCAAGTTGATTGACTTTTCTAATCATTTTGGACATGGCTTCCACTGGGACATAAGCCTTTACTGAACGCAATCTTGTCCTTTAATTTAATTCACCATTTCTTTTAACATTTTTCTGGAGGAAGATCAGACCCTGTCAAGTCATACCTTATAGTTTTACAATTCAAATTGGTAACTTCTATCAAAACAGGATTCTTCAATCTTCAAAACACTCCCACCCAACCACCAAAAAGTTGATGATTTTGACTTTTAATTATGAGATCCCTTACATACTTTCCCTTTAACCCCTTTTCCGTGAAGCGTGTAACTGCCCTGAAATGAGGGAAGGATGATAATTAATGATTTAATAACTTAGACCCAATATTAATAATTTCTTACAAATACTTAACTGAATGATTATTGTCTGGGTTAATGTCTGCTTACTTCAATAAATTTTATAAAATATCTAAAGCAATAAAATCAGATTTTACGGCCCATAAACTCAACACCTACTACAAAATGTTCACATACCATTTCATTTCTCAAAAGAAACAGTTTTCATCAACTCTAATGTTTTGTTTAGATCCTGATCTATATCACTCTACCCAAAAGTTTATTTTTTCTATGGAAATAAATTGAAAAAATTGCATAAAAAGTGTTTCACTAGATACTTGTTATGTCTATCCAGATTATCTTTCTAGTATACATTCAGGGGTGTAGCTAACTGAATTGTACTTAAACAGATTGGTTTGAATCGTTGATTGCCAGTTACTTGGGGGTTATGCATACCTGCCAAGAACTCCTATTAAAGTGGAGTTACTCCTATTTTCTTGGCAGGAATGGACTGATGTGAGGTTTGAATAGCCGATGGTGTATGTCCTGTGAGAGGTCCTGGGGGTTGTCAAGTCTGCCAGCACATAATGCTGCAATCAGGTCTCTCTAGTTCCCTCTGTCCTTTGCAATCTTCTCAATTTTTTCAAGAGTTTTCCCATGGTCTTTATTTCACTGTTTATTGTCCTTCTCCATGTTTCTTTTGGTCTTCCTCAGTGTCTTTTTCCATCTGATGGGGTCATTTTAAAGATATCCTGGTGATGTTATTTGTGTCTTTCGTTGTCATGGCTGTTGCATGAATATTGGAAAATCTGTATTGTTTTGTCCAGCGCCCTGTAAAAGGTTTGGCCATTTGTTGATGTGTATAAATTTGTTCATTAGATTTTCTGGAATATTTGAATCCTCACGTTGCCTTAATATTACATGCAGTAACCACAAACCGGAATTCTGTGGATCTGTACAGGAAGCTTCATTACCTCCATGTGTGGTTAGCCATCAGCATGTTTTAGTTTGATGTGTGGTATAGGTGTGGGTGTGGGCGGGCTTCATCCTTTTCATTTTGTTGACAACAGACTAAGAATCTTTATACAAACTGTGGTTGTGTGGTGTAAGGTTTCATGTGCCCATGATATATCATCACTACTTGTGTGTTTAGAACCATATCTCTGGCTAATGTTTTCTAAATCAACAAGCAATAAATTTCAAATTTCATGAGAAATAAATTGTTTTTTAAGTTTAAATGCTTATAAACAAAAAACACTCTCCTATACAGTACTGATGCTGAACAAATTATAACAGTATCATACAGACGGTGTATCAGCGTAGGAGGATAAATTTATGTTCTACAGAAACTAGGGGATACGATGGTGTGAAGATAAGGTTTTAGGACCGAGCTAAAAAAATGTCTGGAAATCCGGGATTTTTTTATGTTTTATCTTGACTCTGTGGAAACCATTAGTTTTCTATCATCGTGGAACAACAGATTATGTGTAGATAACTTTGTCACTTTATCTTCACTTACCTGCCATGAATTATTTTCTAAGCCCAAGGTTACATAACAACACTTGCTGAGATTGAAAATAGATAATTATAAATCGGACAGGGAAGGTAGTACATGTACTTAGAAGTAGGTCTGATGTTACACCAGAGCATGAAAATCAAGGACAGCACAGAACAAAAGCAACAAGGACAAAAACAAAATTGCACGAGAAAAATGCAAAATTACATCAACCTAATCCTCCAACCTGTCACCTCAATAGTGTTTGCACAACCATAGCAAGCGTGTCCTGGCGACCATGAATCACAAGAATGTCCACACAAAAAATCATGTTCATTGAGATTCGTAACTAGTTTAAGATCCCAATACTCATAAGAAATACCAGCAACTTTTTGACTTGCTTGTGGAACCTTCACCACAATATTTTGTTGATGTTCCAAGTTTTAACTTGAACAGCAATATTCAGTAGTTTAAATTAGATATATCAAGAAACCAAATTCATATGCATCTACAATAAGCTTTTGCATTGTTTTTTTAGGTTGAACAGCAATATTCAATAGTAAAAGATTCATACATGAAATACCAAACCTTCACCAAACACCAACATGCTTTAGTATTTTTTGTGGAACCTTTAGCACAATATTGTGTTAAACTTTAAATATGTTTTACTCGGTACCAGTTCCATAAGACACCCAACAACCTACTAAGATGTTTGCGACATTATTTGTGACATTGTTTGTAGAATAACAAAAAAATCAAGTTTATCTGATAACACCAACAAGCTTGGTTAGAATTGTTTACAGAACAATATTATGTTTTAATAATGAACAGTTGTATTCTATAGTTTATACCAGATACCAAATTCATATTAAGCTTCAATAAGTGTAAGCATTGTTTTTGGAACTTACTGCGTAATATTGCAAAAAGTCCAAATTTACAGTGAAAACACCAACAAGCTTGGTATTGGCATTGTTTGTGGAGCGTTGCAGTAGAATATTGTGTGTTGAAGTTCTCGATGATTTATTGCGATGTAATGCTACATGAGGCTGACATTGGCAAGCATTCAGGTGTCTGTCATTTCACTCGGATATTATATAAGTTCACATCTGTACAACACATCAAGACTGTAAGATTAAAAGTATTGTAAATAATTATTTCATGAGGGTAGATACCCTATCGCTGTTTGATGTAGATTACATCCCGCATTTTTCTGTAATGTAATAATTTGACATCTTCTAATTGAAGAGTCGATTTTCTTGATATATTTACCTTAGCAGTGAAGAGCTGCACTATATGTTGGTCTTCAAATTGAAGAGGTAAATACATCAAGAAAAGTCTAAGCTACACTGTAGGTTGGTCTTCTAATTGAAGGGTTTGATTTTCTTGATGTTTTACCCCACCAGTGAAGAGCTGCACTAGATCTAAATGTCAACATACCTTACCAGGTAGAATGGAATCCTGGTAGTCGACATATTACTGACACCATGTTGAGTTATATGATACATACCTTTGTGCAGAAACCTCCTAGTGCCATTCTTCATTAATTTTGGTAGATTGCATAATTAGTATATACTTATGGTGTATTGTTATTAATTATTTTGTTTACATTCACGCGAAGTTTGAAGGGAGCAAACTGTATCAGTTGTCAGGTAATTGGGTCTGTCAACAAACTCTGTCGAGCAAGCTATTTATTTTATACAGATTTTGGTGCATTTTATCAATCTTCATTTTGACTTGTTATCTTGTCGCATGCAAAATTTCTTTCCACAATTTAGATAATTATTACATACTTGATATTATATGTGTCTAAAATGTTAATAATAAATATTACCTTGACTGTCAATACAAAATACCAATATTAGCAAGACTGTTTCAAACATGAGTTTGTTGAGGTGAGACATGCAGTTGTTTTTGTCGCCAGATATTTTTATGCTTCCAAGTTTTGTTGTTATTGGTGTTGGATGGGAAACATGTGTGGAGGGTATATAAACACAGAGATCATAATAAAAGTATTATTACACACAGAAGTATGAAGTAAGAGAAACAGTTTAGTGACTTCTGTTCCGATATACAGATAGATCAGTTGTGCGTTCACTCTTGGAGATGGGAACACTTTGAACACTTAGCGCAGGATCATTACTCTAGATTGGGTTCATGTTCCTCCAAACTGTAACATACCTACCTATAAATATTGTAGTTAATTTCTATCAACATGTTTGATAATACTAGGACAATATTTCTACATGTACATAAATATTGGTACCCGTAAATCAACAGATGTGGGTACCTATGTACCAAGGTGCATGACTTGTACCTACATATCGCTGGCTTAGAATGAGAAGGTCGTAACTACCAAATCGATATATTGAGAAAACAAGAGAAAACCGTCTGTAATCTACTCTTTACCTATGGGAATACAAGTTTACTTCTTTTTGGTCAACATGACAATTTTACATTTTCATGAAAATACTATCATCATGGCTTGTAAGAAGCGCCTTGTGAAGCAGATTTCAAATATGTATGAGTCTTATAAGGTCGTAAGTAGTAGTTACGACCTTCTCATTTTAAGCCATTGTATATGACTGGTGCCTGGGTATATTACATGACTGGTACCTATGTGCACAACTGGTATAGTCGATTCAATAAGTAATACTAATGAGGGAACAATCCCATTCGAGAGAACAGCGAGGTTTACTGTTAACTCAGGTATGCATAGTTACACCTAGATAAGCATACTTTACCTGTTGGACGACTTTTTGTTTACAAACAGTTCTCAGTTGACTTTGAAAGATCTGTACCTGGGTATGCTTCCTGACTAGTACCTACATGCACACTGGTACCTGGGTATATTACACGACTGGTACCTACATACATGACTGGTACCTGTATTTCGTGCAACATGTTTTAACAATGTCAGATATGTTCCACTGGTACAAATACAGAAGATTTTATCTTGTGATAACAGAATTCACCATCATCTGTAACAATTGCTTTGGACATCCCTGTAAACTCTATCCTGTTTGCTGGAATAATATTTTGCTTGAATTTGGAACCCCTCTAAATACTAAATATCAAGTTTATTGCTCCAAATAGTTTGATCAGTGGAAGTTCGGCTTTTGTTTCCTATAAAATGTAGTACAGCAATTTGATTATAAGACAGCTAGCCAAAATAAAATTTTAATCTTTATGATCATTCAGTCTTTTTCTCAAAAAATAAATCACCTCTACAAAATTCTGTATTTCATATCATACCATAATCCCCCCATCACAAAGCTTACAGGATCCATCCCCATGTTCCATGGGAATGTATAACATACTTATTTATTTCTGTTTATAGTTCATAGAACAATTAGCTCAACAAAAGATAACTGGTGTCAAAATTACATATTGATGCAATAAGCCAAGAAATATTTTACAGAAAATCCATTTCTAAAACCAGCATATAATAATAATGTACCGAATGCACGCATGTACAAATACTGTACGAGTTACAATATTTAGTAATTCCGCAGTAAGTTATTTACCTGGCAATGGCTGGGTTAACATGTTGTTCATCTACTGAAGTAATTCATTTAGACAAGTGTTATAATTACTGACAGATTTCCAGTCTTTTCATGTACATTGGTTGATGGCCTGAAATGATGGGTGAGGGAATATTGTCTATAAACAATGACAAACACCACTTGTAGTAGCTTATTCTGTACCCCCAACATGTGTCCTAGATATCTTCATACATACCAGCTCTCCTGCATTTGAGACACTACTCCTGTATGATTGGTGGCTAATTTATCAAATCTCATGCATTTCTTGGAAAACTGGAACTTGATAGTTTTTGTCTAAAATAGTGAAAATATTGACAAATATTAGTTTAAATTGCTTCATGGAGCTTGTATGGTATTGCCTTGCAAGTTAAAGTAGTGAAAAGTGCATAAAAACTTAAATTATAAAAGTTTCAAGCTTGAGCATGGAAAATCTACTGCATTTTCATTTAATCTCCTGCATTTTCAACACTAATCTCACCCAAAGGGGTCAGGAAAACTTGGCATGTATGTATCTTGTACTACAAGAACAACAAGAAAAATGTTTGATGCAAGGCATCAAACGGAAGCCGTAATGTTTTGGTGTACAATCTGACAGGAAGAAACTCAAGGAGTGGTGTTCCAAACCTAAACTGTAAATGTGTCTGAACAACATGGATAGCCCTGCTTTTGTTTTGTCACTGAAGACAAGTCATTGTCATACGGTCAAATATTAAAATGAACTGAGCTTACAATACAATACGGGAAATTGTTTGTTTTCGACATTGTACATGTCTATTTGATTCCAATCTCACGTTATATAACAGTCAACTGGTAGGGTGTTTAATGACTCTATAAATACACACTGATAGTGATCTCCTGCTGATGTCTTAGTGGCCTCTTGCTGATATCATGCTGGTTCACCGGTAAGGCAATAAAGAAAGGCGATAATCCGAAAATGCAATATGCTCGAGATATAGTAAATCTAGTACGATCTGTATGTTACTTAATTCACTAAATATGAATACGACCCCTTTGTTTGTTTTCAGCATTCTATATGTTGCTATTTGACTACAACAACAAGAGACTTTTCGACAAACAATCATAGAACGTCTTGTTTGGTTTCGGCATTAAATACAATTTAAAATCAGCTGTGTAACAAAATACTTGAATAGAAATTCTATAACTTTATTTCAGGGAAGTATCAATTTCGTACATGGTCATTTGAAATTTGAAAATTGATTTATGTTTCAATATTAAAAATTGATTGAAAACACAGTTTGATGCGAGTTATCGTTTGTTTTCGGCATCCTTTATTTATTAAGTTGATTTCGACTTTGTAGCACGAGCCCTTTCATTCGAAATCCAAGACAATATGGCTAATTTATTATTATAATGTAATTGATTTATGCACGTGTAACAAAAATGAATTAAAAATTAATTATTAGACTTGTGAAGTCTGACAGTCAAAAGTTCACATACGACAGTCCTATTTTAACATACACCTAGATTTAACAAAAAAGACAAACTGACATTAACGCTTTATTGGAACTTTGGCACTTTGTGCATATATGAGCCCATATCCTTTTAAACCAAGAGTATTGCTTTACTTTCCTTTAACTACGACCTTAAAATAGCAAACTCTGAACCAAACGTTAAAAATAAAATAATCAAATAAAAATTCTATGAAAGCATGAACGGTAACATTTTTAACGAAGACGACGTTCGGGAAAAGGGGAGTAACTCTAATGTTGATCGTGGCGGTATTTTAGAAAAACTCAAATTAAACGATTATTAATTGAACGAATACCAAGATTTACACACAGGTCTTATATTTATAATACTTTATCTATTAAAGTTTAAAATAAGAACAAAAACCGCAACATAAAAGAAAATACCATTTGTTTTCGGCAATTCTGATTTGTTTTCGGTCGTTCAGTAATACCGCCTAGCGTACAGCGATTCTCACGACGTGCAAATATTATGGACACGCCGGTTCGAAAGGGTACTGGGCCGAGTCTTGCCGAAAAAAATTGCTAGTTTACGTTTATTTAGCCATCACTGGTCATTATAATGCGTAATATAGTTTATCAACCCCTTATTGTTAGTTAAATACAAGTATGTGGGTATAAAAGTTAATATCTGGGTATATTTGGGTAAGTTTTGGGTATATTTGGGTGTTTCGTGCCGCCGCCTAGACTGGTACCACGTATCAAAATAGTGTTGACGTAGACAGAAAATGAGACACGTGGTACCAGTCTCATGATACCCGATTCATGCGGTATAGCTAAATACCGAACAGGTAAACAGAAACCAATTACCGAACAGAGATTCTGTTCGTACGTCGGTAATAGTGAAAACATAATTAATTAAGTCAAAATCCGTATATTCTGTATATCATTTTTTACATAATTGTAGTTTACATTGGTTTTACTGACTATCTGTGTTTAAAATAAGTATTATTGCTCATGTTCGGTAATTGAGTTATGTTCAGCAGTTCGGTATTTGGCTATACCCCTTCAAATTGGGAGAAGTGATTTAGAAACATTGAGGAGTTGCTATTATAAACTTATTTTAGTGAATATTTATATAAAAAATGGATTCGTGCAAAAAATAATAATAGTAATATTTTTTAACTGTTGGTTACATGTTTTTGTATCATTTTTGTGCATTTTAGTGAAATTTTCTTCATATTTTCTTCAAAATTATTTCTCCCCAAATTGAGCAATATCTACATGTGAGAATTTCACATTGCATTCCAAGAAGGAAGCCGCTTATCACGGCTTCCTAATGAAGATGCCTCAGAGACAGATACTGTATAGGAACGACAGAGATTTGAAGAAGTGCTGTTACACTAATAGCTGTGGTTGATTAACTCTATAGAAGCATGTGATTACCTTCACTTTTTGTTGGAAAGTTTACATTTTATTACCCATGAAGATAATTTACAATGATCTTTTGCTGTTTTGAATGGTAGTTAAGAATTTTTATGACCATTTAACAGTAAAATTGATAAATTCTTTCAACAAAAAATTACTGTGGTATTCCATTGTTTCAATTGATGAACAAGAATTCTAAAATAATTTCTTGTAAAAGCATATGTTTATTATTTAACCTTTACTAATAGATTCTAAGAAAAATCCTAAAAAATAAGTGTAAAATCTGAAATAATGAAAAAAATCACCTTACTTACCAAAGCAGTTGTGCCTCATATGCTTTTGATCTAACTATCAAATACAAATTGCTTTCAAATAAAGCATTCAACTTGCAAAAATGTATTAATGATCATACATTAATTGAATGGTCAAGAGTATAGTGAACAATTTAGAAATTAAGTAATAAAATCAGTAACAACTTATAAAATGTATTATTTATGTCGCAGACATGTTCTTCCCTTCTTCAAAAGTTTACAGCGAAGAACAAAATTGATAATGGATTTCAAACTAAGTATCAAATTACCTAGAGCTTAAAAAGTAAAGAACTGCAAAGATGAAGGCTTCAACACATCCAAACCCCTTATACAGTATGGCAGACGATCGCGAGGCGCACATGATATGAGGTAATCACTCCCATGTAAATGCAATACAGAAAAAAAAATCTTTTTGGAAATAATTCAAAACAAATTGTGATTTTTGTCAGCTACATCAGCACATGTCGGTTATCATAAATTCTTGTGATGATGTCGGATAGTTTTTTCATAATTGATATTGTGAGTACCTGTTGCTATATCGCATCATTGACACTACATATGAGTGAAGTTCAGTACGACATTATAAGCCTAGGCTCATTATCTCTGAGATTGGATTGTGTGGCAAAGTAATCAAATGGTGGATGAATTATGAATTATCTACGAAGATTGCAACGTGTGGAAAGACAGGTTTTGAAGTTAGCCATGCTTTTAGCAGAAATATGATGCTATTTGATGCACAAATGATACAAGTTCGCAGTGAAATACAAGAAGTGCATACTTTCCCTCCGCCTGTTTTATAATATACCTGTACTTGACTGTTGTAGCATTATGTTGAGTGCATGTCAGTCATACATTCCAGGCACATACTCATCTCCTACCCACACAGAGTTTAATGAACCGTTTTAGTGTTTACTGAATACTATGGACATTAATCAGAACTTATGAAATGTCAGCTTATTTTGTTGTCAATATATCTTTATCCAGTCTTCTTGCATAGTTATCATATTCCAGTACATAGTCATCTGGTTTGATTTTATATCAAGCTCTTTGTACAAATTCATCTTTGGAGTTTATTAACTCCCACATTGTGAGGTTATTGTCTGTAAAGAATCAGTTATACTTAGCAGTGTTTCAGGTTATTGTCTGAAAAGAATCAGTTATACTTAGCAGTGTTTCAGGTTATTGTCTGTAAAAAATCAGTTATACTTAGCAGTGTTTCAGGTTATTGTCTGCATCTGTTGCTGTACATAGATTGCTGATTTAGTTTAGTAGCTCACTTGTTTCATCTGGGAACAAATCAGTCTTCAAACTTGAATGTATGACCTGTCCCCTGAACATTTCCCTCTAAGGTTCAACTGTCCCCTCTCACACATTTGACTGGTTGGTTATAGGTTGAGTAACCAAGAGAATTAATGCTCTAATATTTGATAAAGTGCACATCTGTTTGTATTTCTCTCAATCAACTCATTTTGTAGGTTTTCAAGTACTTTACAGGTATAGAGAAGTTCAAGACTGGTGTATACTTGTGCTCAGACTTTCTGTAATTTGCAATTCAAATAATGTACCAGAGTGTATTTGCAGAAACAAAAATATTATTTTATGAATACATAATCTCTGTCCCAATGATAGCAAATTGCAGAAACATAAAATGAGTTTTGCATATTGTGGTATTTGACTTCTTGTCTACAATTTTCCAAGTCACGATTACAATTAAAATTAATGTTTTTTTATGTATTCAAAAGTGCATACAGCTGAGCAGATGCATGTTTTAAATGAAATTAGACGATGAATTGGTACTTTTTCCCAAAGAAATGCTTATGTAAGGGCTGTTGTGATGAGAACTGTTTTGTGTATACTATATTACCATTACTTGTACAAGATCAAGACAATATGCTTCCAAACACTGGTATGGTTTCTCGTTTCACTTGCAATCACCTCACACTGCACCAATCTAGCTAATACAGCAATTATGATGAATTATCAGAGTGAAGATGACTGGTATTTGGTTATATTGTTACTTCTAGTGTTTGCCCCATGCTGCTTGATAATGAAACAATAGATAGAAATGTGCTAATATAATGACAACATCTTTCTCTCAAACATATGACAAGTGTTCGTACAACACCACAACAGCTGTCTATTTATTACCAACAGATCATCCTAACAATTTGTGAATTTTCTGTCTTAATTATCCTCTGAGTGAAGATATTGGGCCATATTGTTTTACTTACTGTAAATTGTCTACACCGGAGAGAAAGGTGAGAATAGGTTTGTGGTTCCATCATACGCCATTGTTGACAGACACTGATTATTCAGTTTGGCTGCCGGCCCAAAAGTAAGATGATAAAATCAAAGTACTGTAAGTGCAACCATACTTGCCAAGTACTCCTTTTAAAGTGAAGTTACTCCTATTTTCGTTGTTAATTTCTGGTTTTCCAAGTTCACCTAACATTGAACTAAGTACTTTTGATTCATTTTATGATCTCCTATCCCATATTTATAACCACTTGAATTAATACATTCCTTGTTCATGCATATAAATCCCTTTTAAATCACATTTAAGTGCATCTTGTGACATGTTTAGCTTTAGCGCTCCTATTTTGTATATAACTAGCTTGGCTGATATGAGTGCAAATGTCAGAGGTAGGGAGGGGAAACTGAGGCAGTTATATAGCTTGCTTTAAAGGTAGATATTCTTATAACACATGGAAAAGTTAGTTTGAAAATAATTTACATGATAATGCATTCGAACATTCATACTGGTGAAACTTTGTGTTGATATCCTATGATAGTCAAGATTGATACTGGTTATTTTGCGTAATTGTTTTGGGGTATCTTGTGATAGCCGAGTGGTCTTATATATTTGAACCTCACATTGCTAGGCAGTGGCTCCATACAATATAGGTTTGAATCCCACTACATGCACAATCCTTTCATACTGCAGTGACAAACTCAGTGTCCAGCTCAGTACATGTTTAGGATGTTTATGCCCACTGATGCCGAGGCCTGTCCATCCGACCCTCTGTGTGTATGTATCTATGTTCGTTACAAAACTTTCAAGTTGATTTACTTAGCTTGTTTTATGGACAAGGCTAATACCTTGGCATAAGTGTTTACTGAAGGCAGTCATTGTTGCTAAATCTGGTAATTTTGTGAAAAATGGATACAAAAAATGTTAACTTTACATGTTAGTCTCTCAGTTCCATTAGAGATTTGCACAATTTTCATATTGCTATGTTGAAACTAAAATCTCACAGATTTTCAGCCAAGGTTATGTCGATTTTCAGTTCAGCTGCAACAATATGAAAACTATACAAAATCCTGATAGAACTGAGAAGCTGTGTATTGGGATTACTGTGTAATTTATTAAGTAGCTCATGCTAAAACAGTTTAATGCCAGAAAGTTTAGTAAATTGGTGAACCCTATTAATGTTTATGTTTTTCTCATTTAGGAATGATAATATTTTTTATTCTATTTGAACCCTTACTTATTAGTTTAGTATGAGCTTGGTTACATTTATTTTGATAAATGTACGACTGTCGAAATTTCTTTTTTTTTGGACTGTCAAATTTCTCAAGTTCTCCGCAACTGTTCTTTTTCCAAGTAAAATGTTTGATGGGAAGTGAACCTGAACTCAAGCCATGCTAACAAACATAAAAACAGTTAGCACAGATGTCTTAAACATCAGTTGAAATAATTCAAAGATCATTAGCATATTTTACGGAACTGTTACAACTCACGTGTGAAAACGTCTGTTGATTTTTGTATTAATATCAACTTTGAAGTGAAATAGGTATTTTGGACTCTGTAGGTGATTTTCTGTGAGGGGAATAAATTATATACGCAGACATTTCATTTTGTGTGTGTTTTCGTTTAAATTATATTTCTTGTCAAGAGCAAAGTTACTTAACATTATAGTATGTAAATAAAACATTACTATATAATCTAAGTACTATAGGTATAATAAGACTAGGTAATTGTTATTTTATATCAAGTACTTAATAGGCATAAGATAATAATTATAGTTACTTTATTTATAGAGGCAATTGCCCAAACTACCAATGAGCATGTATGGATGAATGTACTAGCATAATACAGTAGAACTTTGATGCCTGAAATAGTTTAGCCTCGAACACCCTAGAAACCTTGGATAGCATTCTTTCGTCCACGCAAGGCCATATTATCATACTAGTGTCGAGTAGATGCCCTAACTTTTTTCCCAGTCCAAAGGCAGCTCAATGCATCTTTATAAGAGATAAACCAGTACATACCTTGAAACAAGTATAGTGCAGGTGTACCCACCAGATTTTTCACATTTGTTTTAGGAAAAAACAACATCCATAGCAACTTTGTCGGTTATCTGAACTTGGGGAGGATGTTTTTTTTGCAATTGAAAAGGAATACTGCTCTGATAGATTTATGCTATCACATTGAAGTTATGTTTTCCACTAGGAGCAAAACTATGTATTAACTGGATAATGTATGTAGTACAAGCTCTGTAGTGAAACACCCTTTGTAAGCTGCAAATAATGGCTATTGTATAGAGGTTATTGCTCTTCAAAGGTTAAGTTTAAAGTATATATCAGCTTAGAGAAACGTTGAATGTGTTGTGATAAAGATTATTTCTCTACAGACAGACACTCTTCTTCTTCTTCCATGTAATTTGCAGGACCCACTCTGGGGCATTATCGCAAATGTTAGAGACAGAGGTGTGATACAAGGAATCCGGGTGCAATACCCTAGCTCTTTCTGAATAGATTTCTTGGTTCTTTAACGAGCCCAGTGTAAAGCATCGATACATACGAGACTACCCCTGGGTTACCAACCATGATCATCTCTAGTCGGATGGGAAACACTAAATAGCGTTTCTGAAATGACCAATTGTCCTGGCCGAGAATCGAACCCGGGACCTCTCAATCAGGAGTCAAGCGTCTTACCACTCGACCACCGTGCCACCACTCAGGAGGTTGTACTGTATAGATAGGGCCATGATTGGACCTTCTTCAAGTTACCTCATGATGAACAAACAGGCTCTATTTTAGAAAAGTGATACTTGGCAGATTTTCAAAGGTGTAAAAAAACACTTCAGAATAGCTGATATTTTTTTGGATTATTTTTTTTCCACCACTGTTACTGTTCTGCGACTGAAAGATAGATTTGTGTGTGTAAAACCTAGTTTGTCTTCTGTTATTTCATTTGTTCGTAATTATCTAGAAATATTGACTTGGAATCTGATGAGTTTAACTCATGGGTGAACAGTTTTATGTTCTCATCAAATGTGTTAGAACTTAAAAAATCTTTGCGGAGAATCTCGGCTGATGAATGTTGGTGTATGTGTGATACTGATGGAGAAACATGTTGGGAGTCAGTTGTTGTTGCTAGTTGTTGTTGTTACTTTACCGCTATCCAGGGTTGATTATTTTGCCAGCTTTATGGATCTTTCTGTATGATCTGTTCAAAGTTAAATGATAACGGTTGTGAATATATAAGCTCATCTGTCAGGTAAACTATGTGTATCTAGGTTTAACAGGGTGTTGAAGCCCACATGGAAGATGAAATATCGTTAAATAAAGGCGTTACTTACTTACCTACTTACTTACTGTAAATGAGTTTACTGTACATAGTCCTTCTTATTCTTTTGAATTGGCTAGTTCCCTAATTAGTATTATTTATTAACTCAACAGTTCTGCTAATTATTCAGTGTTCAGTAAACTTTATCATAACTTAATTATAATTATCGTAAACTAAAATTAATTATCAATTCAATAAAACCAAATTCAGTGCTCTATTCTCAACCTATGGCTTCATGTTTTACAATATTTCTGCAGGTAGTCCAAGCTCTTTGACGATGATCATTCCATTTCATCTAAAAGATTAACTTTAGTATATATATAAAAATATTTAGTTATGGTATCCTGAACTATTCTTACAGACAAACCTGTGTTAAACACACCTCAAAGATATGAGGAAATCAGACAGGGAAGGCAGCACACAATTTAACCAGCTGAGTACAGAACCAACAGCAATATAACGCAATTACACAGAGCAATGCCCACACATAACCTTACGAAAAAATTCTAGCAATCGAAGATTCCAATTATTAAAATAAATTTTGTCCCTTTGGTGCAACAAGGTTGTATCTTATTTGAATCAATGAGCTTGCTAACTTTGTCCTGCACTTGTTAATAAATAAATTTATTCAATATGTTCTATTTACTTTAAACGCTTCCAATCTTCATTAAAATTTTAAAATCTCAACAAAATTCTTTGAACTTCAAGCATGGCACTTGAGCTAGATCATGTTTTCACTCTGCATTTATAACCAATACACGCATACTTAAAGTTTTAATTAAATCGCTGGCTGAGATGAGAAGGTCGTTAGTACAAAATTGATATTTTGAGAAAACAAGAAAAAACTGGTCGAAAATTACTCTTTACTTACGGTAAAACAAGCTGTTTTAACTTCAGTTTGGTCAACATGACAAGTTCCAATTTTCATAAAAATTGTCTCATAAAAAGCGCCTAGTTATGTTTATTTTATATATTTGTCAGTCTTACAAGGTCGTATGTAGTAATTGCAACCTTTTCATTCTAAGCCAGCAAAATGTCTAATTTTGTGACTGTATTTTGCCCGTCTGCAGGCTCACCTGTTTAAAATATCTTCACTTGAGCAATTAATGCATGTTACTGAGCTTGAAATGTAATTATTTTAATCTAGATGATAATCATTAAGTTTCTTATGTACAAATTGATGCGAGAAGCCAAATACCGCCATCTAATGAAGCCATCTGAATGGGTGAATAAGTCTGAGAATCAAAAGGCTAGACCAATATAAAGTGTAGTGGACTAAATTAATGTATGACTTATTGAGATACTATAAAATTCAACTTGTATGTGTTATTACTAGCAAAACAATTGTAATTACCGGTCACTGTATGACGTATGATATTGTGAGACTATACAATTCAATTTGTATGACTTATTGTGAGCAAAAGCATCTGTGATTTCCGGTCACTGTTTGACCAACGGTATTTGGAGACAATAAAATTCTTTGTGTATTACTTAATGTGATAACAGGAAGTTGACTTATACACTGTTCGGGTTAAAGCAGTATTGCTCTTGGAGGGTTATTTCATTTTGTTGAATGTTCGAATTGTATACTAGTAACCAGCATTGTGCCTCTGTCTAAAGCAGCTTCTCTGGATCTTGAAACACCCCAGACTGCACATATTGAACTTGTTAATTTTTCAAATTCCTTCAACAGTCTGAAAACAGTTGAAGTTTTTAAAGGGTATACATTTGCCAAAAAAAGCATAATGCTATACAGTAATAAATGTTGGTCTAAAATCCAACAAACAGGTTTCTATGAGAGTTATTTTACCTAGATTTCATGAAGTTTCTGCAGTCTGTGAATTGCATTTACTTAACTCTCTTGAGGTACTCATTATTGCGAAATTCTTTCTTCCATTATACAAGCTTTGATCATGGGTAGAGAATATTATTTTTGTGCTCATCAACATACTTACCTGGTCTCTTTATGACTGCGGTATTTGACGTAAGACACCGAGAGAGAGATTTACAGTGGCTCCAGGGATTTCTGTGTGTTACCTAGTTCTGATAAACCATGCATGTCAATGATACACACTCAGTGGCTTTCCATCCACAGACATTTTTCCTAGAACTGGTACATTACATGCATGTGCTTTCAAACAATATTACCAAGTTTCCATTATGAAAGCAATTGTTTCCAAGAATTGCCCACCATGAGCTCTCAAGAACAACCACTAAGGGCTCTCAATGATACCCGTAAATTCATAAATTGTTGTAACTGAAATCAAACTCTGCCTGTATCATTCTTTGTTGTCTTTCCCATTATCAATTGAACTCTCAACAGCACAGGTTTTGATAAAAAATACTATGTATTGATACAGGGGTAACACTTTATGCAGCCAACATTACATGCTCCGACAGCTCATTTAGGTTTGATCTTGAGGTTGATTGGCATACCAACCCATGAGTGTAGTACAATGCTTCATATACTGTCACTGTGATTTGTGTCAGTCAAAAAAGCTATTCATAGCTAATGTGTATTTGTTTGCAAATGCAATCAGGCTCAAAATAAAGAATGTATTGTATTGTGTTCTTTCAGGTGATGCCATTAGGTTTGAAACCATCCATAGCTCCACCAGAAGGTGTATTTATTTCTAATCTCCATCTACATAATGCATTGTGGGACAGTGCAAGGTCCGTGTTAATGATGCCGACAGCAGACAGTACCACGAGACAAGATATGCCAGTCTTCTGGTTAAAACCATTAGATAAAGTGGCCACTCAAACACCACGACGTCAGTATAAGCTGTATAAATGTCCCGTGTATTGCTCGAAAGATCCGAAACAGCACGGCGAGAAGAATGTGGTCGTTCACTTCTCACTCCCTACAGAGAACGAACCAACCGTTTGGCAGTACCAGAGAGCATTCCTAACAACCAGTATTCCATAGAATATAAAAACTGCTGTTATTAAAATATTATGATGTTATTTATTTCTGTAAATATTTTGCCAAGCGCAATCATGAACTGTGTTGGAGACCTGTGTGGGTAACTTGAAAATACTGCAACAAACATTATAAACGAGGAACAAACAGTTGCCAGGTAACTTATTGTCCAGTAACTTGTTCATTTATCCAGTAGATGTGAATATAGGACAGTCACCGGGTAAGTGAATCAACTACTAACTGATATACGGTACAGATGTGATAATGCTTGGGTTACCTGGAACTATTTATGTGATTATTGAGGTCAAACTAATATAACATTATACAGAAGTCCGTCCATGTACGTTTGCTAGTGATATATATCTATGTCTTTTTGTTTGCCAATTATTCTTATTTTGTACTAGACAATTTTGTCTTTTTTTTCGAATATATTTTATGATGACTGTGATATTTGGAAGCATTGTGAAACTGTTATATAATTATATTACTAAATTGTGCTGTTGTTCATTTTAGAATAAATGTGAAAATATGTTTCCGAGTTGTGATAGTGAGCTCAGAATGTACATGATCCATAATGCAGGCATATAGCACACTGCAGCTGTCTGATGTTGACAACAAGAGATATTTGTAAAACATGCATGCACCCAATAGTACGAAATGTTGAAGGGTCACAGTGACCTTAAAATCAACAGGGGTCATCTTCAGTTGCTGACTAATCAAATAAATCTCCATACAAAATAAAGATCCTAGGGCAGTGATCTCGAGTTATTGAACGGAAAAACCGACCGGCATGTGCAAAGCAATATACCCCACATCAAAGATGGGTGATTTAATAATTGAAGTGCAGCCTTTATTTCATTTCCACACAGTACACCATATTGTGACTAGATTTTTGAACACATGACGTTATTTGTATAGGGCAACTATGAATATTTGACGTACGCCGGCAATGGCAATCCTTTCTTACAGTATGGAAGAGGACGTATTTCACACATGCAAAGTGCCCATCGGCAGTCTAATGGATGAATGTTCAATGAACAATATTGTAACCTACTATTCACCACTAGCTGGTGAGCACGTTCGCGCATATGAATACAAAAATGATTTTTCCTACATATCAACCTGGGCTGGTATCTACAAAGCATCTTCAATAAGTAGAGAACTTTGAATATTTTCACCCACGGCATGTATTTTCCCAAATTAAAAGCAATGTTTCATTAGTTCATTTTAGCTTTAGTTGTCAATTTTTAAACAATGATCACATTTTCGCTACTTCTACCAAGATGCTTTATGAATACTACCCAAGAACATTTATTGAGCATTTGCAAATAGTTGCAGGCAAAGGCAAGTTTCATGAAAAACAAGAGATGTTTGAAAAACACATGCCCGATGGCAGCCAAGAAGTTGAAATGGCAATAGGCAATAAGATTAAAACAGTTGCTCTGACCAACCTCCATATAATCCTAGGGCAAAGCATTTTTGAGTTATTGAATGGAAGCCATTTGGTCTACTGACTAACCAACCGACATGAGCTAAGCAATATACCCCTCATCAAAGATGGCCGAGCCCTAAACAAGACTGCGTTCAATAAACGCTTATGCCCCCGCGGAAGCAATTTCAATAAGTCAAAAATTAGGTAAAGTCGGGTTAACCAGGCTGGACGGACAGGTGAATCACTATATGCCTCCCCATCTATTGATACGGGGGCATAAAAACCAGTTGAGGATTTCGAAGACACAAATCAAGAGCCAGCAGTCAGTGGATTCTGCAGGTTTGTCAAAAAAAATAGATGCTCTCATAATCCAGTACTGACCAACAATTGTAAAGCAATAATAACCACTCATCAAATGGAGGGGGGGGGATAAAAATTCATTATAGTGCACCCAGGATAACGCGATGTTTACAAAACATTGACTGGATTGGTCTTTTGTTGCAGAATTGGTTACTTAAATAAACACACACGGTCAATTATATGCTAACACTGATAACTCGGGCTTACAAGATTTTCCACCCAAGTGGCTTATACCAAATTTTCCAGCCTTTCTGGTTATTCTGGGCGCACTATACCATTTACAAAGACATTTTGCACAACTATTATAAAAGGCCAGTATAAAGGACAACTCAAGTAATCACAAACATATGAAATAGATATGACTTTTATTCAATATAGTGAAATGCGCAAAATCATCATTATTCTGTTACATAATTTCCTGGTAAAAGATTAAAACATACTAAATACACAGATCTTGAGTTGACGCATTTTGATCTCAAATTATATACTTTCTCAGTCCATGAATAAGAAAGTTTGAACCCGATGGGTGGAGTGCTGAACAGAAATACAGTCATGTATGCAAGATGTAGTCATTTATGGCTCACCGGATTGTACATTGGGCTACAAATTATGCAAGAAAAACTACACCAGACCCTATGATAATAAAACTTTCAAGCTCAACACAGTATGGAGCTAGATTAGCACGTACACAGTACATCAGTCAACTCATCTCTACTTGATCAGGAAAATTGTTTGCTTCCTTGAGGGTCGGATTTCAAATAAACTGGCAAGTTATAATTGAACCAGAGGGATTTTAGTTTGATACATGGCAAGTTTTGAGTACAACATTTGTGTTGAGCAATATCAAGGTTTTATAATCATAAGAGCATGGTTCTCAATGCCATGTTATGGTCATAAATGGCCAATGTCCCCAAATTATTTCAATACATCATTGGTTTACAAATTTTTTGAGGACTTGAGTAGACCAATTTCCCCCCTAAAAGGTACGACATTGGTATAGTTTGAAACAAAGATTGTTGACCATTAGGTGTCAGAATGATGTTATGTAATTTTAAGGCACTGTAGACATTACACCAACCAAGACAATATTGTCACACGAGACCATACAATAGCTTCAAGCTCAGGTTTATCAACATAATACATGGAAGAATATTTTTAGCACAATACAGTGAACAACATTTATGGATATTACACAAGACAACGACCCTTCATCGCTCATCCAAGTACACTGCCATATGACCACCATGATGGCACTTTTGTATAGTTGTTAGACGCGCTGGTCTATACAATATATTATTTAACCTTAGGGGACATAGTTTAGAACTTAATCCAAAAGTTCATTGTTGCAATATTTCATGAAAAGTAACTAGAAAAAAACTTGATGTTTTTAATTTCTGTGGATAACTTTATTGGCAAACAAATTTTCATAATGGTTCACCAACTTCTTATTCAGCATTTTTGTATACAAATTCCAAATGAACATACAAGGTGCAAATCAAAGATCACAACCCATGACCTAATGCACATATTTCGCCCACGACCAAATTTGATAGGGCTGGTCTTGAGAGTACAGAGTAATGTCGTAAGAAAAGTAGACAACCAACCATCCTAACGATACATCTGGTAACACTTTGTGTTCAGGATATCCAATTACCCAACCCTCTGTATTCATTGGCAACATTGATACAACAACAGACATTACATAGTCAGGTATTCTCAAAACTGTATTGTTAGTTATTTAATTCCCTTCCGTAAAAGTATCCCAACCCCAATGTTCACACTTCAAAAAGGAAACTAGCATTGACATGTACCATAAAATTTGAAAATCTAAACAGCAAAAAAGGCTTCTGCTGGAAACTATTTTCAAATCATTTATGAATGTACATGAATGTACATGAATGTATTAATTTCCCATTTTTTGTCTTAAGGGTTGTTACCAATGAATACAATATCTAAATGAAGTATATGATCAATTCTCTGGACAAAATACTGTCAATGAAACCGGATTACAATAAAACAAGATAGTCAAAATGTTACATAATTAATATGAGTATAAAAACACGAAACCACTTCTGTAAAGAATATACATGTATTTCACAATAAAACTTCACAGCAATTGCATAAAAAGGCTAATTCTGTGATGAAAAATGGCACAAAATATTGGTATGCACAATGAAAATAAACCATCTTGTATACAGAGAACATACATAATTAACAATGTCAAAACTGCATAGCATTATTGAGACAATTCTAAATGTAAAAGCTGCTTACAATACAACATGTATAAATCAGTTTTTGATAAAGCACTATAAATTCCCAGTAAACCTAGATGTCCCATTATATGGAATACAAATACGATTGGTTATAGACTTAACAACAATGGTAGGTAAATTCTGACCAATACTTTTTTCTAGGTTTTCTAGGTTTGTTTCGTAACCGCACCATTAGAAGATGGTTCGTCATTCAAATGATCAGAGCAATTCAAGGGCTGCCTTTTAAAATGTAGCATACATATAACAAATACATGATGAAGTCATAAATAACACAATTTTAGTAAATTATAAAACATGTGCATATAAAAAATTGTGTATGGCAAAACTTTTGATACCAGCTGCTTAGAATTCCAGTCATTTTTTATGATGTTTTTTCTCGGTAACAAAGACTTAAATCCCTCCCAGCAGCAGCAACTCCTCATCAATGCACACTTAATATCAAAACAATGATTACAATCACCCATACAAATCATCAGTGCCCACTGGAAATTGAACTTATGTACAAACATAAAAACAAAACATGGGGATGAAATCTAGATCTATTGATATGGACCAAACTATCAAAGTGTTTTGCCATCTCCCAACAGTAGTCCGACAATAAACTATATTGAGTATTAATTGCCAAATTAGTTTTTCTATATAGCTTTAAGCTTAAATTCAGCGTTGCAGTGGTTCATTTTGGTACGAGTTCCCGATATATTTGGACTTGAGACTAATTAAATTTTGGAAATACATTTTTCAAAGAGGGACTTGAAATCAAGTAATTTAAAGAACTCAATAGTTTTCAAAACAAAAATGAAACAATGGGTTTAATTTCTTCGGCACGCAGGGAGACGACTATTTAACACTTTTCAATTTGGTCTCTCCACAAACACCATACAAACTTGACATGCACACCAAGCAATAACAAATGCATCAGTAAATCAATATTTGATTGCAAACATATTAAACATACTTAGGATTACCATGCACACCACTTACATGCAGCAATACTTGTGCAAAAATATATACTTTATTAAATCACAACAACGGTTAACTTAAACCACAAAACCCATTAACAAACTAAAGAAATTTATTGCATTCCTGGCTATTGCCATGCAGATGATTCGTCAGGGAGTGGTGCAACAAGCGTGACATGTCTGGATGGCAAGTTTGAAGGTGGAACCATTAAACACTGTACTTTATTACCATTTCTTACAAGAATCTGATTGTTTAATGCACGTCTCGATACTGTAGACACTGGGATCTTGTAGGGAGCAACATTTACAGGGCACACCGAGGGATGCTTCGACGTCGACATAGTGTTAGAATGGTTAGCTGCAGTTGTTACAGTACTCCGAGATTCAGCCTTTATTAATGTTACTGGATTACACTTTTCATGCAGCATAGGTTTGGTATCTAGATTAGCGCTGAGCTGGTATGAGGCTGCTCCTGTCACTAAGCTCGTTGAGGATGACAGGGCAGAAGGCTTCGTCTCAGTAGCAGAGACGGTTGGAAGGCTGACTGTTTGCAAGGTTTGCTCCCCCCGGGAGATGCTGCCCTGAAACAAAGGTACTTCCTAGAAACATCTTGATGCATGCATAATATCAACATAATATAGCTAATTGATGGAAGTTATTGGCTTCCAAATGAAACAAGTGGTTACAATGTTCATTTTCTCTACAACATGATAGTACCAAACCATAGAAGTCTGGCAACAGGAAAGTGCAAGTGACGGACCAGCTTCAGTGACTCGTTTACATGAAGTCCATGAATGATGCTACATGGAAGTCAGTCCAAGAGCTAACAAACTAATTTAATATCTGACATCATACAGAACTTACCATGGACACCGGACAGAACCTTTATAGAATAAGATGCAATGAACTACAAGAGGGGTGATCAAGAATTATGCAGACATTCTTCTTATTCATGCAAAGTTTTTAAAAAAAATTTGGAAGTATGAAATCAGTCTAAACAATGCTTGATATCATCAGACCTTGTATACATGCAAGATCACTTGGTTACAAAATGCACCATTTTGCAGATGTTCTACAGTTTCTACTCTTCATACCATGCATTACTCATGGGAGACACACTTTATGGAGTTAAATGCAAGGACCAAGTTAATGACATCAAATTGTAATGCTGCTAACTTCCTACAATAACTACACTAGCTAATGAAACATGCAACAAACTGAGCAATACAGGTAGCACACGATATAACAGCAGGCATACACTATATGGGAATGCAAAGTTGACAACATTCAAACAGAGGTGAATAAAAAGAAAGCATGTTAGTGAATGAAACGGGAACTCTAGATATCATAATGCTAATTCAAATGAAATACTTTAAACATTGTTCATGGATCAAGATATCTTTAAGCAGACCATGGGACTATTTCTGTTTGTAATGTATTAATACCTAGACTCAAGGCACTTAAATATTGAGGTAATGGATTTTGATAAGTTAACAACAGACTGAAATATATGGATATATTCCACACCACTGCACTATAGCAGCAAATTTTCATAGGATAGAAGTCCCAACTAGGCACAATTGATATTTGGAGCAGGCTGAATATACCATGAAAGACCAGTAGCTGGTTTGTTTAATTAAACGCTTGTTAACTGTAGGCCCAGTGACCAAAAATAGTTGGTAGCAGCAATTTTTATAGTATACAGGTCCCACCTAGGCACAGTTGGAATTTGGAGCAGGCCAAATATATTAAAACATAAATTTCTTCATGATATCTGTGTAGTAAACTATCAAAGTAACAAGAACAAGCAATAATAAAGGGTTAAAACTTGTATGGTTAATTTTAACATGTGGAAGGCAATAGTAACAAACCATATTACCAGAAAGCTACAAAAAATTTAGTCAACATGAATACAGAAAAAAAATTCATGTGAAATAATGAGAAAACAAATGCGAACAAGATCAGAGAATCTCTAGTGTACCAGTATTTCACAACAGCTTGATGGGATGAGGCTTCATGTCACATAATATTTGGAAACCTGCAAGTTTGCATAAAGTAGTGAATATCAATTCAAGACGCATAATATTTGGAAACCAGCAAGTTTGCATAAAGTAGTGAATATCATAAAGTAGTGAATATCAATTCAAGACTATTACAACAACATCAATTTCATTTCATCCAACATTTAAAGCAGAACACAACTTTCCCATGCAAGCAATTTATGAATTTCATGCCAGCAGTTGGAAGCATTATCAAGGGTGTAATACCTACATAATCTCCAACTGAACAAAGAAATTTTATTTCAGTCAAGGTTGATCCACATTTCTTTTTAATATTTTAAGGAATCCGTCAGAAAATATTTAAGTTTCAAGGCACCAGTGGGTATACAGGGAATATATTCATGTTCAATTTCCATTGAGACTTTTTATAAGACACAGATCCCAACACGTGGGTTATCAGTTCCTTAAAGCAGCGTAGAGCCCCGATAAAAACTGTAAGCAATCATTCTGTAAAACAATATCTAAAGCACGACTATTCACATTCAGACCAATGCACAGGCAGAACATTCAAACTATTACTGTGATGATCCATTCACAAATACCATGACATCACATTTCAAACAATAAATAAAAACAATGATCTTTAAATAAAACTATTGCACATATTCTGAGGCAATATGATAAAATAATAGAATTCACAAGGTTTTAACTGAAAGTCAACAAATCAATAAATATGAGCAATAAATAACAAAAGCATTGTAGAATCAAAACAGTTCAAGTACTGAACATACTGAACCATTACTTAGTATCCATCTTCAGTTCTCAAGTCAAACAATATTTCAATGTATCTCTATGAGGTACAAAAATAGCATCTGTACAAAAAATGAAAACATGACCACACATTAATACTGGAATGATGTAGATTTCTCAATGCCGAACTGCTACTGCAGTAACAGCCACATAGAAAGACCAATTACAGAAAATGTTCTTTGAGACAAGCCTGTAAACAGATGTTATTTCTAGGAAAATAATCATCAGTTTCCTCACCACAGCTTTTCAATTGATCATTCAATGTGGCAAATTCCAACATTACTATATTATAATAATAAATATACAGTAACACAATACTTCACAATATGCCTTCTTACTGTTGCTATCACAGTGCATATGGATTAGACATTACCTCAACCCCTGTAGATCCATCTAATACTGTAGCATCTGTGAAATCTGGGGCTTGATAAGCTTGTGGTACTTGAGCATACATCAAGTCAGGTTGCATGGCTATCATGTAAGGATTTGCTGTTGCGGTCAATGCAGTAGTTGGGCTCTAAAGGTAGGAGAACAATGAAAGGTAACAAGTAGTAAAGTACAAACTGGAAACTTATGAACTAAATATTGAGCAAGATACAGAAACCCACAGACTACAACTTCAGTACATGTGATGCTTCTAGAAGCAGTATAAATTTGATTTAGGGTGAACCAAGTTTTTCAACAACTTCAGTTATACTTATAAATACAGCAGATTCACCTAAGCAGTTTTTCTACTGTCTCTCGACAATAAGTGAAAAAACTAACTTATTCTTACACAAGACAGCAACTCCTACACCAAACAATATCAAATTTTCCTAGAAGGGTACAATCTGACTCAACCCCCAAATTGCCAGGTTCTAAATCTATGCACTAACCACTACCAAGGCACCAATGCCTCGGCTGCAATAGTATTAATTGAGCATTACATCAAAGTTTTTGTTCTGCATTTATCTAGAGAAAGCAACTTGTACTTTTCACACATTTATACTTCATTGTTCAATTGTTAAATACTCACCTGTGTCATATATCGCCACTGACCAGCATTTATTGCTGCTGTTGCATTCGCAGCAGTCGCCCATTGTGGTGATGTCTAAAATAAATAGGGAAATATTGAACTTAATAAAATTCAGTTAAGTAATTAAGCATTATTGTAAATTCAATTCATTGGAACAATGCCTGAGGCTTTTAGTTCCAACACAACACCATTCTTTCTAACTTAAGCAGTGTTTCATTTTGGTTTTGTACACATTTTGGTATGTAAACTTTCGAGCCCTTCTCCTTTGATTTTAGAAAATCAACAAGTCCCACTATGTAAAAATAAAGTATTTTCAAAATTTAATGAGTCCCCACTCCCGAACCAATTTTGTGAGTCAGGGACTCGAGACTCGCTGCTCAAGTCATTGTATCTTTAATCGAAATAAAATATTTACTATAAACAAAACATTTCTCCTTACACAATTTGTTGAATTTTAATCAAAAGATAAGTAAACTACAATTACCCCTCAAGATAAATAGAGCATCTAAACATATAATTAAATATTTTGAAGTCTTTATTCTTGCTACTAGTCATCAAGGAAGTTTTTAACTAACCTGTAATGATGCGTAGGTAGCAGGAACTTGATATGCAGCATACTGAGGTTGTACATATACAGGTGGTGTTTGTGGTACCATTAATGCTGTCTGTGGCTATAAAGTAAATCAATGTCATTTTGATATTGGAAACTGCCCACATTTGTCACCAAAAACAAACTTTAATAATAAACGCAAGTATATTAGTATCTCAGATTCTCAGTTCTGTGCAAAGCCCCCATGTTAATGCACTCTATGTATCATCATTAATGGTCTACAATCTGTTTTTAAAGAGATTATACTTTGGGTATATAAAATGAAAAATAAGCAGAACAGGGCTAGGTACCAGTAATACATACCAGATTTAATTGAAACAAGATGTTTATTTGCCCCAATGGTCGAAAATGGTAAAAGTCACCGTGACCTACTGACAGCACAGCAATAAACTAACTCATCAAAGATTGGAGACTTAAAAACTTCTAGTAAAGGAGAACAAGCGCATATTAAATAATAATAAGATAAATACCCCACCCCCACTGCATAGATGAGCAAGGTATACTAACCTGTGCTTGAGGTACAGCATACCCAGCACCAGCTTCAGGTGATGCAAATACTGCCATGCCATTTTGGTATGTGTATGGAACACCATTAGAGAACATCACAGTCCCTGGCGACACCGGAGATTCTGAAACATTACCATCATCTTGATTATTCAGAGACAACGACATGTGTATGCCCGAATCGGCACCCTTTCTGTGCAGGCACACAGCATTTTGCACAGAGAGGGTGCCGATACGCGTATACACCATGAATGAAAAGCATTTGTTTGCATAAACACAAACACCAGCAAGTCCACAATGAATTGAAGAGAAGTAAATTATATTTACCACAGAAATAGTTAAGTGGATTGCTAATGTGCAAAAAATGCATGATGGAGGCTCATATCTAAGGTATTTGCCGAAGATAGTCGAACATGTTTGCCTTGCAATAGAAACTAATTACTACCATTTAAAAGGCATTGATTTGATATAAGCAATCAATGAAAGTCATTAGCATGACTTAAAAACACAGGTATATGCTTTATTGTTTATAGAGGTTTTGAACACATCACACAACCAATTGTTACAGGTATAGTGAAACCCCATGAAGCCGGTGTATCCACGGTACCGGTGTATGAATTTTCTCATGATATTGTAGATTCTTTTTCTCGTGACATTGCCTGCAGGATTGTTTACAATAACTGACGAGTAAATTAAATAAATAAATACGAAATGGACCAATTTCTGAATGAAATCACAACAAAAACTTACACCATGCCTTCACTACGAGCAAATCCTTATTTAATCGGCAATGTTTGATATGCATGTATTCAATGCTCGCTTGTTTATTTATCAAACATAATTTTGACAGCTATGACGTCATCCATTGATAAAAAGGGTCGTGTGCAACTTTTGGCGGGAAAAAATCAACTTGTCAACAAACTGGACCAAATTTACTTGGAAAAAGTTATTGTTGCACCGGATAGATGGGGTTATTTCCCTTTCCTGAAATTTTACATGGTGTTTGTTTACATTTGTTTTTTCCGATTCCAAAGGTCATTTGATGTGATTTTGCAGTTTTATTAAAGATTAAAGGTCATTTTAGCAGTTTCCAACCAAATATGTGTCGAGGAGTTAGTGATTTATATTTATTTTGTCAATTTCGTTTGATACACTGGCTGCATGAGGTTCAAGGCTACAAGTATGCTCCTCAAAATGAAATAAGAGTTTTATCTTACTTTCAAAACTACGATTGGGAGCTAACTCAAACTTTAGCAATTCATTAGGACCTAACCAAATGCTTATAAAGAATCTTTGATGAGCCCGATTCAGAACTCAACACAAGTTATTTCAATTGCCTATCTTGGATACAGCCAGACAGAAATATTGCAAGTTTGAACAGCAGTACATATTGCAAACAGCATACAAGAAACAATTTCTAGAAAGAAAGTTATACTTGCTGCATTGCATTACTCAAGATTTAGAAATGTTATTAATTTTATATTAATTTTAAGAATTAATAAATACAGGTTCATTTTGCTCTCAACATAACAATATAATAAATTACGAAACATGGTAAAACAAAGTTTTTTGATGGGTTGTGATATTTTCTATTCTATCAAGGAATTACTATACGGAATATGTATATTAGATCATTAGTATCTTTCTTAGAACTCTACACTTGCATGTATTTGAAGAACATTGATTTCAAGTTATTTTAGACCTATCACTCTAACCAACGAGTATAGACTATCATTACGTAAGAATCTTACGAGACCAACATTTTATCGAATCAAATTTTGAGGGCAAAGCTTGAACAGATTGAAGCTGTCAATCAACAATGGTTTCAAGAGCAAGGGCTGTAATGTAGATCACCATGGATTATATACAAAATATGATAGTTGCAGACAACTTGTTTGTTAGAAGCTATGTGGTAATGTATGATCTTAAAGAATAGCAGAGGGGACTTGTTTAGTAAGACAAATATGAATTGACATTTTTTTCTCGATAGCATAATTTTTTTATCCCCAAAGTGGTCTTCTCAGAAATGGTTGTAAAATTTGTAAAGAAAAGAGTTACTGTTCCTTCAAGACTTTCACTGATCGTTCTTGATTTTCACTGGCCTTGGGCCAGCAGATTAGTGTTAAGTGTTGAGTCCTGTTGATGCAAAGAATGGTCCTAAGTTATCAGAAAAACCCCTAATTTTACAGACCATGCAATTTCAAAGAGCATTCTTTAAAAATCATTGATTAATACTTGAATAAACAAAGAAGCTTACCAAATGCCCTGGGCAAAACTTGCTGCAAATGAAATGGGAGATCAGTGTTAGAAGAACATGAAAAACATGCAAAAACAAAATGCATTTACATGCAAGATGCTATCTGATGTTCAACAAATATAACAGTTCATAAAATAGAAAATATGTCACAAATTAAATAACAGATAGCATAATGCATTTTTGCACATCTCCACTAGACTAAAGAATGCAGCCCAATTGCAAAGAATGCAGCCCAATCGCATGTGTTGTTAAGCCATCACAATTTTCGACTGCTTAATGATAAATTTTCAATTTTGTTTCCAATTATCCGAAATGCCATAGCATAAAGGGAAAAACAAAAAGTGGAATACCCCTCCCCATAAACTAAAGGATTTGTCTTCACTTCAAACTTGATTGTTCTAATAAGTCCATGTAGAGATCTGCAAATGACTTAACTTGTTCCCATATCACACTCGCAATATTCCATAGTTAATAAACCACTTTCAACTATTAACTTTAATGCAATGTTTACATGTGAAATGGGAACATACAACTTTATAGGTCAAGGTTATCTTAACATAGGTAAACTTGTATTAAAGAAAAATTCAAATAATTGAACAAAGCATTTTTTCCTGGCAATGATTACAAATGAAGTACTTGAGCAGTGTTTTGTCAAGGGGTAAAGTTGGGACTGGTTGAGCTAAATATAGGCGACATTCTTTGAAACATAGATCCAAAATGGAAGTTTTGTCAGCCCTTGTTCCATTTGCATTATGTAGGATGTAAAATCCCCATTTAAAAATGAACAACAGTAAACTGTTAAATTTGCTTGTCCCAAAGCATTATTGACAGTTTCGAAAAGCCTGTATTTTATGGAGTTCTGCAACTGTGTTCCCTAGCCAGAACACTGCTTTGGATACAATTTATTTATGATATGAAATGGAAAACAGTCCCCACCCAGCTCTCAAAATATTTCACTGCCAAGAAAGATGCAGTTGTTCAGCAAGTATTATTCAACCAGATTATGCCATAAACATTAACAAAAGGATATGATGTTTGGGTTTTGCACCCTTCTCTGACATTCAAGTAATTAACTCATTATAATCATGAATTTTAGAAATATCTCAGTAGTAATGCTTTAAAACACCACATCAACAAATCTCAATCTTACAAATATTTGGATATATATATATTTATCAAGATTGCCGACAAAGTCCTTATTTCAGTGGATATTAAATATTGAAAACATTCGAAGCTGCAAAGCAGATTTTGGAGTTTATTTACACACCAACCATCAAGGTTTAGCACCGTGACAAGATTTTTAATATGAACCAATTGGAAAATGTCATCCACAGAATAATTTAGCACAATAATACATTTGTAATACCAGAAGAAAATCATCTTCAGAACAAGAATATTTTAACCCCTAAACCAGACACTACAGGCAAAACATGGTGACTACTTAGTGTAAGAAAGGTGCGAATATAACCTTAAAACGTGACGACTCGAATCCAACAAATTCAAAAACAGGCGATTGTATTTTAATATTGAGTTGCTGTTTAAATTTTTGTCCAAGAACTGGAGCACACCAACAACATGCAAATTAAATAAATCATCCAATCACTGATAACCTGCATCAAAACTACTAGTCATCTATGTTCAACCTCATCAACTGTTGCATGTCATATGTTCAATATCCACCAAATGAAATAATGTCATTTTATGTATCTAACCTCAGAAAAGAATGCTGCATATGCATGTATAAAGTATATTAGTTGGTGCATAAGATAACTAACTTGGAATATTTTCAAAAACTGGTAAAACCAACAAGATCCACAGAACTTTAAATGCAGGCAAACTTGGGTGTGGTAATCCTACGCAAAGTTGCCAACAACAGAAACTTCTAAAAGTTGAGCATGCAAACAAACCTGTTTTCTGATGGCTGGTCCAATGTTCAGTTTTCTGTCCCTGAATACTAAATTGTCTGACTGCAACAAAATATGCCAAGACACATTGTAATTTCATCAACACAAAAATATCATGGTTAAACGTTAATAACTATTAAGTAGTTAAGGAATAATTTAACCCTAGATAATACGCAAATAATGAACAATTAAAATAACGATGATGTAAGTGTATTTTTCAGGTCAGGCAATTCTATAATATGGCAGGGTACATTACTTAAACCCGCCGAATCCATGGTTCATACAACATTCCCACATCCAAATTCAAGGACTAACCAAGGATTTTTCAAGGTAGAATTTGTATTTCAAGGCATTTTATCCAAACTTACCAATGCAAAATTTCATGATAAAGTTACGCACTGTCATTTTATACTATTTCTAGTGAAATTTCTAGTGAAATCAATTGCAAGAATACACTATTGCTCAATTCACAACACACAAGTGCCTAGACATTCTCACCTGTGTATGTACTTTTATTAGCACTAAAAAAGGGTTTCAAATTCTTTTTATGCAAATAATGAGTGTTTTCAACCAGATCAATGCATTTTAGATGCTTAAATCTAAATACAAGGATTTTTACAGAAATTCAAGTACCATTTTTTATTTTCAAGTTTAATACTAAATTAAAGTACAAGTCGAGGTTGAAACAAGATTCAAGGCCTGTGTGAACCTAGATTTCACTAGCTTAGGATGAGAAGGTCGCAAGTGCTATGTGAATACGCCCTTACAAGACCCATACATATTTGATGAAAACAACATCACAATGGCTGCCCTTCTTGTGAGCCTATTTTCATGAAAATCAGAACAGGTCATGTTGACCTAACTGAAGTTGAACAAGCGTGGAAGCCTTGTCCTTGACAAATAGGTAAGTCATCTTCAGGGGCCATAATTCTGTTGAACTGTTTGATAAAGTGTTGCATGGCTTTCATAAATATTTGAGTTAACATTTTGCAACGGACAGACGAACAGACTATTATGTGTCTTGCATCAGAAGATACCGGGCATAAAAAGCTGGATTTTCCATTAGTTAATATATTTTGGTATATGATATTCTTAACAGAAGCTAAGAGCTTTCTTACACAGGAGTTGACATTCTAGACAATGACTATTACAGCCAACTATAATGTGACATCTATTTTAAATGAATTTGGAACATGAGGTTGATTTTAAGCCAATCAAAACTACTATTAAATGTAAGATAATTAAATACTATCAGAAGACAGCAGCAAGTTTTTGTTGTGATATTATTACTTAGTTTATAAACAATCTCTGACACACCAAACTGTATCAAAATTTAGAAATGTCGTACTGTCGAGAGACTGACAACCATTTGGGCTAAATTTCGCAGTTTACCATGTATCAGTCATGGCGAAAGGATTTTGGTCTCAGTAGGACATTCGGTCTGACGGGCTGGCAGGATCCGTCAGACCGAATGAGAATCCATCAGACCGAAAAAAAACTTACATTTCATAATATTTGCTTCTTTGTCATAAAGAAGCCACCCCCTATTCTTCAGCCAGGACTCTTGGAATTGCCTCTCTTTACGAGTACTCTCGTACTTTTTCTTACTTGTACTACCCACACCACTAACGTCACTGGGTGCGGGGCGTTTGATGGCCTTACCAGGGATGCCCTTGCTATTATAGCGCAAGAGATCAAACGCGCTCATTTTGATGATTTTGTACGTAAATACTAAATGATAAACGACCTTCGAGAGACCTTTCGTTAGTGGTGAATGTTTATATCGACACCGGTAAAGTGCGCGTAAGAAAAACTACGCGTGAGAATTACTTGTACGAGGAGAATGAACACAATTTCGGCCACTAAATTTTGGATTTCTCTGTGTCGGACATTCTGGACTGACGAATTGCAGAGTTTCGTCGGCCCGAAACGGACACTCGTCGGCCATGTCCGATGGTCCGACGGCTTTCGCCATGACTGATGTATGGTGATATACCGTTACACTAAGTGCGATGATACCACTAAGTGTGATGCCATTGTTTCAAATAAAATTGTTAAAATAAGATTAGAATATAAAGTGTGACACTCACTTCAACACTCACCTCCTTTTTGATAATCCGATCTGCATCTTCTTGGTTCTCAAATGTTATAAATCCGTACCTAAAATACAATCACAATTTATACGAGAATTTATATCTATAGAGTGAACTGCTATTTTACCACAATTAATCTTTCAGTTTGGTGCCCATAGGTATCCTGCATTTCGTTGAAAGCTTACATATTTTCCCTTATGCATGATTAATAGAAATCAATACAGAAATAACATATATTTCTAATACTTGACCCAGCAGGTCTGGTAATTGGCTATATTCTCAACTAGGCACATGCCTGAGAATTACCAGTAGCCCCCTTATTTGAAATGTTCCTGTATTTCAACATGAAAACTGACCAAATTTCATCCAAGATTCCATGTAAAATGACTTTCAAAATTCTCCACTTATAAGCAAATTATTGATGACAAACTGCAATCGCAATATTACATAACTTCAATTAGTTTGCAAAAATATTTGCAGAACTGTTTAGTCATGTAGAGAACTACAGTTATCTATATGCAAAACAAGGAAAGTTTGGAAACAGAATCACCCAACCCAACAACTACATCCAGATTGTCCTGAGGTAGTAATTTGGGAACTTAAAACAGAATAGCTCTGAATTCAGGGAGAACATATTTCTAGCCTCAAATTCTCTTCGACAATGACTATGTAGTCTAGTACTAAGCAGTAAAGTTGCATTTTTAATTGAAGACAACAGTTCATTCGTCACTGCTCTTACCCTTTAGAAACTCCCGCTCTATCTGCTATTATTTTGCTATCTTTTACTGCACCATATGCACAAAAAAACTGTTTAAGATCCTGCTCAGTGGTCTGAAATAAAATTACAAGAATCATAAATACAATGTTGTCTTTATTGTAATGCTGGCTTTAATATGCACCAGTTAAATCATCAAACCCCACCTTTATAAAGTTGTAAGTAGCACTTATACTCTTCTCACTATACAGCGATATAATATACATGCTTGATCATTGGATAATAGTCCTTATTAGAACAGGGCGAGACAATGCGTTGAAAAAATCAAGGGCAAGAGGGTCTTTTAAGGACCACTAACTGTTTTGTTTGTAAATTTTATGCTCCTTTTCTGTCAGACCAGTCACCAGAGTAGTGATCCGACGATAGTCGCCGACAATTGAACTATCGTCGCTGTAAGGTCGAAGTCGCCGACTATCGATAGTGAATTGGAACAATCGATAGTCGCCAGTAATTGACTGCCACGTGAAGTGGTCTGTGGCAATTGAAAATTAGAACCATTTCCCCTTATTTTAGATAAACATATCGCTCATTTACTTGTATGGATCATTTTAATGGAATCAAAATGCGTTGCGCTTGCGTATGCCTCATAGACCACACCGCCATTGCTTGTTTGTTTATGTTTTGACGCACGCGCGAGAATCTTATAGAATCGCTAAATCACAATTTTTACAAGGAGTATATCCACAATCCTTAAATAAACCCCGCCTCCGAGCTCTATATATTTCTATTGGGAGGCGGAGTCTACGGCTACTATAACGATTTACCGCACATCGATTTGTACAGAGTTTCTGAAGCGAGGAAAAATAAATCCAATTACCGTATATTTAGATTCGTATTTCTGCTTTAGAGCAATAATGAGCGGCGACAATTAAATCATAAGTTCATGCAAGTATCTAAAATAACATAATTTGATATTTTAGACGTTATTGGCCACCTGAATTGTGCCATTTCCGATTGTCATATATTTTCGCGACCTTATTTTGTAAATCGAAAGTATAGCAATACTGTTCCTCTTATCCCACCCAGAATTGTTTATTTACACAATATACATGTATTTATTTGTTGTTTTCTGGTCTTCTGAAGCTATATATAGGAAAATGCTTTAATAATAACTTTTTCTTTATTTGATGAAATATTACAAGAAGGCTTCATTCATGTACTAATTATTTACATGACACATTTTTACATAATCTAACATTTATAGCAATGATCACAATATCATTATTGTTTAATTTGAAAAGAACAGTTTATTACCATAAATAGCTTCAACCTTTTAAAATCCACACATTAGGCCACCGTCAAGTAGAGTTCTACTCTATGTTTTAGAAAATGATCAATCAATATTGACTTTAACTGTTTATAAGGGTCCTGAGACTGGGGTCACACCGGGGTAACCACTGCAGTCAATTACTTTGGTTCATTGCTCATAGTCTTAGGAACATGAAGCAAATTAATTCTCTCTTTCGACTGGAAAAACTATGAAGTCAATGTTCATTCGAGTTTTCGATAGCACAATCGATTGTACAATCGATAGTGAAATGAAAATTCGATTCGATTATCGATAGTGATTTTGGTCCGATTTTGGAACACTACACCAGAGTAGCATGTGCCCAGTACTGCAGGGCTTGGCACATAACACTGGTCCCCTGTCTCTAGGGCCAGTGAAAATCTTGAAAGGATGAGTAGTTGTTTTCTTTATAAATTTAACTCTTCTTTACTGCCGGACCAGCGACCAAAAAAAGTGTACAGGGCACACTGTTAGTTTTGGATATTTGTGTTTTGTTCTTTCCACTGGTGCCATAGTCCCTCAGAATAAATGCAATGACTAGCTTTAAAATATGCACATAATTTATAAAACATAATTTAATTTGATGTTTTGGTACAAGATCTAATTTTATTTCACTTGTCATCAAAGAAAATACATTTAATGAGTGTCCTTGCTTCGTCTGACCACTCCATAAAAAGATCAATATGTGCTCATAAAAGTGCTGAACTAAGCTGTTTACAAATCATACTTGGTAACTTACGTTTGCTGCTATTCCACCCACGAATATTCTGTTTGGTATAACTGTACCATATTTCGGTGCACCACTTAATGGTGTGCCACATGGAGTAGATGTAGGACTGACATCCACAGAAGACGCCTAAAAGAAATCTGAACAGTTAGGATGATTGTTGTGCAAAGGACCAAGGTATTAAAAGTAAGATAAAAACAAAGACAACCCAATGTGGTATTTCATTTTAGTGCATGTCCCAAATTCCTGATGCAGAACTAGAAAACCAAATTGCACCTTACCCCATCATGCATGAAAACTTCAATATGACAATCGACCTCAGTGACCATGACCTTTGAAATTGGAACCTGGGGTTTGAACATGACACACCACCTCATGGAGGTTAAAATTGAACAAGAGGATCCAAAGGGCCCTAAGTAGATCACCTGTTGCACATTGGTCTAAGTATCAGTACAACTTACATTCTGAACATATTTCAAAACAGTGACCCCTGGAGTGATCACACAAGGTTTATCTAAGATTGGACCTAGTGACCTGGTTTTTACCCAAAATGACCCAGTTTAGAGTTTGACATAAATTTCATGGAAAAAAAGATTCTGACCAAGTTTCATGAAGATTGGATCAAAACTGACATCAGGAGTGAACACGATAGTTTTCTATGCTTTGACCTAGTGACCTAGTTTTTTGACCCCACATGACCTAGTTTCTAACCTGTCCTAGATTTCATGACAACATTCTGATCCAAGTTTCATGAAGATGGGATCAAAACTGTTACATCTGCAGTGAATACAATAGTTTTCTAAGAATCGACCAAGTGACATGGATTTTGCCTAGATTTCATGTAGAACAACATTCTGACTAAGATTCATGAATATTTGATCAACACTGACCTCAGGAGTGAACACAAGGTTTTTCTAAGATTTGACCCAGTGATCTAGCTTTTGACCCCACATGACCCAGTTTCAATATTTGCCTACATTTCATGAAGAACAATGTTGTGACCAAGTTTCATGAAGATTGGATCAAAACTGTTGCCTCTAAAGTGTACGCAAAAGCTCACCTAGTCACTGTAAATTCAGAGTGGGAAAGGACTTAATTGTGGGTATCAAAACTAAAATGAAACACTGAGCCTAATGAAGGCAACATTCATGCCAAATGTGAGCAAGAATGGGTATTAAATGCGTAATTGATGCGTGATGATGAAATTATGTTGTGGTGAAAGGTCCTGACCAACATCAATTTGGCCTCGAACTGCGAGCAGTCACCTTTGAGACAGTAACCTGTGACATGACACTTTCTCATTGGGGTTAACGTTCATGCCAAATATAAGATTGGTCAATGCATGACAAAAGTTATGGTCAGGACAAAATGACACTTTCACTGCAAGGAGGTTCAACAAAAAGCGTTTGGGGTCAACCATAAAATTGTTTGCAAACCCAGGGCTGCAGGTAGGCGAGTTGGATAGTTCTGTTATATTGAAAACTTGCCAAGTTATGCACCACTCTTGACTGAAACCACAGCCCACTAACCAATGGAATTGGCACTGGCAGGGATTTTTACTGTTGCTTTTTCAAAAAGGGTAAAATTCACGGCCCCCTCCACAGCTCAAGAGCCATACAGATAATACAATGTGCTATTTGGCCCTGCCCTTAACCAGTGAAATGGTCAAGGCTGTATTTCCCTGCTATTTTCAATTTGGCCTCAAAAAGGTAAAGCCCTGGGGCTGTTCCATGCAGTTGGGGCTTCTATGGACTTGTACAGATAAGTCAATTGAAATATCCAGCACAATGGCCATTTTTAAGACCAAAATCCAAAGTCATGGCTGTTGTCCAACTGGTGGTTTGGCTGGTAATTTGACATGACAGAATTTATGCACCAGTCAGTTGCATACACAGCCGCCTCCTTAGTCCTACCCCCGGCTGACAAGTTTTAAAAGCGTCGTTAGTCTTGACCTGGCTCAATTTCAGAACTGATGGTTCGTTGTTGTGCTGCCCTCCCTGTTCACTTGTCAAAAACACTTTAATAAACACTAAATTATACATTTTTATTTAACAACAATATAATTCAAGGGCCACAACTCTGAACAGTTGTTCATAAATCACTATGAATAGGTGCATGACTTTGTAAATTGTCTATTATCAACCACTGGGTTAGTTCTAGATGCCATAACTAAATGGTCTTTTATTTATATTGGCATCAACCTTTTATTAAATGGAATGATCATGGTAAACAACTTGGACGACCACTGACTGGGTTGGTACCAAAACGTTTGTAAACTCATTATTACAGGACAGGTGTCTGTTTTGTACATATGCAGTAGATTCTCTACATTCAATTGATAGATACAGTATGCCCATTTTGATGGGGCCTGTTGTCTTGCACAGTGCAAAACTGACAATTCCAAATTCCATAAAACTTCAACAAGGGCCACAACTCTGCTTCAGAAACTCTTCTAACGAAATCCGAAACAGGTGCACAACTTCACAAGCAGCATTAATATCCAATAATAATACATTCCGTTGCACTAACGACGTACAGTTTGAATGACACGAGTTTAGTGAGGAATTTTACTCTCCGAATTCAACTCATCTTGTTTTTTGATTGGCAATATCGCTGAACTTCAGCGCTCAGTCGTGTGTTCAGATTCCTCAAAATTTACACAATAGCATTTATCGTAAAGCAAACATGCCAATAAAATGTGTATAATGAGCATAATACAGCGTAGAAATAAGCTGGTAAATAAACAGATAAACGAATGATGTATGGGATAGAATCCAATTCCAACTTCAATTCCATCGAATATTGTCAAACCAGTGCATTTTTCCCTGACTCCACGAAGTGAACTTTTCAAGTTTACCTCGCACATGTTTCACAAATAAATAGATCACAAAATATAGGTAAAAGAACACATAAAATAAATTCCAATAATTTCATTTACCATTTCATGTATATCCATTCTATTCCTACGAACAATACACACCGATTTTCGTGAATTGCAGCCGAAATAACCACAGGACGATCCACTTATGGGGGTAGATCAGTGTGGTGATGAGTAGAGATAAATTACTAGAAAACACAGTTTGTGCTGATTTATAGACAATAAACAGAATGATTTTTTAAATCAAATATTAAATCGAAAACAAACAAAAACGTTGCAAAAATTGAATTACACATTGCTCTCAAAGTTAGAAGCTAACCCCCCTACAAAAGTGTGATCTTCCAAACACCCATTCAGCGACAGATTTTCGCGCTTCTCAATATTCCAGGTATATTCACGTGACTTCCTCGCTCTTCACACATTCTACAGGGTGTAGCCAAAAGTAATTGCCGTGTGCGAACCTGGCTGCAGTATAGATCTACTATTATAATTATACTTAGTTCGCTTATTGCAACTAGAGAAGGGCCTGGGTCTATATATTATATCGACTCAAAATGTTTTAATATTACAATTAGATACATAATAAAGAATATCTCAAGCAACACAGTGCACATTTATAAAATTATTATGGTTCCACCGAAGCGCTAAACAACAGCAGGGAATTGCACCTTTTCACGAAAATAGCATATAAGGCTCATAAGAGACGCCTTACGATGCAGATTCCGAATATGCATTAGTCTAATAAGGTCATAAGTAGCACTTACGACCTTCTCATTCTAAGCCATTGATACCTAAATGGTATAGATATAGTCAAATATAAATAGTATGACTACTAAAAAAGAGATGGTGGTAGAGAGAACCCAAATAGCCACACAATATAAAGTTCATGATTGATAATATTTGCCTTCAGACCTATAAATCAAACAGGGATCAACAAATGATGGTATTATAAAGTTTCAAATTCCAGGGGCTGTTCAGGGATTTCTGATTGAGGGTGCGAAGCCCTGTCCAGGAATCCAGTGGTTCCAATCTCATACGTTTTAGCTATTTCCAAGTGGTGCACATACATGCGTGTTTCCTAAACTAACTTATCCGTACTTTGGCGAATAATGTTATGTAGGCATAACGCGCTAGACTACTATACTAAAATCACAAACTTTCATGTTGTGTGGTTTGCCATGGAATAAGATAACGTTAGACAACTTATCAACACTCCATGGGTTAGTATTATATTAATGTGATGAAACACCTAAATTCAAAGAGTCAATGAGTGATGAATGAATTTCACATAATAATAATAATAAGTCGCAATGCCAAATTGATGCTCCGAAATGCAATTCTAATAACGTGTACATGTCCATCTTGAATGGTAATCTCAGCCTGACAGCGTCGTCTCATGGAGATTATATATAGGCCTATTCAATACTGCATATTTAAACTCATTTTGTTTAAAATTTAGATTCTATAGCTTGGCGAATTTGACTCGAACCTGACCTTTTGTTTAGCATAATACACGTAATAACAGTCGATATATTGCCTGTATAAATTTACAACCTCGGTTACATGTTTTCATCGTCGGCAAGTATAACGAAGACGCTCGAGAATTAGTTACAAACACAAATTTGAAATATTGCACGATCGCTTGAATTTTTTTTATATATTCAAAGCAAGAACCCTATAATATATTCATACATATAGGTCAGGTTCGTGTCAAATTCACCAAGCTATACTATTTCTTTTATTCACTTTCTGATAACGGATCAAACAACAATAGTCTACTGTGATACTTTGTGGTATACAGATTGACTATCTTAACAAAGTCTATATAGATAATGCTTGATACATATCACGATAGTTACTTGTATACAAAAAAACTTAGATTCGATCATCTCCAATAGATACAATCCGGATTGTACAATATTCAGGGTTTCCCGCCAATTTGCATGCGGTACAAATAATGTTGACCTTAATCCTTTGCTAATGCTATTGTGAAAAACCAGATTGCATTGAATTCCGGAGTATATCTATTATTGTAGGCCTACTTAATTATCTGGGGACTTGGGCTTTTCGTTGTTTCGTTAGGTTATGTATGGGTAATATTCCGTGTATTTGTTTTATATGTGCTGTTGTTTATAAGTACAGTCGAACTTCGATGCCTCGAACAGTACTTGCCTCGAACACCCAAGATGCCTCGAACTCGGTCTCCGGTCCCGTCAAAATCCCTTCTTTATTCATATAGAGAAACCATAGATGACTCGAACAGTACAAGGGTCGAACACTCGAACTGACTTGCTGGTCCCTTGCTATGATTTACCAGTAAATGACTCGAACAATGCAAATTTTCGCACCTTTTGTTAAAATCCAATGTTTGTCCACGGGAAGTTGGTAAAAGGTGTTATTAACACCTTGTGACAATTATTGTACTGGGTTCGGCTGTATTGTATTACATGTTTGTGAAAAATCTTATCACTTATAGGTCCGCTAATTACTTAATGAAGGAAATTATAACTGATTTATTGTTCAATTATTTAAATGTTTGCATTCTTTCAAACAAACTTAACTCGATTTATACTGCAATAAAATAATAACTCAAAAGTATATTTATGTTTTAACTATCATTTTATTTATTGATTGACAAACTTGACATATGAATTGCTAGCTTATAATTTAAACATTGATTAAAAAGGCAACCCTACGGAGCGATTGATAGAACAGGGAACTGTTTACAAATGTGAATATTTGAAGAGCTAGTCGACGATTTCAAGTCAATTTTACCAAACAATATCATGTTTATTATGCTTAAGCATATTATTTCACAATTTGTTACAAATGCATTAAATATGCATTTACTATGAAATACGAACAAACACTAAAAATACGACATTTACGCACGATTGACTGGTACACGTACCGATAAGCGTTCGAACTTATACATATACAGTGCATATATACTCGTACCCTTGATGCCTCGAACTCGTAGATGGCTCGAACTATTTTCCCGGTCCGAAGGTAGTTCGAGGCATCGAAGTTTGACTGTATGTTCTATGCTCGGCTAGTTAAGTTGAGACTGCTTTCCATGTCCGATTTACTCATATCTTGTTAATGAATTTCAATGAGCAATTCGACCTTTCAACACTTGTCAATGTTACTCATTGTGTTTGTCTTTCAAATGATGGTTCTAGTCAATCAGGTGTTACTGTAGATGCTCCTATAGATATCGCCATCCAATCTGAAAATAATTTGAAATAGGATACGTCAAGGGATAACACCGATACAGCAGTTTTAAAACAGTTTATTTTGAACGTCAAAATGATTTTTTTACTATTAATCAATGTGAAATGTCAGGGCGTGTATGTCTGTTAGGAGTATGTTGCTTTAGGTACCAACCGCCCATCGGTCCTCTGAAGATGTAACAGCTAGACAAAGCTTGCGTTAGCACGGCGTTTGAACCGTTGAGCATAGGCATTCAATTTCAAGTGTGCGTAAATTAATAATTTTAAATCTTGACATCAAATGCCTATGACTTTAATCACACATTACTCAGCATATATTTATGTTTATGCTATATGCCCACAATATTTTACTTATTTTGATTTTTTGATTATCACGTGATTGAATATACGGTTGTTGATAATTATACTTTATTATACTTGTAAGGTTCACAAGTACGTTGTTCAGTAGGTGACAGTCCCCTAAAATTACATCATGACATTTATGTAGGTTTTCAACTTGGCGTAGAGAAAACAGTCCTATAATAAAAGTATGTCAAGGGGGCTTACATAAGATTGATAACATTTAACCTCACCTACATTGTATGAGATGTATCAGTGGCAAGTATAGGAACCACAAACATGACTGGCACAGTTTATGACAAACACTCATTTACAATGCCACACTAAATCGTCTCTTTAAACTGTTGATTACTAACGTTATATTAATTTACGTAATGACATAGTGCTGTTTTTTAAACAAGTTCAAAATCACTAAGCAAATCACTAAGCGTCGACTGCGGTCGTTCGAGGGTCCCAGAATAGTCCATTGTCTCACCCGTCCTGAGGAGCATTTGTAAATTAAACGACTGATGCTCTCAAGCGAATATCGTTTTATTCGTCCTAAGGCTGTTCATGTGTACTTTCGGCTACATGCGCCTACACCCCGCACTCCTTATGTCGAGAACGGTGGAAATCAGCTGCAAAGCGTCCTCTTTCGACCGAACAATCTGCAAATCCCATCTCAAATTGAGATTTTGCTCAAATCAGAGTCTGCATTTGAGATCAATCTGAAGTTCAATCTCTCAATTTTACAGCATTGAACTAAAAATAGTGACTTCTGTTTTGTGATTCCAAGTTTTAAAAAGAAATGAGAAAATCGGACAGAAGAAACAGAACAGGGCCCGTATTCATAAAGCTCCTAAGGTAAAAATATACCTTAGGTTGGTCGATTTACCTTAGGTTTTATATGATTTCCCTTAGTTTTATATGATTTCACCTTAGATATCTGAAACATCCTTAAGTATTATTCATAAAGCTCCTTAGGATATTTTTCCCTTAACTTGGACGATTTTCCCCTTAGATTTCTAAGGTAGCTCGGAGCTACCTTACATTTCTAAGGGAAAAGTTAAGGGGAAAATCAGCAAACAAAATGGCGGCACGGCAGACGTTTTCTACGAACATTTGACCCCAAAATGCTTAAATGCACCAAAAAATGGTAAGTATTAAGCATTCAATATACTTTAATACGATAACTTGAAGTCGTAACTGTCCAGAAAAGTACGTGTTTGAATGGAATTTAACCGAAACTGCCGTAGTGACAGTGCGAGTTAGCGTCCGTTAATTTCAAGACCTAAAAACTATTTTATTCATTAAATAGCGGACTATTTGATTGATTTCTCGCAATATAGATGTAACAACTATTTGATGCAACGATTGGGATTGATTTATTAAGGTAGCGACGCCCTATGAAGACGATAGCTTGATGATGTGCGAATGCAATAGTGTTCGGATAAAATATTTCGGACATCTCGATTTTTGCAGTTATGTACTGAATTTTTACCTGTTTTATGAACATACCATTGCTCAGGCTTGCTGTATATACTGGCAATAATAATATTATTGTTTTTTGCTCATGTGTTTGTCAAACAATTACATGGATCTTGGGATTTGTTCCCTTTTTCTGTCCAAATGTCAATTTCCATAGTTGTTTATAGATTAATAGAATGCATTAATGCCAGGAACTACCCAGATAGGTGATATGGTTAGAGTATTCACTCGTTATGCTGTGGTTGGCACGGTGGATGAGTGGATAACACTCTTAACTACTTGACTAGAGATCCCTTGGCCGGAGCATTTAGTCATTTCTGGGACGCTAAATTGTTTCACACCAACTACAAATTGGCAACCCAGAGGTTGTGCTGCATGTATCAGCGCAATCTATTTGAATCGAGCTAGCCGGCATAGCCACTACGGTAACCAACTCAGATTCATTGAATCTCACCTCTGCTTTGTGATTTTATGTCAGCACTCAGACATCTGCCAATAAGGAATAACAAAGTTGGAGTCCCGTTTCAATCCTTGGCTCCTCAGCCCTGTAGTTTATGAAATTATTCAGTATGCCTATTCAATGTTGGGGAGAATCAGTCTTCACTGTCGCACAAAATCATTATTCATGGACACTCGTCCCAAACCCCAAACCCTCTAAATATGCACTTGGCTAGCTGAGCTACCATAATCTGCCCATGCCTAATAGGTAACCCCTGAACATATTTAAATATCTTTACTTTCATACTTGATGCTGTGCAAATCATATTAGGGGGTAGGCTTCTCTTTTCATATTTAAAGTCAGTGGTATTTTTTATGATAATATTAACAATAACTTATAATTAAGAGCAGTTTTGTATGTATTGATACGCTCAGGGATGATAACTGAATTTTTCTGCTATTTCAGGTACTGTCTGGAATGTGATAGTGTATGGTTTGTGTGTATGTTCATCAGAAATCTCCTTGTTCAAGAAAGTGGTGTGTGTACAAGACACTTCAAGGTGACAAGAGTTGAAGACTACATTGGAAAATGAGAAAATCGTTTTTATGAATAACAACAGTGAACTGGATAATGGCATAGTCATTTCCCTGCACTGTGGGATTGCAGCATATATCACCTTGAACTGCAGTTATATTACAAAAATAAACTGTGTACAAAACCATATTAAACAAGAGTTGTCAAATGGCAATGCCCTCCACTATCAACAATGAAAACATTGTTGGGACCTTGGCAATTGATGCATCAGCCCTTAAACAATATGAGTCTTCAAATTAAAAAGGACACTCGACAAAATTTAAGACCATCCATTCTCAAATACGAAGCAGAAATTACCTTTCATGCAATTCGATGCAGTGACCTGTAACTATGGTGTTCATCAATCTGAAGAGGCAAATCACCATATGAAGCAACTTCGACTGAACAGTATTCAAAATTCTGATGCGCAAACAAAGACAAATTACATCTATAAAGATTGTATATACCTTGTGACTTTCCAAACAAACAAATACAGGAGCCATCAAGTTTTTTTTGTATCAATAAGATGTCAACCATTGTATGAAGTTTCAAGTTGCAGAATATATAGACAATAAATTTCACACATGAAGCTTTTTTGGACAACAACCTATGACACCAAAACACATAGTGTTTTTAGTTTCTAGTGAATATATATGAATTAAATAAATGCTTGCATTTGTGCAACATGTTATAGTGCGCCCAGGATAATGTGATGTTTACAAACATTGACCGGAATGGTCTACTGTTGCAAAATTGGTCATACTCATACTGATAAATTGTGCACACTTGATTTTCCCACCTTTGTGGCTTATTTCAAATTTTTCTGCCTTCCTTGATATCCTGAGTGAACTATAACATTGACATAAGTTGATTGTTTAAGTTCTACCATGTGTTATGAGTTTAACCCTTTACTCCAAATGTGCGTAATTACATGTATAGCATGTATAATATATAGGTTAAATTTAATACCCAAGAAATTTAATTCATTTTTACAAAGTTGGGCTCATTTGTTTTTTTTTTAATTCCCTGGGAAAGGACTCTGAAATGAAACACTGCATGACTTTCTCTATTCATTACCCTCATTACAGTCTTCGAATTTGGCCACTAGCCCGAAGCCCGAGGCTAGTAAAAACTGGGTCGGGCTAGTAATTGTCTCTAGGTGACTAGTCCGAAAGTCTAGTGAAATTTAAAATAATTTTAATAATTTAATGGTCAGACTAGTAAATATCTTCTCGGGCTAGTAAGTTCTGCCATGTTGGTAGCCCGACTGGCTAGTACTTTGAAAAGTTTTTCGTGAAGACTGTCATTATATATTTTCATAAGCATAAAGTATCACAAAGACGCTCAAAATGTAATACAAAAAAAACCAAAGAACCAATATCACACAACATGTTTGCGGACATTGATATATTCAAGGCGAGAACATTATAATATATTCACGCATAAAGGTTACACAGGATCAGGTTAAATTCTCCAAGCTATTCAAAGTTTAGTTGTGCATATTGTTGGCACAAGTTGGCCTACCGGTAATACATTTCAATGGAGTAATTGCCATTTGTATTTTCTACTAGTACATGCTATTTCAATGAAAGTTCTCAGTACCAATTCTAGTTGTGTATATCATCATTTTAAGCAAGTTATTTCCCTTTGTTTGTTCAGCATATAATTTTTTCTGCATTTGGTTAATGTTCCAATGACTAATCAGTACCAAGCCTATCATTGACACAAATGTTTGAACGGGATTCTTAAAAATGGCCTTTACAGGATTCTTCAGCCCGTATTTAGACTGAGTTGTGTAAGCTATCTTAATTTTGATCTCAGATACTTGCTTAACCGTGTTAAGCAGGGTGTATTCATCACATTCATTGATATTTCAAATTCATGTTTGTTTTGTTCGGAAATATTATTTACACTATTTGTAGGATATAATGATTTAAAAGTACATGTTTTTGTTCAGCAAGTTCATTTGTGATACTAGTACACATTGATTTTCAAAAACTCTTTAATCGATTTTGTCGGCTTTAAATTTTTTTAATACAATGATAAATGTACAAGAAAATTACAGGCTAGATTGGAACACTTTTTCAAAGGTCAGAGCTAAATGAGCGGTTATCACAAAATGGTACAAATTCTCGTTTTGAAAGACTAAAGGGAATAAATCGGTCAAAATTATTTCATCGGAATAAAATTTGAACTTTACCGACATATTGTATAAAAACTATTGATGCTTCTGTATACTTTAGGTTGAGTGCAATAGTGATATTGGACATAGAACAAAACACATTTCTTTAGTGCTATAATTTTGTCGGTTTTTATGCGAGTAAGTGCTTAGAAAAGTTTTGTAAGAATCAGACAGTAATTGGGAACTTTATTACCAGACTTTGTCCATTTTACCTATATCTTTTTAATTTTGATTACTTTTTTTTAAATACATGACATGCTTCATATGAATTAACTGTATGGATCGACATAAGAGTATTTATAAAAGCCGTTTTCAGGAACACAAACTTTAACAGTCAGGGGTTCTCGAATTATAGGCAGCATATATAGCGGGAGTGTATAAATTATTCCTTTTTTCAATGTTTAAAAAACTTATAAATACAAGTTTATTGTACATTTTAACATTATACTAAAGGTCATTGTTTTTAAGCTTGAGCAAAAGTAATCTTAATCATGCTTTATATTTGAATTATTGCATTTTTAGCTCCACTATTCTATGTAATGAGCACTCATGCAAGATCCCCTACTTGTTAAGGAAACATTAATTATAGTTTTATACTAAGCTCGCTAGGGGTGTAACGATATGGTCACTTATCGATACGATACGTATTGCGATATAAGGGTGATTATACGATACATATCGCGATACAAACATACCTAATTTCTCCTATAAAGTATTGATACTTTTCGGAATATAGTTGACATTTTACTCATTAATATGAACTATTTAACTTGATCATTTTAATTTAACTCGAAAAAATTGTACACTGAGCTTTTTGAAACAACAGTGAACAATATGTCACGATACGTATTGTATCGTGAGCTACGTATCGCGATACGATATATCGTTGCACCCTTAAAGCTCGCCAAAGGCTCGCTAAATAAGATGTCTCAAACTCGTTTAATATAAGTTTATATCAATTGACAACTTGTCACAATGTGATAAATCCTTTATATATGACCCCTCGGACCTAGATTTAGATAATTTTTGACTTGGTATATATAGCGCAATGTCGCACAAAAAAATCCAAAAAACAGATTTTAACCTCTAATGTCGGACTTGATACAGTGAATACATAAAATAGGGTATTAATTTTATCAGGCTTCACATAGGTCTTGAAAAGTTCTTGAATTTGGTTTCAACCTTAAAAAGGTACTGCCTTCAAAAATGTCAAAATAGCTGTTGAATGTTTCTGCAAATCCTTGAATTTAGGCAAACCGCCTTGAATATACAAAGAGATGTCATAAATTCAAAACGTACATAATTTTCATGTTTATCCAAGGCAACACAGAGTCGAAATTTTACAATTTACGATGATTAATGTTTTGAAAAAGGGCTTGATTTATAAGTGATAATACCATATCTTCCTTGAAAAATCTTGAAAAGCTCTTTAATGTAGGTGTGAGAATTGTATAATATGATTATGAACCATGTCATTGTATGTATTATAAATAAACTTTTGATACCAATTAAAGTTCAGTATTTTTCAATTGTCAGTAATTACAGTTGTCGAGATTGATGTCTAATTAAAGCTGCCAGTATAAGATAAGGGGAAATTAATACTACATAGGAAGCATTCCAGGAAAACAGGTTAGGTTCAGCAGCTGCAGTGCAGAGTTATTGATGTACAGTAGTGTTAATCCTGATCATTCAGTGATTACACAAAATATAAAATTAAACCACATACTGTGTGGGTACCCGGTATAGATCACAAAGTATTTCCCCCATGATCAAATTATATACATGTATGCAAGTACAGTTCAACCTCTCCATAGCAGCCTTCTGTAGAGCAACACTCTCTCTATTACTAACAGTACTTAACAACACTTTCAAAATTTCACTCGGCTCATATTCACTATAAATCTAGCCTCTATAGAGCTAAAACCTCAAACAATGGCCATTTTTTGCAGCTCCAACAGGGTGTTGCTCATATGAAACACAGTTGTACTGTAAACTTATTATGCTCCCCTTTTTTATGAGGGGTATACATGTATATTGCTTCGCACATGTATGTCATTTGGTCGGTAGACCTGGACAGTGTTGGCATAACGAACGTTCGATTGAGTAACGGACAGGACTGTGGAAAAATACCGGGAAATACTGGTCAATTGGACAATACAAGTGGTCGATTGATTTGGTCATATGAAATAATGCTTCCATTTAACACACTATAGTATGTACATACATTTGTAAAGGTTATCACTGATAACATACTTAATATATTTTCTGTTATTATTAATTTTAATCTCTATTTTTTTCATATAAGTTCTCAGGTATTTAATGCAGCACTTGAAACTCATGCACTTTATATAGAACTGAATAATAGAGTACTGCTTGTGAAAACCTGAGAGTTCAAATGCTTAATATGCTTCTAAATTAGCCAGTACACAGAAAATTCTCAATTGATCATTCAATTGAGTGAATCTACCAGTATTTTCCACATTGAAATTGAATCGACCAGTTCATTTGACCACTTTGAAAATAAATTGACCACTTGTAGATCATACTCTCAAATAAATTGAGGATCTATTCAATGATATAGAACTGAATAGTAGAGAACGGCATGTGAAACCCTGAGAGTTCAAATGCTTAATAGTCATTTAACTTTTAAAGTAAACCAGTACACAAACAAGAGCTGTCACTAGACAGCGCGCTCGACTATTCGCAGCCATTTGTCAGAAAAAATATAAGTTCAAAACAGGCCATTTAAAATTTGTATTATATTGAAACGTGAGTTACGCTACTTAGTTGACTACATGGCAATGAAAGCTAATGTACAATGGTTGTTGAGGCAAGGCAATTATCTCAACACTGGACTATTAACAAATATTTGTCAGTGAAAATGATTTTAAGACTTCAAGCGGCACTGTACTCTATTCAAGAAATGTGTATGTTTAAAGGGAATTGTATACATCCACTGACATAACAAAGTTTCTACAAAATAATCATATGAGTAAGATATGATTTGTTAAAGGAGTCAATTTTAAAACAAAGGTGACAAATTAAAATAATAATGTAGAGGATACAGTCATGTAATAAATCAGTGATGAGTTTAAAGTAGTTTAGTAATTATTTTTAGTATTGAATACAATACCATGCCAAACAACACAAGTTTGATATCCTCGCTGGATAGTCAAAACCTCGTATCTCAGGTTTGTATGAGCAGGGAAACAGGAGACCCTTTTGCTCCTTATGTCAAAATATCGTAGCTCTGCACCAATCATTTTCTTAGATATACGTCATATGACACATTCAAAACCTCGCACCCATTTATTTTTGGTAACAAAATGTGAGATCTCGGCCAGATATGACTATTTGGCATTAATTTGTCAAATTCATCTACAGTTTCGGGTGAGATACAACCTTTTGACACATAGATACAACCTTAAGACACAGAAAAAAGGCAAAAACCTATCACCTATCAATTTTTACTACCTAGCAACAATATTCTACTTATCACATAAACATCATATAAACAAAGAACATCACATGTCATTTGCAAAGTATGTAAGCACACTGTGCAATATGATTTTTTTATTGCATAGTAGGAAAGTGTACAGATTTGTGATAAATGTAGGTATTAACAAGTTTTAGATTCAGCCAGAGAACTAAACTGGGAGGATAAATACAATACAAGTTAGCAATAGTGAGCAATACATGTAATACAATATTCTAGTGGTTAACCTAAATATCTATCTTAAGAATTCAAGCCTCAACAAAACAATGTGATATTTTCAGTTTACCATATTAGACAAATAATGTGTGTATTATACGACATTATTAAACTGGCAATCATTTATATGTGAGAATTTGTTACTTTGTACTTGTTTAAAGGGGAAGTTAAACTTTTCAATGCAATATCATTGATAGTAGGTGAGATATGGTTTGAATGTAACTTGCATGCAAAACTTTAACCAAGGAAAGTCTAAGTTAAAAGGGGCATAACTTGAATTAAACTAAAAATGGAGTTATTACAATTGACCAGTACCATTGACTAATGATGATAAACAAGTGTTATAAGTTTCAATGCAATATCATAAATAGTAACTAAGATATGGCGTGAATAGAACTTGCATGTAAAACTTGAACCAATAAACTCCTATGTTAAAAAGGGGCATAACTGAAATAAAAAAATAATAGAGTTATTGCCCTTGACTGATACCATTGACTGATGATGGTAAACAAGTGTTGTAAGTTTCAATGCAGTATCATGGATAGTAGCTAAGATATGGTCTGAATGAAACTTGCATGCAAAACTTTAACCAAGAAAATTCTATGTTAAAAAGGGGCATAACTCAAATAATAATCATAATAGAGCTATTACCCATGACCGGTACCATTGCCTTATGATGGTTAGTAAGTGTTGTTAGTTTCAATGCCATAGCACAGATACTATTTGAGATATGGCCTTATTAGTAACTTGCATGCAAAACTTTAACCAAATTTTCTAAGTAAAAAAGGGCCATAATTTGCATTAAATTCATGCAAGAGTTATCTAACATGGTTGATTACATGACAGGGAAAGCCAGTGCAAAGTTTCAATCCAATATATGCACTGGTTATTGAAATATAACCAAGGTTAAAGTTTTGCATGCAAAACTTTAACCATATGCAACGCCGACGCCGACGAACAAGTGACTGTAATAGCTCTCATATTCTTCGAATAGTCGAGCTAAAAATTGATCATTCAATTGACCAGTATTCCCGGTATTGGACACTTTTGGAGTATTGGACAGGACGGTATTTCCCGCCCGGTATATACCGCCCAACACTGGTAGACCGTGGTTCCAAACTTGGTACAACCGTACATGTATACCAGTATGTATATGCTTTGCCCTAGGATCTTCAAACTTAACATTGAGGTTGGCCAGCAAGCAACAGTAGATCACCCCTTTAGATTCCGAAGGACCTTTACCATATTTCTTGCCATAGGGGCATCAATGATTTATATCCATCCTGTTACGAATTAGACACACAGTATGCCAGCCAATAATATCAAGGAAGCATAGCGGTACATATTATGGCCTCCCCTGATATATTGTATGCATTAATAATTTATAAAGAGGTTGGGAGGTTCATAATGTATCAGCTGCATACTGTGCATAGTGAGTGTTGGCCTTGACGCAGGGCCCTTGTTACTTGGTATCTGAGAGGGTCAAAAGTCAATATACAAATTAGTTATGGCTGCTTTGTTAAGACATCAAGTAAAACCAAAGAGGTCGGAAGGTCTACGGACCTCTTTCTTTCTTCCATGTAATTTGCAGGGCCCATTCTGGGGCATTTTCGCAAATGTTAGAGACAGAGGTGAGATACAAGGAATCCGGGTGCGATACCCTAGCTCGTTTCAAATAGATTCCTTGGTTCTTTAACGTGCCCGGTGTAAAGCACCGATACACGCTAGACTACCCCTGGGTTTCGTACCAGGATCTTCTCTAGTTGGGTGGGAATTTGGAAACACTAAACAGCGTTTCTGAAATGACCAAGTGTCCCGGCCGTGAATCGTACCCGGGACCTCTCGATCAGGAGTCAAGCGTCTTACCACTCGATGAGTCAAACAATCTCGACCTAGTGACTACTCATCACAAAGGTCTCCAAATCGTGTCTAACCACTCGACCACCGTGCCTCTTTGGTGGGTGCGAGTCCTACCATTCATTTAAGTAAATTGAGATACCGCCAATTCATTTGATTAAAAAAGTACTTGACACATACCAATAAATTCCATGTTAAAGGCAGGCTTGCATACGGTCTGTTCAGTGTTGGGAAAACTAAGGTACGTTTTGGTCGGGGGACGCTTTGGTAGTGTAGTGATCGTGCACTACTAGTGTTTATACCGGAAGTACATGTCGAGTACCCGTATGTGAATCTCGGGGTGTTCCCGCGAGATCTAGACGGTGTGCAAGTAGAAAAGTGCCCCGACGAGTTGATCTGGAACCGCCAAGCTGATCGGACGTGCCACAGACGAGCAGAGCTAACGACGGTGTTAAAATAGAGTATAATTAGTAAGTTGCCGTCTACCGAATACTATGTAAGTATTGGCAATTACTATAATGGTGGCAGCGGTGTTTTAACGACCTACTGAAGCCTTCACCAGGCCCAAAATACTCTGTCTCGTGAGTGAAAAATTTTCAAAAAATTTTCACTGGATCTCCGAGCCGCTAATATTTTTGTTAGCTGGCCGGAAAGTTCATGTGGCTACCTGTTGTCAACATCAAGGAGTATCCCTATTCACTTTGTCCCATCAGGCCCTCCGAATATTATTGGCCATTATTTGTTTACAACGAATCGAAAGTTGATACTCAGGTGAGCTTGACCAAAAAGCTGGGCGGCAATATTATTGTCGTTGATCTCAGTTTTGTGATTTACATTGTCTGTTGTTGAATATACGAGATTTATCATGTATTGTGTTGATTCATTATTTAGGCCATATCCCATATATGTTAATTTTTGTGATGCATGTGAGCTGCAGGAAATACCTGGTGTTGGCACAGGCGAAGCAGCACAGCTCATGAACATTAGGCACCAAGGTGGCCAGATCAACCGATATATTCTGGATACTGTAACCAAATCGCAGCTCAATCCAGAATGCTTCGATATCCTAGATTTCACACCGAATGGCTTGTCACTTACAAACCAGGTGACAATGCCACCACACAACAACACAGACCAGCCTGTTGATAGTAGACACAAGCTATCTAAACAGAACACAGAGGTATCTCAGCCCAAAGCAGATACGGGGGATGTTGATGCTATCCAGTTCTCATCCCGGTTATCTAACGTTCCAGACTGTAGGGGAGAGGACCAGCACATAAATAGCCGAGAAGCTCAGATATGCAATGAGATGGAGACAATCCTGAACACAGCATTGTGCCAAATGAGAGAGCTTGTCCACGCTAATCTGCATCTCCCAGCCCCTACACCCCACTCCACCCGGATACATACTAGCCCCAATGACAGTAAACATGGTTTACACACCGACCGTATGTCTAATTCAGCACCGGCACAATCATGCTGCTGTAAACACAAATGTCATGAAACCACAAATCCTGTTTCCATGCCAGGGCAATTATTCTCAGCCTTAAAAAGTTTGCCTCAATCTTTAGTGTACAATGGCAAAACAAATTGGCATGCCTTTCAACTAAAATTTGATAGGTTTGCTTCTGCAAGTGACTGGCCTGATGAGATTTGCTGCGAGTGCATTTTGCATTGTCTGACTGACCAGGCACTTGATTATGCAGTTATGCTACTCAGACAAGATCATGAAATGTCATATTGCCAAATAATGAGCAAACTAAAAAATAGATTTGCTGCTGAAGAACTTTCAGCTATAGCAATGGCAAAGTTCTCTCAAGCATCCCAGAAAACTGGGGAGCCACTGGAGCAATGGGCAGAGAGAGTGGAGACACTGGCAATTGAAGCTTTTCGCGAACTCCCGGAAAGCTACTCAAACCAACAGGTAATTGGCAAATTTTGCCAGGGCTTGTTAGACATTGAGGCGGGGCATAGCACCTTCATGAAGGCATACTCAACACTAGAGGATGCTGTAAATCAAGTGCGCCTGTTTCAATATTCGAAACATGTGATCGAAAGCCGGGTTAGGCAGGATAGTCACTCGGACAACCTGACTGACTATGAAGATACCAACATACAAGTAAATGCCGTACAATATCGGCCCAAACCTGCCAGAAGAACAACTCAACAGAGGGTTGCTTCAGTGCAACCTGAGTTGAAAGGGGTAAAGACCACAACTAGAAGGGGAACATGTGGTAGGCAAGGCAAAAGGAAAAGACAGCGGAAGTGTTACATATGCAATGACGATAGACATTTGTATAGAAAATGTCCTATGAAATGGTCATTAGAGGACCAGGCCCGACAATCATTTCATAAAGATCATGTCGCCCCAAGGGCAGCACCCAGAAATATGAAAAATATTAATAGGGGTAGGTATAATGTAAGCACAAACCCTGACCAGCCCTTCACCTTGCATGCCAACCAAACACCCCCAAGATCTTCAAGGGTTCCAGAAGCAGATCCAGGCACAAACCATGTGCCGTCCCAGAAGGAACCAGACCCTCGGGCAAAAGTGGGTATGCCAAAGTCTGCATCAATACTTGCCATACCAGTTCAGGTAGAGGGTCAACCAGTGAATGCTGTGGTAGATTCTGCAGCAGAAGTCACCATCATATCAGACAGAATTTTCTCTCAGCTAAGAAAACCACCCCCAAAGATCCATGAAGTGAAGTTGGATACAGCGGGGCGCCAGATTGCCATGATGGGCTATGTAGCAGGTCCTATTGAAATTAAGATAGGTAAAAGCTACTTCCGTGGTCCCATCTTTGTGGCACCAATCGACCAAGATATGCTATTGGGTATAGATCTCTTAGTAAGGGGATCTGCGGTACTCAATATGGAGAGAAGAATGTTGGTGTATAATGGGTATGAAATAGCCACAAACAGGGTTATTTCAGAGGACCAACCCACAATAGAGGCGCAGAATACCAGAGGCAATACAGGGTAACATCCAACTGTTATAGCATGGCATAGTTACTGAGTCTCTGAGAGAGCAGACGACCAATGTTAACTTGTACCCAGGAAGTTAATGATGCAACTCAAGGGGCAATGCAGGTGACAGCTATGATAAGAAGTAGTATCATCATAAGATGGTACTGCAAGAGATCTAGCTTGTGCTATGATCCAGGTTAAAAATTTAATATGGACCCAGCTACTGGGTGCATTGTTCAAGAGATGGAGTTGATAAGATAATTGGTTAGGTGGTAGCTTGTAATAGGGAACTTGGGGATTGAGTTGTCAGTGGGCCGGAGCGGACGTGTCCTGCCAGATTTAGCCTAGACTGAGACTATCCACCCCCTGTGTCTCTAAACAATGCAGGTCATATGTTTGACTCTGACGAAACTTGGTAACACTATATGTCCCCTGCTTAATCAGCAAGATGGTTAACACCTTTGTTCAAGCGATAGAAGAAAGTTCAAGGGTATAGTCTACCCGAATGAGTCCCATAAAATTGGTAAAGGGCTCGGAGAGTGATGAGAAGTCAATACACTGGAAACCCCATGTACATCTAAATCAGTACATGCGGTTTGGTTTGCAGAGAAGGGTGGACAAGTACAAAACAAGTACTCATCGCCCACCCCCTACCCATAAAAACGGTGGGTCAGCACATGTTGTTCAGCTATACTATATTATAGCAGAGAACTCCAGGAGGGTGCTATTTGGCTATAGCCGAGAAGGGTAGACATGTACCAAATAAGTACTCATCCCCTACCCCCTAACCACCTCAAGCAGAACATTCTGTTAGGCTATAGCAGAGATGGTTGGACAAGTATGAAGCAAGTACTCATCGTCCTTCCCCCTGTCCGTCTAAAATGTAGGTTTAGACCAATGCAGAGCTGATATGGTGAGCAGCCAGCAAGAGAAGGTAAAGCGTCCATAGCTTTCATACAGTTCAGAGCCTTTTAACCGGCTCAGATGACTAAGCCCTGACAGCAGGGGCAGTGAAGTGAATATTCTCTGAGACGTCGGTTGTATTGGGACCTCGATTATTTGAACTCTATAATCGAGTAAATATTGTAAATAACAATGTTCTTCCATAGATACAACCTGACGACCCAAGCAGAATCTTTCAACTGGCTCATAAGATAGCCAATGAAGTGAATATTCTCCCAGACATCAGTTGTATTGGGACCTCGATTATTTGAACTCTATAATCGAGTAAATAAACAATATTATCCCATAGATACAACCTGAAGACACAAGCATCGAGATCTACCTAAAGATGTATAAACATCTGTACTTGTAGGGTAGCCCGGCACGCAGAGTGTAATGTAGCTGCAGCGACTAAATCAGAATGCTTTATTCGCTTATTCAACGTAGATGTGCTAGGACGATGACTGCTATGCTGAACTGCAGTAAGACCAGTGAGCTTTTGCTGAACTGTTGGGTTATAGGTGAGGTCCACCGATGAATATACTCACCTTCGTTTATCAGCGACTAGGCTTGAGCATGCTTTACTCGCTTGATGAACTCTGTCCACAGGACACCCCTGTGGCAGACTTCAACATATAAAGATGGGGAGAGTGTGGTGTGGCTTAACTCATTGCAATTCCTTTAGTTAAGCGATTACTGGTAACATATATTCCAACACTAATGCTGTGACATAGATAAAACCCACTATTAGGGAGTCATTGTAAGGTTAGCAGAATGATGACTAGTTTCCCGACTTGAGGATGTGGTTCAAAGGTAACCCTATGAGTTAGAGGTTACTGTTGGTTAAATAGGTCATAATAATTAAAAATCAATGACTAATTACCCCCTACATTAGTGTTATGTTTCACAGATAAACCATTAGTAGGAGATCTGACAGTATGACAGGCCGAACACACTACTTTCCTGCCCTCGCGTGGAGTAGAGTCTATTGTATACTCCAGAATACGCGACACTTTCGCATATTCACTGACTTGAGACCATTCTCAATCTCATACTCTGGAATATGCGACACTTCAGCAGATTTGGTGACTTGAGACCATTCTCATACTCACCCAATGGATGCTTGAGTCTAGAAGGCAAATTTATACTCAAGCCCGTGGCTAAAATCCTTACAAAAATGGATGCCTAGCCGGGGAGGTTTACTGGGCAAAACTAGTGAACACTCCCAACACAGACCAGGGACTGGAACGATTGGCTCACCCATACCAAGCGTTCCATACAAGTCAAAACTTGGACAACGCACTGGTTTATAACCAGGAATATTTCAGCCCTACTAACTAGCTGAAATACTTCCAAGTAAACAGATGGGTGCTGTGGAAAGAGTATCACTGTAATGCCAAGTGATCACTCTGAGCGAGTGGATCAGCGCAATCAAAAGAATGAGACAGTTGCTCTTCAAGTCCAAGACAGCAAATTGGTTCAACCCACCATACACTGCCTTCCAAAAGATAAAGTCGGGGGGAGTGTAGTGATCGTGCACTACTAGTGTTTATACCGGAAGTACATGTCGAGTACCCGTATGTGAATCTCGGGGTGTTCCCGCGAGATCTAGACGGTGTGCAAGTAGAAAAGTGCCCCGACGAGTTGATCTGGAACCGCCAAGCTGATCGGACGTGCCACAGACGAGCAGAGCTAACGACGGTGTTAAAATAGAGTATAATTAGTAAGTTGCCGTCTACCGAATACTATGTAAGTATTGGCAATTACTATAGTATCTTGAAACTTGATGAACCTATTCGTTGTGACTAAGATCTATCTTTCTACATACATCTTTATCATATATTACTACTATGAACACAAAACAGCCTATTACAAAACCGAAAACATTCATTCGTGGCCCGATAATTTAATTATTAAATGCGATATTGTGTGCAAGACTTTTACCGTAGACTGCTGTTCGGACCCCTCACTTGATCGCCATTTTATGGGGCCGTTGTTTTAGTTTCGGAAGTCAGCATCCATTTTTTTGTTTCCTATTATCTCAAGTAAGGTTCCTGTATTTCTTGTAAGGTAATAGATCTTGCTGAAAGTAACTTCTACTTCAATGTTTTGACATGGATTCGAGGAAATTTCGACGATTTGCAAGGTCAACAAAATCAACATGAAAATGAAACTGATACAGTGTTAAAATATCAGCTTCAAACCATATCACTAGTGTTGGACCCCCGTATGATAGTTCCATTCCCTCTAGTACGCAATACAGGCGAAGATTAACTTCACATACAGCGAAAAACTCGAAGAAAATGTAAAATTTCCAAAGCATCTTGATTCACCGTATTTGTTACTATTTTTAGCAACGCAGGTGCTCGGACGCTGATATCCACAATTTTGAGGATCATTTTTAGACGAAATCTTGACCTAAGGTAATTATTTCCCTTAGGTAGATTCTTACCTAAGGAATTTCCTCAAGTCAAGTTAAGGGAAAAAATTAAGGGAAATCCTTCCCTTAGGTGAATATATGGATACCTTAGGTAAAAATCTTCCTTAGGTAAAAAAAACCTTAGGAGCTTTATGAATACGGGCCCTGAAGACAATGTGCAAATTTGGTATTTGCCAAGTTTGGTAAAAACGTTTAGGACATTAAAAATTGATATCAAATTCGGTCCTAGGGATGATGAAGCGCGTGTCAGGTGTAATATGTAGTTATTTATACATTTTATTAGTAGAAAGTAGAATAGAGTAAGAAAAATAATATAAAGCTTTAAAATGAGTATAATATACAGCATTATGAAGTGTCTGAGTTTAAAATGTATGACATATAATGTTGAAACGCACGTATACCTCTATGTTCTACTCTATGACTGATAAGTCATACAGGGAAGGATTCGGCGTTTGTTTCGAAAAGTATTTTTGAGCACTTATATAGAATGAAACAAAAGTTGAAGATAGAATATCTCCGATAGAATATTCGACTTTGATCAATGTTAGGTGATTTCCTCTCTCTGGTAGGACTGATGCAACACTGATGATGATGATAATAATATAATCGTTAGTAACACAAAATAAACCCCACAATAAAGCTTCAAGTCGGCTATGTCATTTCTTTGATGTGACTTTATTTTTTTATCTCAAACAATCATACGTAGCGAACCCGGCGGACATGGAAGCTATACAATGTAGTTCAACTAATAACCCAAAAACATTCAGTGGTTAAGATATGGTCGAACTATCTCGAGTTAGCTTCAGTTCATGTTTATAATGCGCCATATAAAACAGGTCAAACGAAAATGTGTTTTTGCGACTCGAGAAACCAGATATGCGCAGATCATCGAACGAGATAGTGAGTGCAAAAACACAGCCCACAAGAACAAACTACAATCTGTCAAAGCCAAAAGAAGCAGAGTACCCGATAACGTTACAAGTTCTGATGTAAACGCACCCAATGATTTTGATATTCAAGTGATCAGTGCCAATGTTTTAAAGATTTGCTGTCAAAATTTGATTGCATTGGTTTGTCTTTCCTTGCGATCATACATGTAACTCTAATAAGACTAATAACGTTAATATTTAGCCACGCAGTCGAGTGCTCAAGTTGGACTGTTTTTACAAAAACAATGGACAACGAAGATAAGAACGGACACTCACGCCAAATAAATATAGATGTACAGTACAATACAATGACCTCTGACAATTTATATAAACCAGACAAAAAAAAACGTCCACATAAAAATATATTGTAATATAAAGTGCTAATTTTGAAACTACTATATACAATTCATTAACTATGCATTATTTTTCTATGACATTTTGCTGGCAAATTACAACACTCTTTGAGGTCGAGAATGGTTTAACAATATTTAAATTATTGATACTTGAAGCCCACAATATTGTCACAAATCGCATGCATGTTTCGCGTGCTTTTTTTTTAATTGGCATAACGCCAGAGCAGAGATTGCTTGTCGAAGGCTCCTTGGCGAAGGTCTTCAAGTTAATCCATTGGACCATGTGATTATAATTTATCGTTGAAATTGGTTTATGTGGTATTGGTTGACGACTGGCGTAATATGTCATTAAGCAAAATAATAAAATAACAAAGCATTGTTTGCACGTCTACCTTCGATTGCGTTTGGAAGCTTCATTTATTTGCAATAACTATCATTTCTGTTCAACTATACAGTTATAAAATATCTTTCTATTAGTCAGCGAAAAATGAATTGAACAATTAATATGGTGAAAAATAAACATACACCTATATAGATCAAGCAAACGTTTCTTTCTTATCTGATAAACAGTTCGTACAGCACATCTTCCAAAAACATGATTTTTTATTTCTATTTCGGGCGATTTCGTGAGTTGTTGACTAACCTTGTTCACTCCTTCTTGGACACCTAGATTAATGCTGATAACCTCTCAGTCATGAATTTGCCAGCAGACAACTATATAAGCAGCACGATCACTGGTAGACATCATTGCTTCTGTGGTAACCATATTTGTAAGTAGCAGTTTTTATTCCAATACTATATTATATTCATTAATCTAAAAAAACGCAAAATTATATATTTTCGAGATTCCGACAAAGTTAATATTCTTCAGCGTTTTTGAATAGGGTGCTCTAGCACTCTGGGTTGGTATTCACAAAGCATCTTAAGTGAAAACTTAAATATTTTGATTTAAGTTGAAATATTGAGCTGAACATATTTCCCAAGCAATAAAGAATAATGCATGTTTTTTATGTGATTACTTTAGCTCTTTACATAATGCTTTTAAACAATGTAAATAATTGTTAATCTAATTTTCCTGTTAAGCTGATACACTTTTTAGGAAAACTTGAGATCTTTAGAAAATTCTAAGTTTGCACTTAATATGCTTTGTGGATACCACCCCTGGTCAATATTGGCGTTATTCCAAAATCAAACGGGACATTGATGCTAAAAAAGTAAAACTATCTAGAATTGGTCATTCGCTTGGATGACTTCGCGCTTTTCGCCTTGCAGTACTTGTAACGCATTTATTACTGGACGTCAGAGACGTTGACTTTTTTAGTTACGAGTTTTAGATCAAAGCGACGTATTGATACCTCAGTTATCTTGACTAAGAAAACAAATAATGCACACATGTATTTTAGTACCTACAGTATATGAGTATGCATACCTCTATCATTGTGTCATACTACATATACAGGAATATATTTTATAGTATCCCAGAAATAATTGAGAACTTTTAAAGTGTTTTTAAAACTATTTTATTTGAAAACAACTAAACAACAGTTTTGGCATACTAGTGGTAAAATGTTCTAGGCGTTGCATAAAAAGTCTTATTTAGACCCTTAACTTAAAATTATTTATAGATAATTCATGATTTGATTTAAACCAAGAAGAATATTTGCAATAATGCAAAATTTGATTTTCAATACTTTTTTTGAAATATTGTACATTCAAGTACATTTCTTAGTAAAATGATCGGGGATTCTTTCAAGAAAACGCCATCTTTTACAAGTACAGCTTAAACCATTACATTTTATTTCTATACCCGTATTAAATGTTGAAATGCTCTCTAATATATTTAATTTACTAATAGAGATGCGCACACTTAGACGGATATGAGGTTCTATTTAGTAAATATACTAGGGGTGTTCTCAAAGGTATGCATGACACGATTGTTGTTATAAATTGTGAATAGTAAATACTGCGCGACGTAAACAACTGATTGTTTTGTGTACAAAATTGTTGTGGTGGATTACTCTTATTCATATTCATCTACGGGGATTATTCCTTGGTTCTCCAGATCTGGACGGAAAGAAGACGATGCGATACGATACTACCACTTGTACAATGGATTGATTTACCATCAATACACATGCTTAAAGTCGTCTGCTTTATATTATTATCCAAATTCATTTGAAACAACCCCTCGGTTCTTTACAGATATTCATATAGGTCTCGGTGTGCACATCTCTAATAACAGCTACTAATTTCAGGAAGAATAATGAAAATCGTACTGTGTCTTCTTGCCTTGGTGACAGTGGCCATGTGCCGCTCGATCGACGAACGATTTATCTTCGGAAGCTTTCAACTAAATCGTACGTACTTATAAAACAGTTTAATTCACATTTTTAAAATTAATTAATATTCTTGTCGGTAGCCCAGGTCAGCATTATTTAGTTTGAACAGTCCTCGATCGGTCTACGAAGGTATTTTTATTCGTTACTCCATATATGTTATTGAAAGAGAACGTCAACGCGTGATTGTCTTATTTTGTCGAGGGAACAACCCGAGACCAAATGAGGCAACCGAGCGTTAAGTTTTCTTTATAGCTTACATCATTGGCTGTCACATTGTATAGGGCGTGGCTAAATGGCACATAACTGGACATTGTGAGTGCTGACCGATAAAAATTTCCAATATCAATCTATAACACGATGTGATTTTAAAGTTGTTGATCCCAGTACAATGGATGGAATATGAGTGTAATTACTTCAGTGCATGGTATTTACTATCATGCACTGTAGTAATTGTACTCATTCCTTTGAAAATTAAGACACACCTCATCGCTTATTGGATTTACCGACACCTCCTCAGTTAATATCAATGTAAATTGCCTCAGCCATGATATATACTTGTTCTCACGTGTGAGCTTACTTAACTACTTGTCAGATGGACCTATATTATCCAGAAAGCAATACTATTATTCCTTAGCTGCAGTAACAATAATAATACACATTTTGCATAATATTGAGAGATTTTTTTTCATATTGATAATTTTAATGCCAATGTTTGAATATATTTGTTATTTTTACTAGTAAGTGACGTCACATCGGCACTTCAAAGCGCTCTTGGTTCAGACACAAGCGAAGCAGCATGCGAAATGGCCTGCCCAGGTGTACTAAGCGCAATCCCAGGTGGCGCTCTGGCTGCACCACTCCTCTGCCATCCAGCATGTCAAGAGTAAGTGCATATTAATTTATACAAGTCAAATATTTAATAGCTTCGATAGTTTGAAGACCAGTATTGTTAATTACCAAATATTTTTGCTAAAGCCACTTTACCATATTTGAATTATATCACAAAATAATGGATGGGTAATTGTATAGCGTATAAACCTACGTGTATGACTTATTGGAATACTAATGTATCGTGTATCCACGTGTATAACTTATTGCGAGCAAAAGCACATGTGTCACTATAACTTATTGGGGGACTGTATACTTCAACGTATATGACTTATTGCAAACAAAGCACCTGAGTCACTGTATAACTTATTGGGGGACTGTATACTTCAATGTATATGACTTATTGCGACTCATTTATTGTGGATTTGGATGACTTTCATAATACATTTTAAGATATTGTCCGTAAGGTTTTGGAACGGTAGATCTCTTATAAGCTTTTATATAATGTTAATACAAACAGTGCCACATGATATTGGAACGGTAGATCTCTTATAAGCTTTTATATAATGTTAATACAAACAGTGCCACATGATATTGGAACGGTAGATCTCTTATAAGCTTTTATATAATGTTAATACAAACAGTGCCACATGATATTGGAACGGTAGATCTCTTATAAGCTTTTATATAATGTTAATACAAACAGTACCACATGATATGACTGTAGACCTTTAAGAACAGCTCCAAATAAAATTGTTTAGGTAAGGTATAATATTGTGACAGTTTTGTATTCATGTTTATATTTATATTTCACAGACTCCAAACTCTTGCTCAAGGATAGAAGCTGTGCGAAGATGGTGTAATATCATTTTTGTGTAAATTATCTTGTTTCTACAATAAATTACACGAAGTATCTTTTTGTTGTTGATTTATTATTATGTCCTGTTTCGCCTATATGTATTTTGATGGAACAACAAACGTATAAGTGATTAGCACGCTTGCTGCCTAATCAAACGACCTGGGTTCAAATCCGGGTGGAGGCACTCATTTTGCCTGCCATATTTCAGCAGAAAGGCAAATAAAGGCGTTGGTCGGCATATAAGCTCTTACTTGGTGCAGATATGGGAATATGCAACACAGCTCACAGGAACCAGAAGTTCGACTAATTCAAGTTTTCGGGAAGTTATAACTGTTTAGACTAAAGACATATATCAGAAGACGTGTAGGCCTACATACAAAGACAGGTGCGCATAAAATACTGAAAACAAATGAAACAACACAGCAAAAAACGCAAACAATATTCCAGACAATTTAACATTTGTGAAAAAGTTTATATACCTTGGGTATTGTTTGTTTCGTAAAACGTAAGGTGACTATTTGGCCTGTTTCTATTGTAAGATTCAGATCTAGGAAAGATGCGTGTGTATCAGCTGAATTAACTTTATTTGGTGTTAGTTTGACAGGATACATTTCCTCGGTCCCATTCGAAAAGAAAGGACTATCAATAATCAAAAACCCACTAAGGTACATTGTATATAGAAGTGTTAAGAAACGCTACTACTAGTCACTCATACGATTGGTTTTTGACATTTTTATAGAGAAAATCAGTAATTTAGCTCTGGCATAGAAGTATCTACTTACGACTTTATAAGACTCAAACAAATTAGAAATCTACACTACAAGGCACTTCTTTCATGAAAATCGTAACTGGTCATGTTTACCAAACTGAAGTCCAAAAGTATGGTCTTCTGGCAGTTTTTTCTTGTTTCCTCAAAATGTTGATTTTGAACTTACATCCTTCTCATTCTAAGCCAGCGATATGAGGCACTAAAAGTTCTATTGGTTCTGCTATTTATAACGGTGAAACATCAGGTAATTGTATCATTGATAAATAGTAAAAGAAAAAAAAAGTTTTGATAAAATTTATATTTTGATATAAAAGAAAAATATATAATTTACAATAAAATGTATTTTTCTTTTTTATCAATGATACGAATACCTGTGTGTGAAATGGCATCCAATATTAAAAATCGCCCAACATTTTAGAAATCAAAAATAGTTCATCTGTTTCGTCATGTACCAGTCAAACTGAGTATTGTGATAAAAAGGTTTGAGTATCCATAGGAACTATCAGTCGAATTATTTCGAAAATACCCGAATATAATTAAATTATGCATAATTATTCCGGGAACACGTTCATACGTTGTAAAACCAAGACTACACATGTACATATCGATGGCTTAGAATTAGAAGATCGTAAGTGCCACTTACGACCTTTTAAGATTCATACATATTTAGAATAAGCATCACAAGGCGCTTCTTATGAGCCAATTTTCATTAAAATCTGAACTTGTCATGTTGACCAAAATAAAGTTGTAAAAGTTTGTTTTACCATAAGTAAAGAGTAAATGTCAGACAGTTTTTCCGTGTTTTCTCAAAATATCGATTTGGTAGTTACGACCTTCTAATACTAAGCCATCGAATTATTTCGGGAACACGTTCATACGTTGTAAAACCAAGACTACACATGTACATATATCAAACGCAGCCGAATGTTTTATGGTCTGTAAGAGCGACATTTGGAACATAAACTGAAAAAAAACTTCGTCGCACAGGGTTTGCTGTTTTAGAAAAGGTCATAGGGACAGGGATAAGTCATAGGTGGCAGTATCAGTGTTTGGAAAAAATATATATAAAAATCCATCACTGAGCTAATACACTATACAAGATAATATATTAGCTCAGTGACAGAATTTTTATTTTTTTAATCGTTTGCGGACCAAACACTGATACTGCCACCTGTGGGATAAGTTAGTGCTCCTTCAACCTGATGATTTCGCGGTCACTTTCATGGCAAGGAATTATGTTTGTACCGCTGAAATACGAACGTAAATACGAACGTATTGGCAATTAAGAGTGACACAAGTGAATGCAAATCTTGTTTCGACAAAAAATGATACGCCTCTTTCCTGGTGACTGTACCAAGAGCAAAGAATTTCACCAAGACTCGGCTCCAAAACACAATACAAAAACACCCAATGCATACATTGAAAATAAAACTATGAACTATACTATATTAAACCAAACAGCGAATGTCGAAGTCTCCCGATGCAGCAACAGTAGGAATCTAAATGTGAATGAAAGTTAAATAATATCGAAATTTTGATTAATGAATGGAATGTGAACACCATCACTTCAAAATTTGGGTATTAAAAGGCAAAGAGCCTCGCCATGTCTATTCAAGCGTTGATTATGACCCAACCGTATCACACACGTATACATATGTAATTTACAATTGTTTACATGTATACGTTTCTAATTCATTGTAAAAATATGGAAATATTTGGTGGTCAGTTTTGTTAATATATATTAAAGTTGAACTCCTCTCGTAGCGACTAGTTGTTTAAAGTTCTAAGCCTTAAATCGTCAGTAGGGTGTATGTATGTTTCCAGGAAATCTATAATGTGATCAGCCCTATTGCAGTACATGAGTGTTGTATCCTTGGCAGACGACAACTCTTTAATCTTAAAAAAGTGAATAAATGTAAAATGAGATTTCATTGAAGGTTTTCCCTTTGTACAGGGTGTCATGGTGTCAGATCATAACAGTGTCAGTTGCATTTATTTTCGAACACACCCTGTATATACACCTTTCAGTACAACACTGATATTTTTCATGATTTGCCGACTGTATTGTTTTTCATATAAATCACATTCTTTGGAAGATGAAAGGAAAACAAAATGATGAGCACTACTGTTAAACGCCATGTAAAAATACTGCGTTGTGGAGTCCTGGTTCACATTGCACGCCCAACACAAGAATTGTTGCATATTATCACAACATACCAAAGATGCCACTGTAATCAAAGTCTTCGGAATGTAATGATATTTTGAATGTGTGGCAACGAGCTGTGTGTACGACCAACAAGGTGACCATCAGCCCCACAAAACTGACTCGAACATGCTAATGTTCAGGAATTGTGGAACGTTTTCCCAACATTGATCAGACACCATGTTGCAGAGATAAAATATATCACAAGAGTGATCAACTGAAATAGATACAATATGATTATTTTGCATCATGAAAAGCCAGATATAGGGACATACGTTACATTAGTCGCCACAGGAAAATATCAATAGGGTTCCAGAATTCATCCAACAGTCCAGATGGATCATTCTCATGAACCAGTGTATAGTCAAGTCTCTAGTCTGTATTTCAAATGAAAAAAAAACACTGGTTGACCGAGAATGAGGTGGGTGTACATTAGGTCCATAAGCCTATCATTATGGCTAGAGGCATGGAGTTTTACAAAAACGGTACTAGTATAACAGCACTGAATTTTGGTTATATAAGAATTCACTCCGTGTAGTTAAAGCATCCGGTCGCTTAAAACTTTATAGATAAAAGAACTTTTATCGACATACTAGTAGTCATATGTTTAAGCTGTAACTGACCTCAGCTGTTCACGAGAAAATTTACATTCTTACGGAAATATGTTGACTGCAGAAGAGTCATGATCTCTGTACGACTGTCACTCATTCAACTGTATAATATATTTGGTTTGTAAAATATTTTTGGTGAGCACATTTATACAAATGTAATTTCAGTAACTTTGCGTACGAGTGTTCTAAAAAAAGATTGTCTAACTCTAAAGTTTTAAGAAAATACTTGCAGGTTGTCTTCAGATTTTTATACCATTTTAGTTCTCTGATTCTACTAATAGAGAGTTCAGAGAGTTCGAAACACATAGCAAAATGTGTCTGATTGTCCTGTGAAGTTGTCTCTGGGTTTTATTGTTTATACATGTATACAGGTAGACGGTTGCTGGTGCATATACTCTAAAAACAGTAAAAGACGATGTTTTGTTTTATTATGCTGATACATGTAGAAGGTACATGTTAATATTTCCGCACTAAAATAAGATTTACATTTTTTACCTTTCATACCTACCTTTTGTCGACCTTTTGTCTTCTGGGGACTTGTTAGCCTCTTATCAGGCTGTCTTCCCCTTTTAGTACTTCTTGGTATATAAGTATAAACTATTATATTTAAGATCGCCGGCCCGGTCTGTGCATAATCATCATTGAAGTACATGGCCTGGAACTTAGTGTATATATATTGAGACAATCATCAATTGTGTTCCAGCTTATTTTGAACATGTATATGTAACATTAGTAACCGTCTAATCGGATTAAACGGTTCCTGGCAACATGAATGGCAAATCATAGAATAAATGTGGGGATAACAGTCAGTGTAGCACCAAAAACGTCCAAACTCTGTAGCACCAAATATGTTGTTCTTCTTTTCTATTCTTCTTGAATATTCCCACTGTCAGATAGCGGCACTCTCAGAAAGTTCACCCGAGATTTAATCACAATATAAACTGGATTTCTACAAAACACATTCACATGTTCTAAAATGTGCTCTTTAAAATGAATTACTTTTTATGAGTGTTCTCCTCCCTGTGGTTCAATTGTAATGATCTGCTTAACAGGCACTTGTTATTCAATATAAAACATGTATTAGGGGTGCTTTATCCTATGCGATGTTAGCGTTCTTATCTTTTTGGTAATTGTGTCTCTTTTCGCTTTTAATAAAACGTTCGTTTTGATTTGTTCGGAATATCTCGGATACTATCGGCAACACTTTTCAGTCCCAGGATGCAATATTTTGTTTTTAATTTTGACAGATGAATTTGCGTCTTTGAATTCTGAATTTCGTTGTTTATTAACACACATTTACTACAGAAATGGAACGATTCAATGACAAACACGTTAGACGTTGATAGTTGTTGATAGCCTTTAACGTAGACGGCCGTGTTAGTTCTTCATATTTAGGTAGACCAGTGTCAGTGTGACATTCAACTTCTGCTATTTTTGGTTCTGACAATGTCTGAGACTTTGACTTTATAATATTGTATATTCCATTTCCCAACTGTATTTAAATGAAGTAATGATACAGAATATACTACTGTAATTTGAGGGGAAAAGTCTGTACCCAGTGCTGGACTCAAACCCATGACCCCCTGCTGCAAGTCAGGTGCTCTGACTAGTCTATGATCTATCCCACAGCGATTAATTAAACACTCTCTCCCCGATGTGTACATGCCGTAAAAGGCCCTACGTCGTACATACTCAGATTCGGGTGCTTTACCAACTGTGAACTGAGTTAACGAGGCTACAGACACTAGTCCAAGCTCTTTGACGATGATCATTCCAAAAGGTCGAGGCCAGTATGAACAAAAAGACCATTATTTATGGCATCCAGAACTAACTGATGCAATGAGTTGTGAATGACATGACACAACGCTCCTCCTCACTTTATCTAGTGAATGACGGTTTGAACTGTCCTCAGTGGGAATACAGGTCATTTCGTAACCAGGTTTAATAATTTTAATTGTAACCAAAAAAGTATCTGCGAACTCTTAACTCCTGATTATTATAAGTTTATTATATATATTTGGTTATAACTGAACTAGTTCTGTGATCAGTATACCATCAATTCTGTTGATAAATCAAACCACTAATTATGACTATAATTGGCTGAACATTTTTCTTTGCGGTCGCCATTTAATTGAATAGGGTGGTAATAAAAGTGTTCCTAAACAAACCATGTGATCATTTTAGGTTTTCCCAGATTGTCGTCTGTGTTAATTTTATGGCAATAGCAATATTTAATTTACAATTTTCAAAATATTGCGTCGGACATGTTCAAAATTTGTCAGTCTGGGCTTTGGTAGAGGAATGTGCACTATAGATCATTTTGATGCACCTGAAACAAAATTGTGTTTTTATTTTCAGGATTGGGCATTAAGCCTCAGTAGGGTCCCTCACCATGGCACAATATGAGACACAGTATCAACAGCTGTCTGTGTATGATGATGACGAGGAAACCGGAGAAGAAGAAGAAAACTATCCTGATGATCATCTCATGATACATGTTGTACCTGATGCTAATAAAGGTAACAGTTACAATGTGCCTGAAAGCAGACCTTATAAAATCTCTCGGCTAAATCTATTTCAGACTCACCCATTTTGCACAGGAATCAGTCTGAATGTCTGGCCTCTTTTATATTTAGTCTATTAATACCCCCTGCACAATGCATGTTGTAAAGAGGTATATACTGTTTCAGCTTGTAAGTTGTCTGTCCGTAGACAGATTCTTGTCAACACAACTCCTCCTACAGTTTTGCAGGATTTCTTTCACACATGAACAACCTCAACATGTAGATGATTTTTGTCGGAATTATGGCCCTTTGCCGGCAGGTGGTATATTAGTCTACCTAATGGTAACAGCTCTATTTAAATTTTTGGTCTGACTGATTAATTCATTTTTAGTCCATATTTTTGTCAGACTGAATGTTTGATTGTCCTATCTTTAATACTTACCTGAAGTCTCGCAAGTTCCACTAGACATCTGAGTGGGATTTAAACATTTTATGAATGTGGCATTTTTATGATTAAATTAACACTTCTTTATCTTGGACTTATCAGAATTTGGCTTTATGTTTAAATGACATATATAATTATGTGCATTTTTTAGCTCGGTGGAATCATATAGAAAATTTAGATGAATTTTTCACGCGTGTATATCAGTACCATCAGAGACAGGGGTTTATGTGTATGGTGTTAGAAGATCTTCTACAACTTCTGTAAGTCACATTCTATTGTAATACATGTATATCATAACCATTGTCAAGCTAGCAACACCCTTTGGAGCCGCAAATATTGGCCATTGATTATATCAGGGGTTGTTCTTGCTCTTCCTGTACTTGAGGTTAAATTTATTCTATTGGTCTATTATAGTAAATATTGATTGAGGGAAAATACCAAGGTGTCGTTATAGAGAGGTTGTTAATCTACAGAAAGCTGCTATAGAGACTAAGAGAGGTGTTACTGTTCAAAAGTCTGCTAAAAGTGAAACAAATGAAATATGTATTCAATATTTTGAATTATAATGTGTTCAAAATCATGTAGCAGTCTTTAAAACATCCAATGCCTGTCTTGCGAAAAAATAGCGCCACAAGATGAATGCAACACAGTGAACCAAATTCTCAATCTGTCTTGATGTCTGCAATTTTGTGTGCAGCTTGACAGTTAGTTTAATTTGCCTTTCTTGCAGATGATAAAAGGCAGCTGGCCCTAGAAGCAACTTGTTTAAATTGTATGCAAAATTCGTATTAGAAAATCTGATGTTTACGTGAAATTTCATTTCTTGTAGTTTATTAATTTGATATTGTTTCTGATATTTCAGGCAGTTTGTGTTTGTGGTGGTGTTTTCAACATTTCTCATTGAATGTGTCAACTATGATGTGCTATTTGATAATTACTATAACCTGTATCAGAATAGAACAGACCATCATAAAGTCACTATTGATGATGCCATACGTCCCCATGATGAATGCTTACAGTCGTAAGTTTATCAATCTTTCTTGTTTCAGTAAACATGTTTTATACCCCATTTTAAAAAGGTAATAGTAAATAATTATTTGAACCTTTTGGTCAAGGATAACCCAAAAAAGTGAAAGTACTTTATTTCCAACGGTGCTGTGCTTTTGCTGAAGGGACAGCAAGTAGAAGAGACAGTGGCATGATACAAGGTATCCGGGTGCCAGGTGTATAGCACCGATACATGCCAGACTACCTCTGGGATGCCAAACCAGTTCATCTCTAGTAGTAGTAGGGTGGGAAACACTGAAAAGCGTTTCAAAAATGACCAATTGTCCTGGGGAGGATTGAACCTGGAACTTCTCGATCAGTAGTCAAACCGCTCTACCACTGTGCCACCCTAATAATAATGACAATAATGACAACTTTTTTTAAAGGGACACATTTGCACATAAATGCATCACATTTGGGCAAGCCCAGTCTTTCCTCTTAGCCTCTAAAACCAAAAGTGTGTGTACATGTTTAATATTTGCGTACGTTGGTTACTCTTTAATCATTTGGTATTCATGTTAGTATCCCATCAATATCTTCTAATAAAAAACCCTTGATTACACGCTGATGACATTTAGTAAGATGCAGGGGTGTCAATTTTCTGTATTTCGGATTTACACATCCTGAAGAGCCAAAATTAAAGTTATTTGATTAGAGTTGTGGTCAATCTAATCTATTTTGAGTTCAATATGAAAACAATGTGGTTGAAAGCCTCTTGTTTGTCAAAAATGGTCGACAGCATATGATTTTCCTGATTTTCAATTTGGCCCCATTGACAACTCTTGAAGATGGTTGATTATGCCAGGCGAATATTTCTATTACTTACGATGTCAAAGGTGAATTTCTTGAGGCTCAAATCCAATTTGAAACATTAATATTTATCATGTTTCTTGTTGCACCAGCTAAATCAGTAACTGTAAAGTTTATATTTTGTATTTTCAGGTTTGGCTTTACTGTTGTGTTATGTCTTATAGTTGCTAGTGCATTCTGGGTGTTCCGTGTTGTCAAGGTGATATACAATATATTCTTGTATTATGAAATACGATCATTCTACATGTATGCTCTGAAGATATCTGCTGTAAGTATAATCTCATTTGATCTGTATATTTGTTGTGTTATATTTTATTATATGATCATGGGTTCTATAATTCCGCTGCACTGGAAAGAATAATTTTTCTGCATAGTTGTAGTGTGTTATTTACCTCAAGTAAGGAGAGCTGTAATGTTTGATTGACCTCATACTTTCACAGAATAACTACTACCGGGAGCTACTGCGCACATTATCAGGAATTTGCGATTTGACCATGTTTTTCTGAGTTATTGCCCTTTGTTGATTGTACAATTATCTTCTTTTTGGAGGGGTTATGACTGTCTTTGACTGCTTCTTGGTTACCTCCAGTAAGGAGAGTTGTAATGTGTAATTTCAGGTTGATTTACCCAACATGACTTGGCATGAGGTACAAGCACGACTTCTAGATGTACAAAAAGTTCAACAAATGTGTATACATAAGTCAGATCTTACACAGTTAGGTAATAACAACATTTATTCTATATAATCTTATATTTCACATTAAAAAAAAAGTTAAGTTACCAATTTTCTAGGGCTCTTTTCAGCTGTTAGGCCGCTCAAGCACCCTTTGACATTTTAACTCCCCTGGTCATTGGGCTACATATGGAAACCTACAATCGTGTCTCCCTGGGGAGACTATTTCTCTCCTGTGGTGTGGCAGCCAACATCGATCTGCGGCGCCCAGGAATAGACACTGCCCTCACAGGTACCATTTTACACCATGGTGGAGTGGAGCTGTGGGTCTTGCTCAGAGATTTTAACCAGTGGTCCAGAGGAGGATCGAACCCGGGACCTCTCGATCCCGAAGCGCGCGCCCTTAGGCCTACCTCTAGGCCACCGCTCCCCACATTATATGCTTGATCTAGATAAAAAACTTTTTGGGAATCAACTATAGTCTTCAACTTTTGTCGTTTAAACATTTCAAATAATCAAATTTGAACCTTACAATGACATTAAATACCTGATGGAAAATTTCTGATCCGTACTACCATTTTGTTCTAGTGGTCAGTTTTTATGTCCCGGCATCTACTGATGCGGTAGGCATATAGTGATTGTCCTGTCAATCTGTTTGTTCATCCAAAAAGTTAAAAGAGGTATGGTTTTAAACTTAGCATACCTGTTTACCATCATAAACACAACATTGTCAAAGCCATGTAACACTATCCAACATTTCAACAGAATTATGGTCCCTTGTTGACTTGGCTATTTCTTATGAAAAGGCTTCCACTGGGGCATAAGCATTTATTAAATAGTCTTGTTTTCTATGATTTGATTTTGTTTCTTTTTTTTTTCAGATATTTACCATCGTATATTAAGATTTAAAAATTACACTGTTGCTATGGTAAACAAGTCTGTGCTGCCATTGAAACTTCAAGTGCCTTTGTTAGGAGAATAGTAAGTATAAAACCAGTTAAAACTGGGTAATTTTCAAATTAAATAATAAAAGGATGTTCAAAAAGTTCCAGGAAAAGTGCTCTATAATATTTATTGCATGTTCAAATTACTTCAAAGTTTGCATTGAATTACAACAATTCATGATACATATTGTACCATGAATGGAATGCATGATGACCGTCAGACAGTGTTTCTTACAAAATGGCACTAATGCCATAGTTACGTCAGTGAGTAATGGCTACCTTGGGCAACAGTTTCTTTAAATGTACTGAATTGTAATATTAACATGTTCTGAATAAATCAGCTGGTCAAGTGGCATACACAATTCAAAATACTAACAATGCTTAATATTGATAGTTCTACTAATTACAATAAACATCATGTTATCTTTTTCAGTGTATTTCTGAGTACTGGTTTGAAATACAACTTAGATTTTATCCTGTTCTGTAAGTATTATATCACTGTTACTTCTCTCATAGCCATACCTGCCAAGTTAGTTATACCCCCGCAAACAAAGTTTGAAGGGGGTATTCTGGAGTCACCATGTTGGTCTATCGGTCTGTTGGTCGGTCTGTCGGTCTGTCTTTACGTTAGCATCGTGTCCGCTCTGTAACTTTGTCATTTCTTACTGGATTTTAAAATTGCTTGGTACAAATGTTCACCACATCAAGACGGTGTGTCATGCTCAAGTGAACTTCGAAAACCAGAAATTTACAACAGAGATCAGAATACTATAGTTTACCTGAAGGATAAGTTTATGTTTACAACTGTTATCATTTAACTTTGAACAAAATGTATATGCTCTCATTATAGATGGACCATGGTCAGCATTTGAGAACAAATGGCATCTTAAAGATGAATACAAAGATAAAAATTATCACAGAAGAAAACAGTTTGCTGAAAAGTAAGTTAAAATTTGTAATATTTGCTTCAACTAAGTATTATAACAGTTAATTTTGATATTTAACTTGTTATTTTGGGGCTGTGTCTTGTACCAAATGTCTGACCATTTTTACCAAGTTTGGAACATTTGTCAATATTCTGACCATGTGTTACTTTGTTTGTTTCAGGTTGTCACAACGTTTCCTGTGGTTAGGAATACTTAATTTAGCCTTGTTTCCTTTAATCTTCCTCTGGCAGATCCTCTATTCTTTCTTCAGATATGCCGAGGTGAGTAGGCAATTATTCATTCAAATTAGTTGAAGTAGCCAACAGGTCTCAACCTCCCAAAACATCTCTCCTTAAGTTGAAATACTACTATATTTCATCATTTCATCTGAGTTGGTGTTGAAGAAAATTACTAAGTTTGATCTCCTGTAATTTTACTGTTACGGTAATTAACTGTAAAATGTTACTGTTTTGTGAGTCCAGCCCCCCCATAGAAATGAAATGATAATTAAGATGACATTTAGCTCTGATCGAGTAACTTCAATTGCGGATCTTGATTCAAAACAACCTGTCATAAGCAACCAGTATTATTAAACCCAATTCCTTTATGTCTGACATATTCAAGAGCCACCAGATGTGAGCAGTGACAGTTTGGTTGTCTGGCTGTTTAACCCAGGTTAGTTTTGCTGCACATTTGGGATGGCTGGGTTAAAAGTTAATGCCAATGTTAACAAGTAATTAGGAATTGCAAGTATTTATATGTCATGATAGGGCGTAAAATGTAACTGCAAGTAGATTAAAAAACCTGTCCTTTAATTTTAACCTTGAATTGTTCATGTTTTCAGTTAGTGAAAAGACAACCAGCTTTTCTTGGTTCTAGAAGATGGTAAGAAATCTTTTAATAATTCATATATTTTATTTTAGTATTTGAGAGGATCTGTGAATGGCCTTTGAAGCCTCTTTTGGTAGCATTTCTTTTTCTTAGGAAATTGTTGTTCAGGTTTTTAATGTTTGTACGTTAAATTATTAAGAGATAAAAAATCATAATTCTGCCTCTGTATGTTAATCTGATCATTTATCAAGTTCCAGGAGAAAGTCATGAATCAGATTTGTGTTTGAAGGATGCATTGTGCCGATTTGCAAAACTTTCTGTTTTTGAGAACTATCGATGAGAATACAATATTCACTAGAAACCAACTGTTAGATAATGCACATATAGTTACCCAGAACCAGGAATACACTCAGTGTGTAACATGTTGAAAAGTGTGTAAGAGTGAGTATAATGGTCATTATTTATATTTCAGGTCTAATTATGGAAGACAATATTTGAGACATTTTAACGAGTTAGACCATGAATTCAATGCCAGGTAATGTAACATTTCTTTACATATTTAAATATGTGCTTTTTATGCCCTGTCATCTACAGATACAAGAGGCATATAGTAATTGTCTTTCCGTTTGTTCTTCTGAAAATGTTCACCAAAACTTTCAAGGTTTTTGCATTGATATCAATTGTCATACATGTTCTTGTTTACCATTATAAACTCCTTACATTGATAAAGCCATGTAGCATTGTCCAACATTTCAACAGAAATATTTGCCCCTGATTGGCTAAGCTAGTTTTCATGGACAAGGTTTCGACCAGGACATAAGTCTTCCTTGAACCGGTCTTGTTTATTTAACAAATGGCATAATTTTAATGAATTTGATGCTCTCACTGCCAAACTTATTACATTTGAAATGGTATTTTTTAAGCAAAAAATGCAATGTTTAAGTCAGATTGGCTGTCTGTTTTCGGTGTAAAAAACATAGTGAAATCATGACAATGATAAAGTAATTAATTGAAGTCTGAAAGCAACTAAAATCCAGCGGACAAAACTCTTGACTACAATTAATCAATTTGGCAATTGTAACAATAATTGGAACATCACTTATTCGACTGATTTCTGCCACATGCAATTTGTTGTCTGGCTACTTGAAACCCACGAGACAGTACATTGATATATTTTCAGATTGAATCGTGGATATAAGGCTGCAGATATGTACTTGAGTATATTCATGTCTCCATTAATGGCAATACTCGCAAAGTAAGTACATTTGTACGTGTAATATCATGTCAGTTTGTACAATTTTTGTGTTGTTTGATGTTTGATTTGTTTCAAATAAAAATAATTTATAAGTCATATAAGGTAGTTGCTAATGAATGGAAATTTTGTCTTACAGAACAACATTTTTTATTAGAGTACATACTGTTTTGCAGTATGCCTCTATAGCATTATGTTAGAGCATCTTACAGAGTGTGGTATAGTTCTAGTAAGTTCCCTTGTGAAATCTTACTTAAAGCAATACAAAAGTCGGTATCAATAAAATACTATTTCTCTTGCTTGACATTTAAAAGAGAAGTTGTTTATCATCCCTCTCATTCTCACATGTCAATGAGGATCTTTCAGTAATGAGGTTTAACATCTATTCATATTCCTAAAAACAATTCATTTATGTATATTTTTTCTATGATTACAGAAATATAGCATTTTTTGCTGGTTCTATATTGGCTGTGCTTGTTGTGTTAACTGTGATAGATGAGGATGTACTCAATGTAGAACACGTTCTTACAATCATGACTATAGCTGGTAAGTGACTTCAGTTAACAAATAGAGCTGCACATATTTCGTTAAAAAGGAAGAATAACCCATGTTTTCCTTGTGAATATTGCAGCTGGTTACTTAATGCTTCTGAACTTGGTAAAATGATTGATTCCTGTTTAGCTGATACACTTAATGAAATTTTAAGAAAAGTCCTAGTTCTCCTAAAGATGCTTTGTCAATACCTCCGCTGGATAATCTTCTTTATAACTTATACATCCAAAGTAGTGCAAAATCAAACCCAAGCATATTTCAGCTGTTCTGAAAAAGTGATATGTTGTCCATCATTGTCTATGTTAAGTTATGTGGGTCTATAAATGATAACTTTCAGTTTACCATTCAGGCACCATATCCATTTCATCATTTTCTTGTACATATTTAATACTGTACTGTTATCAGAAGCTTGCCTTTTTCTCTGTAATCTAGACACCAACAAAAAATATATGACCACTGAATATACAAATACTGTAAAATCATTAATTTTCGTGGGAGATTAAATTTCGTGGATTTCGTGGTTCACCTCAGCCACAAACTTTAATCCCAACGAACATAAATTTTGATCCTTGTTTTATTAACTGAAATGCAAAATCCACAAATTCAAGTCCCAACGAAATTGTCTTTTTTACCAAAACCACGAAATTTTGTCCCAATGAAATTAAATGATTTGACAGTAGTTCAGCTCAATCTTGTCATACTGCATTCTTTGTTTACTGATATATGTTTGTATATGTTTATAAATGTTTGTATTGTTTGTTTTCAGGTGTAGTGGTAACATCTTGTAAAGTGTTTATACCGGATGAGGTACGTTATTTATACATCCATAGTTCTGTAGTCATTCTATGTTGTCTGAATACAGCCAGAATAAATTAATTTCCTGGATTTTCCCCCTTCCAGCTTTCTATACGTCATTATACTGCCCCAACCATTTCTTCTGTCTACCTTAATGACTATTTTATCCCCTGTCGAAAAAAATCTACGTATTTGTTTGAAAACTTGCAAATGTTTCAAAATTATTACAGCTATAAGTTAGTCAAAATAACTAAGATACAAAGTTCTATTATGTAATTACATCTGCTCATTTCTGCGATCTTTGTAGTCTATTATTGGTCCACACCTTGAAGTAATCTTGGAACACATGTTTTATTTCAGCATGCTGTATACTGCCCTGAAGTATTGATGAGGAATGTTCTAGCACAGATACATTATATGCCGGATCATTGGGCCGGTAATGCTCACACGTCTAAAGTCCGAGGAGAGTTTTCACTGTTCTTTCAGTTCAAAGCTGTAAGTTATTTGTTGTTTACATAGAATCCTAAAATTACTCACACAATGATTACCATACTGAAAATGAATCAGACTTCATCTGTTCTTTAATGCTGCAAATACTTGTATATTTGTCCTTTGTTTTCATTACAGTGGTTGGATTTCAATGAAACTTATTTGGTACAAAGTTTAGTTGTGCATGTTGTCGGAGTTCTAGGTTGGATGAATATTGCAACAGTCATTGCCCTTTTTGGAAGTTCTCATTTTTGTGTCAAAACACTTTTAGTTGCTGTTGTTTTTTTTAATGAGAATGAACTGAGTCTTATACATCTATTGCTCGAAAATAAGGTAACTGGTGGTGGCTCATTTATTCATGCTTTATATCCTTATATATATTTACAGATATATCTACTAGAGGAACTCTTCAGTCCTCTGATTACACCTCTCGTGTTGATATTCAAGTTCCGTAATAAAGCTGTTGATATTGTTGAATTCTTCCATAATTTTACTGTTGATGTCGTGGGTGTTGGGGATGTCTGCTCGTTTGCTCAAATGGATATACGAAAACACGGAAATCCTACGGTAAGTAATAATGTAAGGCTAGTTAGGATTTGTGGAATTCACATGTGTGGAAAATGTTCTGATTTCAAGGTTATTCTTATTTCTACACCTGATAGTGTCTAAAGACAGTAAAGGTCAATGTTACACACATTCTTCATTTCAATTTTTCAGGAAACATGTCTAAAACATGTTGGCAAAGTTAATTTTTCGAGTGCTGGAGGTCCCTGGTTCGATCCCAGGTCGCCTCTCACCACTACTAAATTAATAATTTCTTTGTTAGATGCTTGGAACCTTGCTTCCCTCTCTTATTACCTTGTAGCAAAGGATAACATTAGGAATTAGGTGTCAAGAGTGTTCAATATAAATTGAAAAAAACGTTTTACCATCAAATTGAAGTAGATAAGTATAACCTAGTACGTCCCCATGTATTAGGCGTGGTTGTGGTATTGCATGCAGCTAAAAATGGAAGAAAATTCAAAGAAAAAAAATTAAAGATTAGGGTTATGATTCTAGGTTGGTAAAGGTGTGTCTTATACATGCTATAAAAGGTAAATGAGTTTATGTTTGTTTTACAGTTGGTGAGTGAGAATGAGACGGAGGCAAGTCAAGATGAGCAAGGGGAATGTGGTAAAATAGAAATGTCACTCATGCATTTCCATGTAAGTTGTTCATGTCATCACTTTTCTCTGTATAATTTATAGTCAATTATGTCACTTGAATCAAGCATCCATCTAGGGTGGGACAGTGGCCAAGTGGTTAGTGCTCTCGACTACCAACCTGAAAGTTCCTTTGTTCAACTCTTTGCCGGGGCAAATGAAATTTAGAAAGGCCTTTTAGTGTGCCTAACTAGAAAAGAACTGGTTGGAATCACAAATGTAGTCTTGCGCGTATCTGTGCTATACACAGGGCCCATTATAGTGTTCAAAAAAAGTTAGGGCCGTGTTCCCTGATTCTTTGTATCACTCAAACATTATGTCTCTTTTAGCAAGGACAGATGTCAATGGCCATGTAGGCAGTGATAAAACTGAATGGCAATGCACTATGACTGTCTATTGATTGCATAAAAGACCAGCTAGCCATTGAAATAATGTATATTGTTAATTTGTTTAAAGGTTTGCTACAGGTTTATGCTGCTCACATGTGTGAATATATATATTACAGTTAACCAACCCAGAATGGAAACCACCAGAGAACTGTAGTTTATTCCTTAACAATTTCAAGGAACAAGGTATGCTATATTTCTATGACTTATATTGTCAGGTGTCTTACAGCATGAACTATTCTCTTACTCAGTTATTGGTCATTTTAAGGTTGTTCTCAAAACCAGTGTCAAAATGTATCATCAATGAAATTAATCAAGAGACAGCAAGACAATCAAACAAGGGAACATTAGCTCATGTGAGCTTTTGAACCGACAATAACTACTACAAGTACATTACTTTCTCGTGTTTTATCTGTTTCAGTTCAGCGAGATGTAGGGGCCAGTTCCATGCAGCCAGATGGTGCTCAATATCAGAGTATGATCCCTAGTTGGGCCACTGGTGGAGGACTTGGTGTAAGTTATCTTAACATTACTAAACAAGATAAGCCCCTCCCCTCAAGCAAAATAATTATCTCATATCTGCTATGGAGATCATTTTCTGTAAAATAATTAATTTTTGTGGGGGATTAAATTTCATGGTTCACCTCAACCACGAAATTTAATCCTATTTAATTTGACCCTTGTATTTATAACCGGAAATACACAATCCACAAATTTTCGTCCCAACGAAATTAAATGATCTTGCAGTTTGTTGATTCCCCTGTTGCAGCAGGTCATACTCTTCCATGTAAACAATAATGTCAATTTTACTCTACAAAAGGAGAAGTTTGAACAGTAAATTAGTACTGGTTTGTATACAGTCCAGGAAACCTGGTAAGGGAATTTTTCTGTCATATAGAATAGAAAAATGGTTGTCAAACATGAGTAGCCTGTAAAAAATCCCCCACAAAAACAAAACAGATGAGTGTCTATGAGTTATAGATAATAACACTAGTCCTCATATTTCTGGTGTGAGCTTGTGTTGAGCGTAGCAATTAATTGCTTTATTTCTACTGAAATACGACACGCCTATATATGTGCCTCCAGCTGGTTTTGAACACGGGTCGCCAGATTAAACGACAAGCGCACTAACTACTGAGCTACAGATGCTTGTGTGGGTTTGGATATGTTGAAATGTACATTGTTGATATACCATTGTCGTATTTCAGTATGCAAGTTTGATGTCAAGTGTTACAGGTGGAACGAGTGCCATGATGTCACCATCTATCAATATGACGGCACCGTTTGCTTCAGGTAAATATGATATGTTGTTTTAATCAACGACTGCCTGAATATTACACCAAAATATCATCTTAGTAATACCTGAATCACAAATAGATCTTGCTCAAGATGAGTTTAGGGTATACACTGGACTATGTAGGTGTATCTGATATCTATGTAATTGACATGTTGAAATTATACAGATTTCAGCAGATGAGTAACAATGCATATTTCAAAAGAAATTAAAATTGCTCCAGCTAATATCCGTCTGACCTCCAGCCAAATTAACCCAAAATATGCTTGGAGGTGACTCACGAATAACAAAGGGTCTTTCAATTTAGCTGCCGGAAGTTGAAACTAGAAGTTCTAGTGACTGACAAATAAGTATTATATTGTAGGCATTTCTTTTTGTTCTTCCTATTCATAGAATTTGAATACACCATTTTATACAGGGAAATCTTTAATAACATAATGGTTTAGAATAGGTTTATTTATTTGATCTACCAGTGTTCAGATTAAGTTTGTTTATTCAATAGTCTTTTAGACCTTCAAAAGGGTTTACAAAAATATGAGGTTTGTTTCAAAGCATGATAAAATTAATACTGACCGCAGTGTTTTCTGTTTTCCAGGAAGCATGCCCAAGTTACGAGGAGCTGTATCTCACAGTGTAGGACCGTTGGTAGGTTCTGGAGGGGCCATGTCTTCTATATACCATAGTCCTAGTTCTTCAATGGCCCCGCCACCAACTCTACAACCATTAGGTCAGCCACAGTCACTTACAAATCCTCCAGCATCGTTACAACCAACGTCAATTTCACAAAGACAATATGACGAGGGACAGATTGAACTTATGTCGACAGATATGAGTCTAAGTGCTTTGTTTATGCATGATATAAGAACTAGAAGAGCTCGTGGCTTTATGTACGAGAACTTAGACGATATTAGAGCTAGATCATTGTGGCAACGTCATGACACACCTCAAGCCACGCCTTCATCAGGGGGGACTACTCCGATGCCAAATATTGAAGAGCAAGCGACGGAGGAGGATTCGGTCGGTAAAGATGAAAACAAATGACAAATGAATAGTTTCTAGGATAACAGTGTTCTGATTCAACAAATGTATTGTATGTCACATTTTGTGTGATAATTGGTCATTTAAAACTTCTAGAGATATAAAGATCAAGAAAACAAGGCGATATTAGGGATTTCACTTGTGATCATTTCCTACATACAGAAACATTATTACTTCCCTTTAAAAAACCTAGAACTTATTAATGCAAGTACCATACTGGCATAACTTATTACATATATAACATTGTCGTACAATTCCTACCTATAGAGTAGTGCTAACTGCTGATATTGACCGGTACTACGGACATTGTGTTCTAGGGTGCCAAGGGAATGTCTATGATAAATGACAATAGATTTGTATAAAAGTGATATTCTCATATTCATGGAGAATTTGGTTTAAGTGCCAAGACTAACTAGAAATTTCAAACAGAGATTGTTGTTACTGTACTGTTTGCTTATGTTGTTGGAGTGTGTTTACTTGAAGAGATGTGTGGCTGTGTAGGACTGGGTACTGGTCAGTATTAAGATGACTGTCGATACCCCTGGGCAATAAATTGCAAAGGAGATACACTGGATTCAGCTTGTCTGTCCCATGGATGTATTCAGACAGTTTTTGTAGGATTTCTTTCAAAATTTCACAGATAACCAACCTGAACTTGTTAATGTTTAATAATAAAGGAAGGAATTTACTCTTCGATAATTAGGTTAGAATCATGGCGAGAGGGGTATACTTGTCTGCGTTATATTGACAGCTCTAGCTACTCATGACGTTTTTTTATGCTCTGACATCTACTGATGCATGAGGCATAAACTGATATAGTGAATATTAGTGATTCACTTGTCTGTCTGTTTGTCTGTCAGTTTGTTACCAAACTTTCAAGTTGAACAGAGTTTTGTTTATTTGAAAATTTTAGAGAATAATTTGGTTCCCTATTGCTTTCAGATATTGATTATTCTTACATGTATGTCCCTGTACTTGGAACCAATAGTTTGTGTTGTATTTGATATCCAAACCTGTACTTTATCAAGTGCTAGCTTCCATGTATATTATCCAGTACCATAATGCTTGTAAGTGTTTTATTTATAGCATTTGTTTGTGTAAAATTGATGGTATGGTGGTATTAATTCAATGTGCTGTGACTATATATTATAATACTAGTGACTGTAACTGTTATATATTTTTGTTGTTTATCAAGTTGTCCAATAAAAAACTGATTATGTTGATTTTGAGACAAAATGTAAATGATGTACATATATTAACACAGGTGTATTCATTTGCAAGAAACTTAATTCTTGATTAATAGCGAAAATAAAAACACTGCAAAAGTACATGAAATACAGTATACAGATATATGCTGTTGTCTCGTATCTCCGTGCTCCTTAACAGTTTCAGCAACGCATGCGCACTTGCCCATACAAGTTTTAAAATTGTTTGCACCATTTTTGGAAGAAAAAATGTTAACTTAACTTATAATAAAAAGAAAATTTAAAAATGATCAAGAAAACTCATAAAATCATAACTTTTAATGTCTGGGTCGATGCTCTGAAACCTGATGACTGTTTCCCATGAAATCCGTGCCTCCCTAAAAACGGGTCTGTATTGGGGGACAAAGTGTTGAAATTTCAAATTTGTAGTTAGATTTGATAACTTTGGAGTAGTGCTTATCAAAATGCGTATTCAGTTTGAGTATTAAAGCCTTAGGTAATAAAAATAATGCCTTATGAAAACGGGATGCAAAAAAATTAACAACAGTTGAAAAATAACAGTTGGAATAATTACTTAGGTGTATCGTTCCTGGTCGCCAAGGTGACAGCTATGGCGTGTCGTCCAAAATAATTGCCTCAATTGATTAAGGATATTTGTTGGATGATTTATTTGGATAATTTTATCAAAATGACTATGCAGAACAAATACAAGAGATGAATTCAACTAAGCACGGTTTTCATGAGAAGACACGAAATTATGAGACAAAGGTATACTTTAACTCATTGTCTGACTAACTCCTTGTTACTTGTCTTGATCAAGTTTGTTCTTGTTCAAATTTGTCATTGAGTTATTTCTTTCTCTAATTGTAATTTCATTTCTTTATTACTAGATTGAATTTTCCAAGAATCCCTTCTTATTAAAATCAGATCCTAACATTTGCTCAATTCCTTTTCTACACTCGATAAGAGGTCACCTTTTAATGACCTCTTTGGTCATGTAGTTTGTAAATCTAATCTAACATGACCCCATACAGAGTGTCGTCTGATCCTATATCATCGTAAAGTAGTGGAGCGTTACAAGGGTCTGATTTTAATGAGGTTGCCAAGAATTTAGTCCATGTTTTTTTAATCTAAAAATATATTTAGCCATGTTCTAAATCATAGATATGTAAGCTCTTTTGGTCTAAATCAGAGGAGTCAGTGTGTTTTGTTTACTGGTACTCAGTTACAACAGTGTTCCTTCATACACTGTATTTGTTGTCTTTCATTGTTGTTTTATGTTTGTTTATACGATGATTGTGTTTAGTTTAAGTTTGAGAATGAATATATATTGCATTATATCCATGTACCTGTGTAAATATTGCAACATTTTCCAGTAATATTTGTGATGTTTAGCATTCTTTGTCATTAAATTATCATTTTAACTTGATCTGCATTGTTATATCTTCTACCTTATTACCTCTGATGAGCTTAACTGTTTGTGTTGGGTACCTCCCCAGCCCTAACCCCCCCCAAGATCAGCTAGTATTGGAAATAAACAATTATGGTTCAGATTTATATTGTTGCTCAAAATTGTGTAATTAATTGTCCATTAGGTAAAAGTCTGATATCCTGGGTATACATTATACTGTTCAACAAGCCACAACCTGCTTGAATAAATAAATTCTAAAACGTTCAACAGTTTTGAGACTCTTACATAAGACAGGGAATTCATAGCATACACATTAATTTAGGCTGGTAACCAGCAGATATTCCTTGTGACTGAATATGTAACCCATTAGTACTGTTACTTCATATGCTTCAAGATCTAGCTTTACCTTAACATATTACCATACACCCAGGCAGACAATCTGTGAATCTATGAGTGGATTGCAAATTTCAACACATGGTCAGAAAAGCTTCTAAACGTCACTTATGATGCAACTACGAGTATAAGGAGAAGAGTTGAATGTCTCGTGCAACCAGAGTTGATGGCCTGGTACATATACAAAACATGCACAAACACTTAAAATGGATTCTCTTAGATCATCTACATTTATACACTGCCTAACTATACTTACTTTTTTACACTGTAATGCATGGATACTTCAGTACAGAGACAGAATAAAATATCGTTCATGTTCAGTAGCACTTCTTTCTGAATGTATTCATTTAATTCCAAACACAATGTATCTTGTAATACCTGGCCGTTAGATCTTATTAAGTAACTATTGTTGAATATATACCTTCCACCTCGGTACTCATGAAAACCTTACATCTGGAAGCAAGGGACAAAGAAAAATATCACTTAATTGAAAACTACCTGAATACTGAGACACTGGCACTAGACACGAGAAAAACTATCAATATTTGTGGCCTATAATCTATATTACTAGGTCTAAATAAAGATTATAGGCCACGGCTATTTATAAAATAAATTCCCCGGTCTAGTGCCAGTGTACTAAGACATAAGTTCAGTTTTGCCGTTCATTAAACTTCGAAACACGATACATATAAACTAAAAAAGCAATTTGTCTGGATAGGTTCCATATAGTTTTGCTCTTTGAGCGCAACAGGAACGTACATCTCATTATAATGTAGAAAGGTACAGTTTTGTTGCGCCAAAAGAACAATTTGTGATATAAGGGCATTGTGTTGAGTTTTAAGTATCCAGATACTTGCATCTAATCACCTTTCTACGTACAGAATCACTCGCTCATGTTCGTTTCATTGATTTGACAGGGAGCTGTTTCAATATACTATCAAGGATAATTAGTGGGATCTGTTAGTGAGTATAGAATTTTATTGAACTGAATTCGTATTGTAGTAGCAAGTTATCAAGATGTCTCTGGATTGCGTTCAAGTAGAAAATTGTGATCGAAACAAGACGTTGGAGTAAATGCAGGTATGACATATTTACGCAGGTAATGAAATATTTTTAGAATAATTTTATTTGGGGTTATAAATCAAATTTTAAAAAATAATGACATCGCATTCGTTTTTGGACATCGGATTAATCATATGGTATGACATACTTACGCAGGTAATGAAATATTTTTAGAATACTTTTATTTGGGTTTATAAATCAAATTTCATTTTTTTTAATGACATCGCATTCGTGTTTTGAACACCGGATTAATCATAAATGTCGTTATTTCCAGTTATGTGTGTGAAGTATAACGTGAAGAGGCTGATGTTGTTGTTGTTTGTTGCTTCACGTATTGGTAAGTTAACGTCCATGACATATTGAAATCTGCAAAATACAAACGTTTTAGATATATATCAGGTATAGTCTATACTACAACATTATGTACGTGAACTGTTGATAACACGTCGATAAATTGATTTTTCTAGTACAAAACGTATTTGATTTGATTGATCAACAGTTGTTTCTGATTGGCTTTTGCTAAAACCAGGTGTAGTATAATGGGGTTTGTTTGAAACAGGCCAGTTTTTTCATACGCATTTGATTTCAAATGTGCCTGGTTTAATTATTTTCCTTGTCACGGATAGTCCTATTACGCACCCTTCTTCTCTTAATGGTACATAACGAGATTATCGATGATGCTGACAAATACGTGCAGTTGAACTCAAACACCTATGTTTTTTTTGAGTACTTGTATCTTAACGACACATTGATCAACTTGTCCAAGATGTGTCCAATACATCATAGAACAAATGGATACGACCACGTTGTGTACATGTAATATTTTGTGGCAGTAGCAGAACGTAAGCCATTCATTCTGTATATTGCAGGTGAGATACATGGTTTAAAATGTTGGCATTGTTTGTCTGAAGACTGCGAGGAACATACCCTAACCAATTATAAACACGCTAAGAGACACTGCCTATATAAACAATCGTGTCAGGTACGTACTCTTCTCTTCCACACTCTAACCAATTATAAACATGCTAAGAGACACTGTCTATCTAAACTTTCTTGTCAGGCACGCACTCTTCTCATCCATACTGTAACCAATTATAAAAAATGCTAAGAGACATTACCTATATAATCAGTCTCGTCAGCTTCATACTCTTTCATTCTGGAAATTAGGTCAACATATCCTAATTAAAGCAATATTATTTTGGTCAAGACTTAGAAAAGCATGTTATTATGTATCTTCACATAACAATTTACTGACTGTTTAATAACTTAATTATTGGTCAAGAGTTTTTGGGAAACATGGTATTTTTTGCTTTCATAAAACAATTTAAACTGTTTTATTGTTTGGCCTTGCTTTGTTCTTCTTGCTGAAGTTCTGGTATGCTATTGCAGTGGCGTAATGGTCTCTCTGTACTTCAGTAATACTGATACTCACTACGCTTTCTCGGTGTGCAACACCTTTTGGTACTTCGTGGTTTCCTCTTCCTCTTTATTGAGTATTGTTTTATTCTTAGGAGAAAATAGTGCGCTAAGTATGTTTTCTCTGGTACGTTATCTACGGTTTTTACAAGTTTGTTTAATCAGTTAATTATTTATTTTATAACATTTTCAGAAAGTTTTCTTTGAGATGATTGAGGAAACGGATGCAGGAAGCGTCATACACCAGTCCATAATTCGGAGTTGCTCGGGTAACTGTGAAGACAGAAATGATTTTGAAAACTGCACGGAACAATTACGGAAATCACGTGGCTGCGTGCATAAAACGTGCTGCTCAAACAGTGATCTTTGCAACAGTTCATTCCAAAATGTTAAATTATCCCTGCTTCATCAACTGGCGTATATTACCACATGTTTTCTTCTGTTAAATTAAATTATATATTTGAACATTATGATTAGCATAAACCTTGGTGTGTTTGATTCCCTGGCATCTACTGATGTGGAAGGCATAGTATACTGATTGTGCTGAACGTCAGACTATCCATCGCCTTTCCGCCCGTGCCTTTTAAAATGTTAACCAAAGCTTTAAAATTGTCCATGAGGCATCAAGGTTTTGCTTTCACAATTGGCAAAGAATATGATTGTTTATCATCACAAACGCCAAGTGAGTTGTCAAATTCATGTACAGCTATCCATCATTTCTAAAGAATAATGGTCCGTGATTGACTCAACTTAGATTGTTATTTTAGACAATGCTATCACCGGGCATTTATAAGCGATCATTAAACACATTCTCCTTCAAGTGGTGTTCATATTTTGATGCAACAAGTAACAGAGTTGATAGGAAATTTTAAATTGCCTTATATGTGCATATAAATATAAGTTATTGTTTTAAAACTTGAACCTACGATAGAAATTTCGCCACTTGATGTCTGTACGATTTCAATGAAATTGCAAAAATAAATTATTGAGCAACAATAAAACACAATTGTCCGTTTATGAAAGTCAAAGACAATGTCATACAGCAATCATTGTCGTAGTAAATATGGTCTTAACCATCTAACTTCAAGTATATATTGTGTTAATGAATATAATTGCAAGTTTATTGTAGGTTTCAATGGATTCTGCCGTTGCCATGGATACTGTTTATAGAATTGTTTCTGACATCAGTAAGCAGCTGTTTGTATCAACATGTAATCATAAATGTGATATAAACTTGCCTTCACCGTATGTTGACATCTTCAACTAATGGATTTATCAATATTTAAAACAGTACAGTGGTACATCGCTAACCCGAACATCTCCAATACACATCACTTGTTTCCCGGTTCTTTTCTGATCCAGAAGTTAAAGCAGAACCTTATTACGCGAATACCTCTGATCCACTAAAATTGTGGGAACATAATATTCTGATTATATCATTTCACTGGTTAAGGGCGGGGAAAATTGACCAATGTTGACTGAGGTTTTTACCTTTCTGGGACAGAATTTGAAAAGTAAAACTCACCGACCTTTTCCGACAGCGGTGACCGGGGTTTCAAAAGCTTAAGTGCATAATGTGCTTGTTTTGAAACGTGGCTTTCGCATCCTCCTAGAAAAAGACTTTCACAAAAAGTTCACAAAATTTGTAACATTATCGTGGAATTCACTTTACAAACAATATCAAACTCTCCAAAGGTATGTGAAATTAATAATAAACTTTAAAACAACCAACTTAAGAACACCCAATATCAATAGGCATGCATGTCCATAGTCATTATGTTATGTTTCTATTGCTCATATTCAGTATGATTTTTTCCTGTATATATATTTTTGCGAGTAGTTTTGTTGCCCTCTTGGTATTATATTTGTACTTATCGATGGAAAATGCGCATAAAAACAAACCAAGGGAAATAACTGTACATGTACTATGTGTAATATACGTCGAGTTATAATTCTTTGTATAATTCCTGTTACCTTGGACTCGGTGTCCAATTTAATTCTAATTATTTAATATATTTTGGACGACGACCAAGACTATAAGGTTCAACTGTTAAAAGTATAGATCTTATTATGTTACAATGCACTGTATATAACCCGTACTGGTTGTGTATATGTAGTCAGAGCTTACTAATCTTCGACTATATAAAAATAACTACCAATGAAAAGTAGAATTTCTATACGCTTATTTATAGAACGTCTATTTATAACTTTTGTATTGTAATTTGTATTTATAAAATAAAATGCCGGAATAAAGTACATAACATTACTTCCAATCGAAACGTTAAGACCGTTTATGATATAAATCATGGCTTCGTGTGCTATAGATGTTTATGTGAAACTTCCCAATGGAAAAGCTATATCGGCTCAACACTCGCCGTCAGACAATGTGCGCCAAATAGCGGCGCACGTCGCCAAGGGAGAAGGGCTGTCGGAAGCGCGCGTTCGTTTAAAATATCAAGGAAAAGTACTTGATAAATCTAAAACCATCCGATATCTTGGAATTTGTGCCGAAACTATTCTGAAAGCTGAGGTAAGTTTGTCAGTTTTACTTCATTTTAATTGATACCCTTTATAAACATGTTAAGTATATTTATTTTTCGGGCTTATATTCGATCTACTTAAGGTATACATGATAATTCGGTAGATTTATTGTATATTTATACTGTACTGGGTTCATGCAATATGAACATTATAATCTACTATATTTCTATTTCTGTTTAAAGTGTATAGAGCTATATTTTAACAGTCATGCAATGTCAAAATAATTACATGTTTGCACTTGCATCGTTTTTAGTATGATACTAGACTACCTTAATTGCAAATTAAAACTTTGGATGGGTCCCGTGTACTTTTATTCAATGGTCGAAAAGGGTGTTCTAGAACACTTTCGTATGCAAATGGACATTCGCATGTCAAATAAATCACAGAGAGAGTTTCTGTTAAAACTGAAGCGAAAAATGATCTAATGGATATGTAAGCATAATTGTTTTTCAGTTTTTGATTAAAAAAATAATCTTTCGATATAGCTCTATACACATAACGATATAGATCTGGCCCGATATATTTGATTCTACTTACTAGTGCAAGTATCTGAGATTAAAGATTTTCTGTTAGAAATACAGAATGAGATACCTCCTCTACAAATATTTATCCCTTAAAATTACTTCAATAGTGCAGAAGCATAAAAATTATGTAGAAAAATCAGAATTATTTTCTGATGAAATTGCATCTTCATAGATTCTATTATTCCAGGTTTTATTTCCCAAAGACATTTCCGTGATTGTGAATCTTCAAGACGGTACTGGTCAGCCGATAGGTGTACAAAACTTGGATACTGTTCGTGTCCTTAAACAGCGTGTAGAACAGCTGAGTGGCATTGCTGAATCATCACAAATTATCAAGGTATATTTCAAACAGGGTTTGAAAATCCACATTTTGAGCGCTTCACAATGTAGTATTTTTAAAATTATCTTTATCAAATTAATTTAAATAGCGACGACTTAACTTTGATGACTTCATCCATGTCAGCTTTATCTGAAAGAAGTGAACATGTACATCTATGGATGTATTATCAATATTTCATATTTACGTATATTAGCAAGGGCAACTATTCATAATTTTATATTGCATGCGACAGTATGTAGTTTTGAAATTTAATTACGAAACTATATGTTGTTAAATCTGTGTATACATAAAGTCTTAAATCACATTTAATACTATTTATTGCAGACAAGTACCGGACAAATATTGAACCAGGATGCTAGTATTCTGTGTGACGTGGGTATCACTGATGAGATGGTTCTTACAGTCTCCGAGAAAGCACCTGTCAAAATCACCAATACACAAGGTATGTTAGGGTGTATTTTTTATACTGTTGTTTCTTCATTAGTTTAGTTGTAATTGGTCACCCCCTTCAGCTCACTACAGTCTTGTAAATTCATTGATTCACATCCCCAATCATGGAAAAGGAACATTTTTGTATTTCCAAGTTATGTTCAACAAGTAGGTCAAACAAACTATCTGTTTATTTCGTTCCAGTAACAGGTGCATGTTTATCCATGTATACTGTCGAGTTAGGATAATGAAATATAGTGACCATCTTCTTTTACGATGTAAAATTTATTATAAGGCCACACCAAATTAATTTTTGGTTCTACGGATTTTTTTGGGAAAAATTAGGGGCGAGCGAGCGAAATATAAATTTAAATATTTATTTTTGAAAAACCCGTAATTGAGAGCGAGCGAAGGAGCGAAATAATTTTTTTTAAATTTATTTTTGAAAATGCCATTTTTGAAAGCGCGTGAAGGAGCAAAAGTGCCCTATTCATTTCTGATGCACCCATTTTTAGGAAATTGTGTCAATATTGAAATTATTACAATAGCTTTAATAAGAAATGAGGCCAAATAAATGATTGTTATATATTTCTTGTTATGTTGTGTAGGATTTATCAAATTATTTTACCAGAATACAGGGCAGGGTGCTGGGCCCAAAAAGGTCGCGGGGGAGGTTGCGGGAGGGGGTGGCCCCCTCCCGCCAGGGGGGGGTTTGGGGGACCTCCCCTAGAAAATTTTGGATTTGTAGACCTTCAAGATTGCTTCTCCTGTGTTTTTTTTCCTAAATAAAAGTGAATTTTGTGTGACTGATTATGATGGTGTTTATATTTAGTTATAATTTATTTGAGCAAGTTTTCCATTAGAATGCTTAATTTTTTACTACCTATCTATCTATAGCTATGGCTTGATGAATACCAGCCCAGATCAACAGCTTTTCTGTTTGGTGCCTTTCTGTTTATACCTCACTGCTATATTTGTTGAAATTGTAGATCATTAAGATTTTGCCCGGTGTGTAATCGCGAGTGTGAAGAAAAGAGTGTTTTGTGTACACGCGGTGGACATTGGATTCACTATTTGTGTGAAAAGCTTGACAAAAATGCAATCACGAAAGTTGAAAAAGACAAGGCGAAGACATACTGTTGTAATCAATGTAAAGTGAAACAAACTAGTAACTCTGACGTAATTGATATTAGCCAATCCGGGGCTGCTGGCAGTCAAGATAATACATCAAAACAGAAAATTAAAGGTAGTCAAAAGTCACGGTTAGAAATGCCAAAGCTCACCAGCGAAACAGAGAGTTCCCTAGCCCTTGATATACTACATGACGAAACAGACAGCAGTCAACTGGAGCTGGAAATACAACCTAGTGTCGCTAGTTCTTCAAATACGACATCTGATAAAAATAGAGATAGTGTAAAACCCAGTAAAGTGAACATTGTTAAAGATGGTTCTCCAACCGTCATTACAGAGTGTACGTGTACTGTTAAACTTTCAGAATTGCGTGATCGTGAAACAAAGCTAAAGAAAAAAGAGGAGGATGTCAAAATGTTGCAGATTAAAACTCAAGAAAAATTGAAAGATTTCAACAAAATTGAATCATATTCAAAAAGATTGGAAGCTCGTAACGATGAACTACAGACAACGTTGCAAACGGTTATGAAGCGACTTGAACGACTTGAAACAGGAAGTGGTTCCAGCAATGAGCCCCCTATTCATAGTGCAAATCGTGACCAGCCCAGTGACAAGCGTTCATATCGGGGGTCAACACCTGAACATAGCGATCCGGTGGCAAGTGTACATAACGGAAGTGTTTTTCAAAACAGACTAAACATTCTACAGGATAGATTAGCAAATTATATTCTTGATAAAATAGATAGGGAGATTGAACAGTTTATTTCTAAAGACAAAGTGCCAGTTACCAACACCAACCCTGATGATTCAGTCCCACAGTCATTACATACCAGTGAACAATTTACCGTGTCCAGGCATCCCCAGCCTGTATGTGTCAGTGCAGTGAGCGAACAGCCTTTTCCCTTGGAAAAACATGCCCAGTCAGTGTATACTGGTGAACAGTTAACGCGAACGGCCAGTTTTCCTCAGCCGGTATTCGCAAACACGTTGATTGAACAGTGTATCCCCACGGACATTCAAGCCCATTCAGTGCATAGCGCACAGTTTATCCCGAGGGCCAGTCATACCCAGCTAGTACTTACCAAACCAGCGAGTGAACTGTCTATCCCCGTTGCCAGTTACCCGCAACCTGTACGTTCCAATACCGTGAGTGAACCGTATCCTATGGACGAACACACCCAGTCGGTTCATACCAGTGAACTTCTTATCCCAGAGGTCAGTTATTCCCAACCGAAGCACGCCAATACAGCGAGTGAACAGCTCAAGTCAATGCTAGGCCATGCCCAGTCGGTACCTACCAACGCAATGAGCGAACAATCGATCCCCATGGCAAGTTATCCCCAGCCTGTACGTACCAGCACCGTGAGTGAACAGTTTCCAATGGACAGACGCACCCAGTCGGGTCATACCAGTGAACTTCTAATCCCAACGGTCAGATATTCCCAACCGGAACGCACCAACACTGTGAGTGAACAGTCCATGTCAATACCAGGTCATGCACGGTCAGTACCTAACAACGCAGTGAGAGAACAGTTGATCCCCACGGCTAGTTATCCCAAGCCTGTACCTACCACCACAGTGTGTGAACAGTTTATCCCCGTGAACAAATGTCCCCAGCCGGTTCCTGATAGTGATCTGTTTATTCCCACGGCCAGTTATCCCCAACCGGTACACGTCAACACAGAGAGTGAACAATGTATCCCAATGGACAACTGCGTCCAACCAGTATATACTAGTGGACCGTCTACCCCCGTGCCCAGTCAGGCCCAGCCAGCTCCCACCAATGGGGGCGAACAGTTCACCACCATGACCAGCCATAGCCAGCCAGTACCTACCAGCATGGTGGAAATCCCAACCAATACCAGCGGTATATCAGGCGTATCCATGAATTCCCATATTGTATCTTGCGCGCAGAGTGTGACCACTGCAACCACTGACAAACGTGTCCCGTTGATCCCTACTGTCGGACACACCATTGGTCAGCCGTTGGTATACTTACCGGAAATGGCAAGCGGCCAGAGCTTTCCAAATCAGCATCCTTTTTTGTACCATATCAGCAACCGGAACACTCCAATGTAGTACAGGAAGCGTCGGGAGCAGCTGGATGTTGTGCGCCGCATAAAGAAACGTCAAAAGTAATGGGGATAGTATCCTTTAATTGTAAAAATGTGATGACAAGTACATTAACGATTGCAGATATATTTAAGCATAATGACATTTTACTAGTGCAAGAACATTGGTTATTCCAATCGCAGATAGATCTATTGAACGAAGTACATGAAAATATTAAAGCGGCAGGGAAGGGAACTGACTTAAACGACCCGATGCTCCCAACGCAGCTACCGCGAGGATATGGAGGGGTGGGAGTATTATGGAAGCAAGAGCTCGATCCAAGGATTAAGGTACTGGACGACGGTGGCAACCGGATACAATGCGTGCAAATTACCAACTATCAGGATGGCAAGGGCTTAGTGATAATATCTACATACATGCCGTGTCGAGGTCTAAATGGTAATGTTTCTGAATTCTGCGATTGTGTGGACCAGATCAGAGAGATCATTCTTAAATACACAACCGGCAACTTCATAATCATCGGGGGTGACATGAATGAAAACCTCGACAGTGTTAGTGACACCAAGAGACTCCGATATCTGAAGGAACTGATTAAAGATTTTGACTTAAAATATGAGTGTTCTGGCAAAACCTATATAGACTCCTATGGAAACGATTGTTCTGAGATAGACCATTTCCTGTATAGTATTCCACCTGAATTAATTGCATGCGGCAAAATAGTTTTAAACAATCTTCTAACAAACACGTCCGACCACTACCCTATAAAGATGGACATCATGATTACTAGTACACGGCAGCCTACAGAGTCTGTCAGTACTGTTGTAGCGCGGGTGAACTGGAAAACGATAGATAAACATGGATTCTCGAACTCCGTAAGCACAGGGCTTAAAGAGCTTGAAAGTGAAGTGGCAGAGTATAATGTCGAAGAAATAGTTACAGACTTTTGTGCACTACTGTGTGAATCAGCATCTACTCTGGTTAACAAGAGAAAGCATTTTCAGTCACGTCCAAAATTGAAGGTGTGGAACCCCGAGATTAAAGATAAGGTCGCCAACATGAAAGCTGCATACAAAAGATGGAAGCGTGCGGGTAGACCACGTGGAAACGATTGCCTGTTCATTGACAAAGTAGGTGCTAAGAGACTTCTAAGGGCTAGCATGAGGCAGGCACTCGCGCAAAAAGACTACGAATTGAAGCAAAAAATAATAGACAGTAGGAGATTTGATCCAAAAATTTTTCATAGGCTCGTTAATAGTCAAAGGAACAAGCAGGGCAGGTTTATTACGGACCTATACGTAGGAAACCAGTGTTACAAGGAGGAAGACATCTTGCAGGGTTTTCACGACCATTTTGAAGTGCTAGGTAGCCAGGCTGAAAATTGTTTGTTCGATACCGAGTACGACGAATTGGTGAGTCTTGAATATGAACTGATAGTCAACATCAACCGTAATCAGCATGTTGCACCGATCACGCGGGAAGAACTCGACAAAGCAGTTAAAAGCTTGAATACAGGTAAAGCACCAGATGTGTACAACATTTCTGTGGAACATCTTATCAACAGTGGCGATGATGCTCGAAAATATCTTCTCAAAATTGTGTCACATATTTTCGCTAGTGGTCGTTTTCCCACAGCTTTAAAGAGAGGGGTGGTTACTCCAATCTTCAAGAACAAAGGCGAACCAAACGTGGCTGGCAACTACCGGGGTATTACAGTCCTACCTGTCATCGGGAAAATCGTTGAAGCCATTCTACGTGAGAGAATAGCGTCTCGCATTAACCATACACAAAACAAGTTCCAACGAGGTTTTACCAAGAACTCGTCGCCAATGAATTCTGCGTTCATTGTTGAGGAATTATACAGGGAATGTATGGACAACAAGTCGGATATGCACTTAATTTTCCTTGATGCGAAATCTGCATTCGACGTGGTAGACCACCGGCACCTTATGCGGAGATTGGACCACATCGGAGTGACGGACAACCAGTGGTCACTTATCGACAGTTTTCATAAGGACTCTGTCAGCTCGGTGAAGTGGAAGGGTCGAATTTCAGAGGAGTTCAGGGTTCAACAGGGAGTCCGGCAAGGTGGAGTCTTGAGCACCGACCTGTACAAGATCTATGTTAACCCGTTGCTTGACCGTCTGCAGGAGGCTAGGATAGGATCCACAATTGGTGATGTAAGATGTGCAGCCAGCGCATGTGCCGACGACATATGTCTGTGTGCCAAATCAATAACAGATGCGCAGGAGCTTCTGAACATTTCATCTGAATTCGCCAATATGGAAAGATATCTACTTCAACCATCCAAGAGTGTGCATATCCATGTGAGCCACCAACGCAAGAAGAACTCCCACGCCCCATTATTCATGAATGATGCTGAACTCCCCTCTGTGAACAGCGCCACACACCTGGGTATTATCCGTACCGACTCTATGCGAAACAACCAAAAGGCGAATATTGACGAAAATCTTAAGAAGGCCAGAAGGAAAGCTTATAGTATTTTTGGCAGTGGTTATAAAGGTCAAGCTGGACTTAACATTGTTTCATTGGTTCACCTTTACAGGACATATGTTATTCCTGTGTTGCTCTACGGGATGGAGTTATTGTTGCCGCCCGAACGTCTTAGTAGTGTATTAGAAACTTTTCAGAAGAAATTCGTTAAAGAGATTCTTCGTCTACCAGACAACACTGCAAACGCAGCTGTATACCTTATCACTGGGCTGTTACCGGTGGAGGCGCAGATTCATCTTCAGGCTTTGACTTTCTTACACACCATATGCTCCCAAGACGCCAATAGCATTGAACGAGCAATTCTGGAACGGCAACTGAATGCAAAATCTGTGAACAGTTCATCATGGGTGGTGGAAGTGCAAAATATCATGTGGAAGTATAGCTTGGGGACAGTGGCGGAGTTACATGCTGATACACCCAACCAGCGAAAATGGAAGACACAAATCCACAAAGCAGTTAACAGCTATTGGTGCGATCAAGTTGACAGCATAACTCCTCTTCATTCCACGTTGTTCTTCTTGAAACACGACAAGTTTATGCCAGGGAAAGTCTTGCCTCTACTTGCTCCAGAATACTCGGCTAGGGAATCCGAACGTCTGAAGACAAAGTTGCGCCTCTTATCTGGAACGTTTATTCTCCAAACCACGCGCAAAAATTTCAATCAACACGACATAGACACTACCTGCCAAATGTGTGGAGAGGAAAGCGAAACAGTCGAACATTTTGTGCTGAACTGCATTACTCTGCAAGCCGTCCGACAATCTATTATTGGTGATGTTGCTTACCAGTGGGAGATAATCACCGAAACCAGCTTCATTGACTTACCAAGTGCTACGCAATTGCACTTGCTTATCAACAGCTGGCCTACACTCAAGACCTTTGTGAAGACCCCAACGTGTGCAAGGTACCACGAATTCGAGAAACATTGCGGGCGCTTGTTATACAGCCTAGACAGGGCACGTCGACTGATTTTGGCGGCTAAAGCCCGGCAACAGCCAAACCGTACCAAACACAAGCGTAACTAAGTAATTTTGAGTTTTTAGATAGGCCATAAGTCTTAAGTGAACTGTGCAGCGTGTTAAATCATTCATCGGTGGTGGATTATTATTCGGTGGTGGATTGTGAGATATTCATTGGCTGTGGATTATACCTGTCTACAAACGATTCGTTTGGTTCCCCTACGAAGGGGGTTAAAGAAGAAGAATACAGAATACAGATGGCTCCCCCCCCCCCCTCATTATTTGGAGGGGCAAAACAGAACAAATCTATACAGTGACTGTGTGTTTATTAATTTAGAGCATTTTGTTTACAAATAAAATCTGTTAATTATGCAAGTAACAGCCTTTTTCATTGGATAAAGATTGAGTCGAGAGGTCAAATGTATTCATGCGCGAAGTTAATAAAAGCTTACGCTTGGCGCCTTTTCGTCACAGTTTTTGAATAGACACGATATCTGACAGTTGATTTTTGAATTCGTTGTAATTGTTACATTGTTGGTCTTTTCTGTGGCCAGAGTGTCAAAAGGATTGTTGATTATTGAAAGAAATACTAAAAGTGAAAAGCGACTAGAGTGCAAAAATTTTGACAGGAGGCTCCAACGGGAGATAGTCTCGGGAAACTTATTGACATTCGGTGTGAATGAGCCATCTAAGGAAATCAGACAGAAAAACGAAAAATATATGTTATAAAACTATGTCAGAGGTAGGATTGAGCCCCATAGAAAATAAAACGAAGAAGCAGGGCGGTCAGCCAAAAGTTACAAACCCCGTGGGGGAACCCAAGTTGGAGACGGTCAAAGAGACAGTAGTCGAATTTACGTCGACACCGGTGAAAAGTAAACTTCCGGGTCAAATTCTAGCTCAAAAAACAGCTGAAATGGACGAGAAGGCTAAATTAAAGGCTAGACTGGTGGAATTAGACGATATACAGGAAAAGTTAAGGGAAAAGAAAGAGCTGGACATTCTACGGAAGCAAGTTGCAGAACGAGAGGCGGTGGTTCAGGAAATGGAGAGAGATGTAGCGAGTGGAGCCAGTGGCGGAGCCCATAAAAAGAGTCAGAAAACGTCAGTGCCAGTGGGTGGAGAGAAGTGCGTACGTCAGAAGAAGAAAAAGGCCATCGCAGACAGGTTGGCTGTAAGTTTTGAAGGCCAGGGATCTAAAGGTACGAGTTTGCTAAATATTGAAACATTAAGACAAATGGCGGGCCTCAGAAAGTTGGCCAAAAAACAATTGGGGAAACTCGGAGTGATAAGCTCAGAAACATCATCTGAATCTGAGTCTGAATATGACAGTGACAGTTATTATTCAGAGACCAGTACTAGTTCTGGGGAAAGCGAAAATGAAGAGACTGTAAAAAGCTCTAAAAAACATAGAAAGAGTAAAAAACACAAAACTAAGTCGGGTATAACATCTAAATCTTCAGATTCTGTTAGAAATCAACAAAGGTATCCACACGCAAATTTGAGATTTGACTTTGTAAGCAAAAATATTACATTTGAGAAAATAGATTTTAATTTATTTATAGCTGGGGAATTGGAAATTATTTGTGCATCTAAGACAGGCAAAACAGAAAAGGAGGGTAGATTGAAATTTTTGAAAAACTTGATGTATTTAAATAGTTCATATGATTTTTCGGTAATTAGATCCTTGTACGCAGCAGTGTTAAGAGAAATAGAGTTAGGTCATTGTGGGTGGGGGGATGATTTCCAGTATGTGGAATCAACTGTTTTGGCCAGAAATCATCAAAAAACTAAATATGCGGATTCAATTTCAACACAGGGGCAATTTAGACCAAAGCCCAATTACGATCTACCTCGGGAAAATAGTACTGGTACTGAAGAGGGGGAAAGAATTTGGTTTTGTTCTAAGTATCAAAGGAATAAATGCACACAAAAGTCAGCTCATGTTGTTACGTTAAAGGGGGGTAAAACTAGGTTTGCCAAACATGTATGTGCCACCTGTTGGAATACAGATAAAAAAGAGTTATCACATCCAGAATGCTCAAACTCGTGCCCACATGCAGCAATCTGACGGTCAAAAGAGTACAGTAGGAGGGTCATAAAAAGAGTAGGAAAAAGGGCAACATCAAAAAAAGATGTGGTAGAAATTTTTTTACCACACTTCTGTAAAATAGGAGTTAAGGACAGTAGCAAGGATAAATGTTTATGTAAACATAACAAAAATTGTAAATTATGTAAGGCAGTTAAAGAAAATTTAAGATTAACATCTGTAGAAAAAATAAAATTAGCACAAAAGATCAAAGAGTCAGGTAAACACAACTTTGAAGGTTGTAAAATAGTAGTCAATAGGAAAATAGATATTGATTTTATGAAGAAAATGCTTGTTGGTTACAGGGATATGCAAGTTTGTGAATTATTGAAATATGGTTTCCCAATTGATTTAAATATAGATGATAGAAATAGATTGTATTCAAAAGCTATAGGTCAGAAAAATCATACTGGAGCAGTTATGTACCCAGATCATATATTCAAGTACTTACAAAAAGAAGCTTCCTATGGAGCGATTATAGGTCCCTTTGACAGTTGCCCATTTAAAGAAGGCATGGTCATTTCACCACTCAATACAGTACCAAAGTCAAATCCTAATGAACGGAGAATTATACTCGATTTAAGTTTTCCGAAAGATGGAACAGGGGTTAATGAATTTGTTCCCAAAGACAGTTATCTTGGTAAAGAAGTAGAATTGGTGTTCCCAAAAATTGATGATTTTGTAGCTTTAATCAAGAGTAAGGGCCAAGGGTGTTTAATGTATAAATTAGACTTGCACAGGGCATACAGACAAATCAGTATTTGTCCGGGTAGTTACAATTTGGTAGGATTTGCTTGGAAGAAGCACATATTCTTTGATACAGTTTTAGCTATGGGACTTAGATCGTCCGCATATATTTGTCAAAGGGTAACCAATGCGTTTGCATTCATGATGTGGAATTTCGGTTTAGCATGTCTAAATTACTTGGATGATTTTGCGGGGGTAGAAAATAAGTTGAAAGCATCATTTGCCTTTAACTTGTTACGAGATCTGTTCAATAGAAGTGGCATAGAGGAGGCTGTTGAGAAAGCGTGTGCTCCGTCAAAAGAGATGATATTTTTAGGCGTTTTATTTAATAGTAATAATATGACAATGAAGGTCACAGGGGAGCGCATGGAAGAGATTAGGGAATTACTATTATCATGGCTAAAAAGAGACACGGCATCATTAAAAGATATTCAAAAGTTGTTAGGGAAGTTAAATTTTGTGGGAGCATGTGTAAGATCTAGCCGAATTTTCGTTAATAGGATTCTGAACTGGTTAAGGGAATGTTACGCTGAAACAGAAAATAATTTTAGGGTTCCAATAGAGGTAAAGAAAGATCTAAAGTGGTGGAATAAATGTATGCAGGTGTTTAATGGTATATCCCTGATAGATTATGGGGAGTGGTCTCATGTAGACAGTGTCTTTAGTTCAGATAGTTGCTTGACAGGTTGTGGGGGTATCTGTGGAGATAGGTTTTTTCACAGCATATTTCCGAAGTTCATTGTAGATCAAAATTTGAGCATCACCAGTTTAGAGATGCTGACAGTAATGGTATCATTAAAATTGTGGGGTACATACTTACGCAAAAGAAAGGTGGCTATATTTTGTGACAACTTAGCTGTTTGCATCGTGATAAATACGGGGAAGTCAAAACATGCCTTTTTACAGAGTTGTCTGAGAGAAATATGTTTGATAGCAGTAACAAATGAACTTCAGATTAAGGCAGTACATTTGAGCAGTGCAGAAAACAGGCTATCCGATTGTTTAAGTAGATGGCATTTGAATACTAAGTATAGGGAGGAGTTTTATAGACACGCTCCCCAAGTACCTCCCCTAGAGGATGTTAATGTAGTAGACGAGAATTTCAAATTTGTTCATGAGTGGTAACATTTGTGTTGCAGGTTCAGAGTTTAAGTTGTTGAAACAGGAGCTGAGAACAGCTACTTCGTCAGCCTTTGCAGAGGGGACGAATAAGAACTTACAAATTCAGTGGGAGAGTTTTATCCTATTTTGTACATATTTTAAATTATGTTATTTGCCAGCTTCCACGTCAACCATACAACTATATGCACAATTTCTAAGCAGGTCTTTTGATTCTGTTGCAAGTATTAGAAACTATGTTAGTGGTGTGAAAACGTTACACTTGATACTAGGTTATGATATCGAGCAGATGAATTCTTATCTTATCAATTTGTCACTTAAGGGGATTCATAGGTTAAACCCAAGGGAGGTAAAAAGGGCCAAGCCCATAACTTTAGAAATGTTGAAAATGTTTTATGAAATTATAGACTGGAGTGTGAAGGACAACACAGTGTATTGGTGTCTGTTTTTATTCGCATTTTTTCTAGTAGCGAGAAAATCAAATTTAGTGCCTACATCAGGTACAGATATAGAGAAAGGTAGATTTCTAAACACAGATAGTGTTAAACACTGTGGGGATTATATTTTGGTGCATTTTAACTGGTCAAAGACAATACAATTTGGGGAAAGAGCAGTCATCACTCCCTTATTAAGGTTAAAAGATAAGAGAGTTTGTCCCGTGGAAGCCTTTGAAAAATTACAGAAATTAAAACTATATAAAAAAGGGAAAGTTTTGTTTACACTGTCAAATGGGTCGTATATATCATATCAATTATTTCAGCAGAAATTAAGGGAATGTATTTTAGCAATTGGGTTATCACCAAGCGAATTTTCGAGTCATTCATTTCGTAGGGGCTTTGCTACACTTGCACATCGATCAAATATTCCTCCTGAACATATTCAACTATTAGGGGACTGGAAGTCCGACGCCTACAAGTCATATTTAGAATTAGATTGGTCAGATAAAGCTGTGATATTATCTAGAATGTTTGAAACGATAAAGGAATAAGTCATACATGGGTTTTATAATTGCAGACCTGCGAGCGCATATCATATCAGATTCCATAGCGAAGCATGTCGAGGGGATTTGGTATACCGAAGTATTGGCATTTCCTGGTATTAACCTTGTGAGGCTAAGCGCCAAAATTCAGCAGGATCCTACATTAGTCCAAAAGCCGATTACGTTGATCCACGTGGGTACCAACGATATTAATTCAAGGGATAATTTGTCGGTGGATCAAATTCTTAGTTATTTTAACAATCTGATTACAATAATAAGGGACGTGTCGTCTACTCATATAGTTTTTTCAAGTATCCTCCCGAGACCGGTGGATTATGTAAAGACTGCATCTAAGGTTAAACTAGTTAATAATAGGTTGAAAGCTAAGTGTATGGAAAGAAATTGTCAGTTCATAAAATCATATAAAATGTTTTTTAAAGGAGGTATGCCAGCACGAGATTTGTTTGCCATAAGAGACGGAGGGTTACACCTCAATTGTGAGGGGGTTCGTCTCCTTAAGAAATGTTTTATTCATGCAGTGTCGCATATAATAAAAGGAAAATTGGCAATGTAAGGTGGGAACCAACAGGTGGCATAAACTGGGATAATTACTATAGTTAGCGGAATGATTATTAAATGTGAAATTGGTGTGGTTGACGAATGAATGCCTGAGGGGGGAGATAACCAAACGAGAAGATACATCAGTGATAAGGTTTTGAAGGAAGTATGTCATTCCTTCGACCTTTAATTCCCATATGATGATAGTATCTGGATATCATTTATGGGTTAGACCCCCTTTAAAGGAAGTATCATTATTCCTTTGGGGGGTAAGAACATGTGGTAATGGTAGCATGACATTACTCGTGTTCTGAGTGAGGTTCTCGTTTGGTGTCCTTCTCTTCAGGTATTCATGAGTTGTTGCTATGAGATATAATGATATCTGGACAAATTTGTTAATCATGTGTTTTCTGTTGAACAGTGTAATATGACAGTGAAGCAGATTACGTAAGTGTTTGACACTAGTTGATTATTATTATGCTATTTGTTGCTAGTGTGCATGCTTGAGTTAGTTGCTTTGCATGAGCTTTGTGTGTACATATATCATTCATAGGTTTACATAATGGCTAGGCATAGTAGATGGTGAAATTAACGGACTACATTAAAGGGTTGTGGGGGTACATATAGCATTTAGATATCTATATATGGACTATGCATAGTGATTATCTAAACGTAATCGAGAGGTCAAATGTATTCATGCGCGAAGTTAATAAAAGCTTACGCTTGGCGCCTTTTCGTCACAGTTTTTGAATAGACACGATATCTGACAGTTGATTTTTGAATTCGCCACTCCCACCCACCCATATGTAAAGATGTGTTTGTATTAAAATTCATATATGCATAAATTGTAATTAGTTGAAATAATTGTGCGGATTTAAGTTATTATCATAGGTAACTAGTGAAAGGCAAAGTAGGTCACACACAATTGTATAATGATGTGATTTATTGGAGTGAATTATTGTCTTATATGTGAAACACTAGTCTGGTGAAAATGATATATTATACTTAAATTAATGATATGTACTGTATAATTATAACTTATAAGTAAAGATTGAATTGTATAATTATAACTTATAAGTAAAGATTCGTGTCTGTCTGCGCTAATAAAACAATTGATATTATATTACGTTTTTAGTCCTGTTTTTGACATAATTTATATCATGGGTCAATTAATATTTAACAAGTTCAAAGGTGGCATTTTAGTATATTATCTGTGTATGTACTTGAAGACTGACCTTGCTGACCTGGGTTAACCTTTTAAATATCAGTTACAACAGCTATAAAATGCTGGCATTTACTCTAGGGAGTCATTAATCACAGAAATCTTCTCTCTTGTGTGAGGTATTTCTTTTGTGTTGTGTTGTGTTGCATAACCTTCAAGGTTATGGTCAGACTTCTCCTACATATTTCTTAGATTTTGTGAATGATTCTGAAGTGTGATTTTTTTGTTGAATAAAGTTTTTCAATTAGTTGTCTGCCCCCTTCCCCCCCCCCCATTATTTTCTTGTTTTCGTTTTCATGCCATCTTGGACCACTCAAGCACACACGTGCTAGTCCTGTCATCAGTAATTGACGTTGCAAACAAATAGGTATCAAAAGTTTAAACATAATTGACTTTTAATTATTAAAGATCTAAAGCAACGGAGGCTGTTCCGTATTGTTGCAAACGTTAAACAGAGTGTTTCTCACGCTTGTAAAAATTACACGCAACACTGTTCACAAATTGACAATCAAGAAAAACAGAAGTTTGTCTGCTAATTATGTCTCCAGCTGAGTAGGTATACAGTATGACATGTATCCATAGGTGTGAATGGGGCAATAAACTGGTCAATCCTCGTTTAACCAGCGTGTTTTTCCTCCGTAATACTAGGGACTTGACTATACACTGATTCATGAGAATGTGGATCTGTTTATTGATGGCTATCAGTGACATAATTAATGCCGGAAGAGGGGTTCTTATAAAGGCTAATTACGCGAGATGGTAAGTTAACACTTAGGAAAAAAATCACATGCGCGTGGTTTTGCCAGGTGCGGGAGCAATAATTTAAATTTAAATATTTATTTTTCATTTTGGAAAAATCAGGAGCGGGCGCTCCCGACGAACGCATGATCAATTTGTTGTGGCCTAAAGGCTTATCAAGACATCAATGATACTAATGTTCACCGTATGTTCAGGCAATGAATAATTAAATTGAGTTGAATTGAATTTAATACTTACATATCGATGGCTTAGAATGAGAAGGTCGTAACTACAAAATCAATATTTTGAGAAAACAAGAAATAACTGTCTGATAATTACTATTTACGTAGGTTTAAACTGGCTTTTTAAACCTTATTTTGGTCAACATGACAAGTTCCAATTTTCATGAAAACAGGCACATATGAAGTGCCTTGTGGTGTGGATTTCAAATATGCATTAGTCTTATAAGGTCGTAAGTCGATGGGTGCCCGCAAGACTGTAGTAACTGCATATAGATAAAGGACTTACTACAGTATTGCAGACACCCCTCGAAGTGGCACTTACGACCTTCTCATTCTAAACAGCGATATATGCTATGAGGGCTGAAAATGTGTATCGTTTCTACGAGATGTAATACACATAATCATGTTTTATTTAATTCCAGATGACGTATTAATTGAGAATGAAGAAGTTGATGAAGAGAAAAAGATGGTGAGTGTTGATGAAAGTACGAGTGTAGTTTTGGACGACTTCTCGTTCATGCCTGAACTTCCTTTCTATGTCCTTGTTAATTGTTTCTTCGACCATGTGCCAAAACATTTTCAAAAAAATTTTTGATAGATATTTTGAGACGAATAGGTCAACAAAGATATGCATTCCGAACCACTACATGTAAACTATAATTACATGATCGTATATTTTAGGAATTGTTGAATACATTTGATGCTGGTGGTAAAAACGTGGAAGTGGTTTTCTGTTTTGATACAACGGGAAGTATGTATAGTTGTCTCCGGACGGTAAGTTGTGGTCTATCTGTTTCATCTTAATATTTCAATCCCAGTGGACCAGTCATTAGAAAAAAGATATGAGAAAATCGGACAGGGAAGGCAGCGCTCAACTTAACCAGCTGAACACACAAAACAGTAACTACATAACACAACTACATGGAGCAATGCACACCCACAGCCCAAAGAAATTATTTAAAGCCCAAGTCCCCGCCGAAAAAATGCAGGGTGAACAAATTTCATAAAGATATAACAAAAACAACGGTGATCACAAGTGACCGAAAGAGTCTGGTTTGGTAACGGAAGTTTGCATATTCTATCTTAAGATGTTCCAAACCAAAGTATTTTAACATAATTATGGTGATGCTATACACTCATTAAATGTTATAAGTACACCAACACAGTACATCGCGTTTACGTGCAAATAGTCTTTGGGTTGACATGCCGAATGGTTATCCATCAATAACTCCAAAACGGGTGGACCTAGGATTCTAAAATTTTAACTGGAAATTATTCATCCTCCACAGACGGCATGACTAAATTTCAAGGTCATTTGGATAAAAGGTCAAACACAACCTGACCTTTGAACACACAACAATCAGTTGTCCACACCTTAGGAAATATAGGATCTTAAATTGCAAAACTTTATAGAACGATAGCTTATCATCAGATGTAGGCCCCTACCAATTTTTGGGTCGATGGGCCAAAGGTCAAGGTCGTGGTGACTATAGCTACACCAGGCTATTTACTTTCACGAGACGTTGAAATTTCACAGACCTCTCTTGTACGGTCTGTTATTGTAATTCTTCCGGTTTTGTGTTTTCCTGGTGTGGGTATACATGGACAATGCGTATGTAACATTTTGAGACTTTGTGCGAAAATCATTTGTTTTGCACGTGCATTTTGCATAGTTTCAAAATTCAAGGTTCACTGCTCGCAGCGGGCAAATTGCAATTATCGAATTATCGGATATTATTGCTATGCTACTCACATAAAGACATGCAAAAAATGAACATGATATCATGTATAATAAAAAAGATATATGCATTACATGTTGGTGTACTCATAACATTTAACAAGTGTATAAGGGTGAAATGTTTGAGTTTGGAGTGTTTGGATAAGCTTTTATGACCAGATAAAACTAATGTTATAATTCTTCTACATTTTTGTATACATTTTTATTTTATAGGTACGAACTAAGCTGCGTGAAACATGTACTCGACTTTTCCGGGATATTCCAGAAATACGTATCGGTATGATGGCTAACGGAGATTATTGTGACTTTGACAAATATGTCGTCTGTTCTGTAGACCTTACACGTAATGTAGATACTGTGGTCGACTTTGCTAAAAATGCCGGGGATACTTCAGGTGGAGGCAACGGAGGAGAGGTAAGTGTTCACGTGTCATATCAATTACAGTCACGTGTCATATCAATTACAGTCACGTGTCATATAAATTACAGTAAAACTTCGTTGTCACGTGGAGCGATCGGGATAGGTAGAGTGCTCGAGATAAACTGGGTGTAGTTACAATAATTATGAATATATTCAATCTCATTAAAATCAGATCATAACATTTGCTCCATTCCTTTACGCTGTTAGAACGTTAAGCGTAATCAAGGGTATAATTTTAATGAAATTGGGAGATATTCCAACGTCGGCTGTGGTATTGGATACTGTCGATTGTTGCTCTAGAGAGTTTGAGCTAGTCGATTATCCTTATTGAACCTGTTGCTGCGAAGTCATATTAATAATAGTGAGAGAATGTCCGATGTAGGTCATCTTAATAAATAACGATATTCAGTATAATGAGCATTCTACATTTTCCATGACGCAGGGACAGTGTCCCAGCTTGACTTATGTCCATGTAAATGCGAATATACATGTATTTACCAAAATGAATTTAAAATATGATAATGAGATTACAAGATGTTGTATATATTTGTAGGCGTATGAATGGGCGTTAAGGAAGGCACAGCAGTTAGATTGGTCTGAAGACAGTGCTAAGGCTTTTGTGATGATTGGTGATGACATTCCACATGCTCTATCATATACTGACCAGAACCTGTTTTGGCAAGATGAACTCGATGTGCTAGCTGGAATGGGAGTTAAGGTGACGACTGAAAACTCTTAATATTTTAAAGAACCACTTGTTTAGTTTTGTAATGCCGTTATTACAGACAATATATCTACTAGTAATTCCATTTTTTCGCTACCATTCATTGCCAACCTTGATTGCACAAGCCACTTACAACTTTCTGCCATGAATTATATGTAAAGTAAGGCCAATGGGTGTTTCTTCAGTCCAATGATCATGAGAACCATATACCTATATCCTACATTGTGATAATCCTAAAACGTCACCATTGTTGTGTTAGTGTTCTACTTACTTAGCCAACCATGCGAATTAAAAGTCTCCAAATTAATTAACTAAGTACTGTACATACTTACTTCTATTCGTCCTCAGTGGGACATAATGCTGCAATGGTCTGTCTTCACTTAGGTTTGTGTTTGGTCATTTTCTGTGCTTCTCCTAAATATAGTCCCATCTCTCAGAATTCTGCCATCATATTCATACGCCATGTTGTTTTCGGCCACTAATTAATGTAGAAACTCTCTAATCCGATCACCATTCGGACTGACCAATACTTCGGATTAGACAGGTTTATAACACAGGTAACTGTATCATTGATAAAGGCAATTTGAAAACGAAAAAAATATGTTTTGTAAAATTTATACTTTTGAAAGAAAAATATAAATTTTCGTATTTATTTACGTTTTCAACGATACAGTTACCTGTGGTTTATAAGTGTACTCTATACTTCTAGTTCATTCCTGTGAATGTATGTTTCAGGTGTATGGTGTTCAAGCAATGAATCAAGGATCATCTGTACCATTCTATGAAGAACTGGCAGAACGCACAAATGGATATTATCTTCAACTTAAAGACTTTAATTTAATCACAGATATGTTCCTGGCAGGTATGCTCTTACCTTTGTTGTTACATAGATGTTTGTTTCAGCTGAATGTATTTTATATATCTTTAGCTGGATACTGTGTTGGTTATTTTAATATCAGAGTGCTTGTTTATGAGATATACAGCATCTATACCAAAAATAACGTGAATAATGACAATTTTTTTTTCAATTCGCCTGAACTTCAGGCATTCCGTTTAACACTAAGTTACAGACCTGAACATAAACTTAAATACTTGCTTTGAAGTTGAGTTGTAATAATCTTATAAATCATTAATTTCAGTGTGTTATAGAGAGGCAGATCCTGGTCAGCTGGATGCGTTTCTAGAGGAAGTGGAAAATGAAGGACGAATGACTGAAAATACCAAACTATTCCTGGACAAATTAGACGAATCCAAACCATCAGTGGAGAAACCAGCAGAAGAGAGAAAAACTGTAAGTTACAATACAAATATGTTCTACATGACTAAATTAAATGTCTGTACATCTAGCAAGTACAGTTTTAAATTTTATTTCAAGCTTTACATCAATAAATTGGAAGTGTATCTCGAGTGATAACTCGTTTGTTGTATTATTACCTAGCTCTTCAAATCGTGATTTAAGTGTCCAGACTTTTTTGCATCATTTTGTCAATGCCTCTGGTAAATCAAATCAATCAAATTGTGTGTTACTTAGAAACCAAAGCTCCTGAAACTCACAAAAAGAACAGCTCTTTGTATGGAAAACCCCGGTAATAATAAAGAAGTCCCTACTTATACTAAATAGTAACTCATTTCATAACAATCTTTATTATCTAAAGTCACTTTTTATTTATTTCAGCGTTATGTAAGGAGCGAATGGTGGGACCCAAGTCTTACAAAAGAGAACAATAAACCAAAATATAACTATCTTCAAGACATTGATGCCTGGAGACCAAGTAATTGGGGCAAAGGTAATTATAAGTATATTGTTTAAATTAGATACATAAACTAACTTATTATATCAATATAAAATATATTTTATTAAGTTGGTATTCTTATATGCATCATCATCATGCACTAGGACATCAGGTAATACGTAAACATCACGTACTTAAAGCAAACTGTCATGCACATCATCTGCGGTTCGTTAAGTGTTTGTGAAGGTCACGTATGTAGACATGTGTTTCCAATTCAGAGACATTCGTTTTGCTTGCCAAAACTACTTTTGCATGTAAAAATGTTAGGCTTCGGATACGCCGTGACTAAATTTGGCTCCTTGGAGAACCTTGCTAAAATGGTTTATCATGTTCATTGTATTTTTGTGCTTTAATGCAATGTCACTTTATTTTTGCAGATAGTAACGTTACACCGATATCGATAGTAAATCCGTCTACTAAATCAAAGAAACGTTCGAAGTCGTCTGTTAAAAGCTGTTCGATCTGTTAACATAGTTCGGAAAAGACTGAGTGAAATGGACCAATCAGATTCCACCAGTTTATATAGCTACTAACCAATCACGCACGAGAAGAGGTTGAAGTCTAATGGACCAATCAGTTTTCTACTGTTTTATATTTCGTTGACCAATCACATATGATATTCTTTCAATTCACCATTAAAAGAATTATGTGTTGATACAGTGAAATTGACACCTTTGAAGGAAGTCAGAATCTGATATATTGCTTACATGTAATCTTGGACTAACATGATGAGCTTATTGTTGCAAAGTGTAAATAATTGTCAATGCTCGCTTTTATATCACACATGCGTAAGAATCATTTCCTTGTTTTATTGTTACGTGTCTGAGAAATCATATGGAAATACTTGACCTTGTGGTCCGTGTGGGAAAGAGGAGCAGACACCATTCCATAGACTACAAATCTGCTCTAATCTGGAGAAAGCACAGCAGTAAGTTATGCCCACAGAGGCGTATTTCAAGATCAAGCGGTGCGGAGATACCAGCAACTAACAGAAGATGGGACATTTCATCACCATATACAAACTACTAGTATACTATAATGATACGATTCCACTGCAAGATGAATATGTGTTCAGTTTTAAATAATGCTTTATGTCATGCTCTCCATGGTGGCATCGCTAATAATATTCATACAGTGTATATATACCTAAATATATACAATGTAATGTGTTATCATTGAAAATAGTTGTACCTTTGTTAGTTACATTTGTGATATATGTATATGTTATTTGATCTTTTATTAAATTGTGTCGACTTAAAACACTTTACATTTTGTACGTGTACATATGCACTGTAGTAAAATGTATATACAGCTATCAGTCTTTCTTCACGCATACCATCGTCGGATACCCACGTTCGATTGCATTACGTTATACTCATAAATCGACCGTACCAAATGAAGTTGTACGTAATGTGTACCGGGGATATCCGACGATGCACGCATACCCACTATTTAACAATCATATCATTTTAATACCATTTTATCCTTAGTGTGTTTTATGTATTGGAATGCCATCGAGTGACATTGTGAGTGGCTTCTCTATACAAACTTGCTCGTATAATACTCAACATACCGTGTAAATATGTAGACTTTTTATACACTTAAAGTGTATTGTTATATCTTGCTGTTTGTACATATGTATGTAAATAAAATGTCATTTGTGCAATAAATGTTTAATGGAAGTGTATTTTCTCTTTGTTTATGCCATCTGAACTTAACTATATATGAACCACAATTTCACAAATGTATAAAATCGGCAACATACACAAACAAAAAGTGATTACTTATCTTTACTCCAATTATATGGCATATCCATGCAGCGATATCTTGCAGAACTCTAGCTTATATCTCGTGATGTCTCGTGCGTTTGTTGTTATCTAGAATCGTGTTCCACCATTCTTCCTTACCTTAAAACTCTGCAACCAAAAGTAAAGAATGTATAATGTTTTGTAAATGCAATACGACTGTGAAACACATGCATTATACGCCCCCAACAAACCAATACAATGTGTTTACAATGCCAATGACATTAAAAGTAAAACATCACATCAACATTTTGAATTTTATGCACCAGTCAGTTGCTTTCACGCTCCCCCCCATATCCCGGGGATGGACCGGGATTTTTACTTTTGGGTTGTAAAAAACTCCGCCCTTCACGGCCCTGTCGGGGACAACTGCTGGTAAATTTTCCGCTATACCCCCTGACAACTAAATATTGTCCCCGAGGTATTGGTCCGGAGAAAAAAATCCAACATTTCCCCGGCAGTGTGTGGGAAGCTGAAAGGTAAAACACGGCCGCATCTCCGAGGACCACCGGGTTGGGGCGTGGATGCAACTTACTGCATGGAAGTGTATGGTACTCAGAATAGTAACGCGCATAAAGACGATATGGGATGATTGGTGCCTCATTATTGAATTTTTATGGAACGATTTGAATAACTTTTTATGAACTTTAAAATATTCAGCCAGCCTATTTAATGTTGAAAATAGGTAATCTAGTCTGGACATTCAGCTTTTAACAGTTGGGACTTGGGCTGTTCATTTTCTTGTTCGGTCATTTGTGGTACGTGGTGTTTTTGGTGCTCGGCTGTTTAACTTGAATGCTGCCTTTCTTGTCCGATTTTCTCTTATCTTTTCTATAGCACAGATGTAATTCGACTATGTGTTTGAATGAACTATGAGTTCAGTGTTTTGGGCAGCGCCAGACAGTTGCATTCCAGTAGAATGACAACAGTGAGTTCTAACGTTAGCAGCTGTATGACAAACTACATGCATACAGGGTGTCCAAAAAGAAAGTATACAGTTTCGGAGTATTTTTTTATCAATTCTTAGTGTTCTGCTATCGCAAAGAAATTTTGCACATGGTTAGATAAATGATTTAAGATTTTCTGGTACTTTCAAAAAAGATTTCAATTTAAAAATACCTTATTTTGACCGTGACGTCATTTTGACGTGATTTACGACGTTTTCACAATTTCTGTCTGTCTAATGTTTCTCGTCTTGCACCATTCTTTAAAAGTGTTGAATGGTTACATTTACACAGATTTCTACAAACTGGTTTCATAAATTGCATTTTGATGATTATCAGGAGAAAAGTTGTATATATTAGCATTTGATTGCACATAAGCGATTTCGGATCGCTCAAAAGAAAGAAGCCACATGGATTAAGACCCGGGATGTGGGCGGGACATTCCACAACGCAGTGGTATTTCCTAGAAAGTATTTTGACACCAAATGTTGCGTGTATTTCATCCAACACTGTGCATTGCAAAGTGTGACTCTGGCTCCACTTGTATGAGCCATAAAACGTTCAAAACAAAACATTTGCTGCAGAGTTCTTAAATGAACTTGCTAAACAAAGGAAATTAACAGAATAGAGTATACTCAAACTGAGTGATGCAATAACAATACTTTTTGTATATATGTACACTTATTCAGTGTTACGTGGTCTTATTTCTCATTTAATACAGAATATATCGATTTATTAAATGGCCTTAGAACCTGCATCTACAAAATCCTAAGGTATAACAAAGACCTAAAATACATGTATTTTAGGTCTTTGGGTAGGGCTATTCATAGGAATACAGTAAATCAAGAATAAAATATTTTCTGTAATCAAAGTCACTGAAGATTGAAGTGCTTTTTATGTTTTACTTAAATACATTGTATATTCACTTGATGTTTATTGATATGTAATAATTAAAAAATATTCAGAAATTTCGTTGATCTACACCATTGTGTTCAGAAAAAGGGGCGTTGCACACACTTTAATCTAATTATATCACTTTGGGTTGTTTCAGGTATGAATGCTTCCAAATTTGGAGTTTCTGCGCACGGTCGCAAAAATTCCGGTTGTGGATTTTCTGCGTATTTTTGAATTATGCAGTATGTTATGATATATTAATGGACGCACAAAATCCACTTCTGAAGTATTTGCGTATGTACGCAAAACTGTAAAAGAGACTGGGAAAAAATGTGCGTACATGCGCAAAAACTCCTACCTAGGATTTTATGCGTACATATTAACGATATACATGTAGTAGTGATGTCTGGAAGAATTGTGCGTATGTACGCAAAACTGTATTAGAGACGTGGAAAAATTGTGCGTACATGCGCAAAAACTCCTACCTAGGATTTTATGCGTACATATTAACGATATACATGTAGTAGTGATGTCTGGAAGAATTGTGCGTATGTACGCAAAACTGTAAAAGAGACTGGGAAAAATTGTGCGTACATGCGCAAAAACTCCTACTTTGGATTTTATGCGTACATATTAACGATATACATGTAGTAGTGATGTCTGGAAGAATTGTGCGTATGTACGCAAAACTGTAATAGAGACGTGGAAAAATTGTGCGTACATGCACAAAAACTCCTACTTGGGATTTTATGCGTACATGTTTTAAACAATATACATGTAGTAGTGATGACTGGAAAAATTGTGCGTATGTGCGCAGAAACCCCACCTTTGAGTTTTTTATTTTTATGAGTGCATAGTTTGATTCGGTATATATAGGACGCAAGTATAGTGATGTTTGGAAGACATTTGCGTGCATGTGTGCATTGTGTGGAATCTCAAGGTTACGAGCCCTGAGGACGAAAGAGGCAAAACTGCAATAGAGTGCGTGCATTAGCAAATACTCATGTTGGTGATTTTATTTGAACTCAAAACTAAACTACACGTGTTTCTCAGAAGCGATGTCTGGAGGAATTCTGCCTCGGTACAAGTGCAAACAACCCGGCTGATTATTAAGTGTGTGTGAAAGATATATGTATTTTATACAGAGCATGCTTGGAAGCAATTAAAGCTTTCCATCATTGAAAGGAGATTAATAACTAAAACACTGTTTGAAATTAACTTCATTTTATTTTACATGTTATGATACATTGATATATCACAAAATAACTAATTAAAATCATTGAATGTTGACCTCAATCAGATTAACTTCATACACTAGGTACTGATAAAAAGTACCCGTTTCTGTTCATGAATACGCACTGGGAGTAAACATGTTCCTTGGTTTGATAATCCTTCTTTTTTTGGGGGTCATGTAATTCACGAATTCACGCACAATGGGGTCGTTCAGTTCCCCGTCGTCCCAATTCCGTTTACGTTTCCCTGTCATTGGGTCCATAGGAACGACAGGTGACAGTGAAAGGATACCAGGAACTGAGTGACGATTAGCAACGCTTAAACAATCAGGGTTTCTAACAACATTGTCAGAATGACCAACATCGACGCTGTTTCCCTCGGGAATAACACGATTATCGTTGTTGACATTGGCGAGATGCTCTTCGTCGTCGGGAATTTCTGGACGATCACCGGCGGTAGCACAGTGGCGGTACTCGTCGATTCTGTTGGTAATGTCATCGTCGTGATGGTCGCTGACAGCATTAGTAGATTCAATGTTGGTAGCGTCAGTACAGTAGCCTTCAGCACTGTCAGAATTGCTGTACTCCAAGCATGTGTTGTCAATATCAGTGTCGCTATTCTGGTTAACATGCTTCTCGGCATCGTAACCATAATACCGATACATTGCGGAGAGAACATCTCGTAGGCAGTCTACCCATTTTCGACCTGAAATTGTATAACAAAAGTTATAATCTATGTACATGTATAAAATATTAGTATATAGTCTTACATCGGTTTTACATTTAATGCCTGGAAGAAAAGCATTTACTATTATATATATATATATGAGCCGTTCTCCAGGAAACATGTACACCGTTTTATAGACTTTTAAAACTAATTTTAAATCTTAAAGATAGTACTACATTATCCAACATTTTAAGTTTCAATCGGTGTGAACACGACTTTTTTCTTAATTTAGACATATTTCTAAATAGTATTTATATAATTACTATTACAATAGCACTAGGCCCGGTTTCCTGGAGAACGGCTCATATATATAATTATATTACTTTTATACACTTAGCGGCACTTCTAACGATGTCACTTGATTTTTCTTAATATCTCGAGAACCATTCAAGATAACTTGATAATATTTTCACTAGTTTTAGTTTAAAGCATGTGCTTATTACTGTATTTGTAATTTTAGAAACAGATGTGTATGAAAATTCGCGGTTAAGGAAATGTATTTGTGACAAGTATTGATGTACGAGTGTGCCAAGTTTAATTACAATTCATTGCGAACTTTTAAAGAATACCGAAATATATAAATGGCAGCGTTAGAAGTGCCGCTTAGTGTAGATGTCTAATTTGGTTCGAGAGATGACAGATTAAAGCAATACATCACTCAACTCCACTTCCACAAATCATATATAGGGAATCGCATACCATCGTCTTGCTCCTTAGGTCGTTGCTTAACGTTGGCGAATACCACTTGTTCCGGCCACCATTCTGGCTTGCTGCTCGCCTTGCCCCATTTTATGTACCCGCCTCCCACCACGTTCTTCATTGTCGTTGGTATAATGTTCTGTAGTGTCTTGGCATTCAGCTGTGAGACCGGAGCTGGTAGTTTCAGTAAGGTCGCTTGCCGACTAGCGTCCACTATATTCTCTTTCTCCGATATTCGAACTAGCAGATCTTCTCCACAGCTTCTACTGATAACGTCGGTGATTTTGGTTGCGCCGAGGTACTTTATGAAACCATTCCTTGTTGAGAAGACCACTGCCATGTGAAGGTCCTCTCCCAATACGTGACCTATTAGAAAGTAAAATAACATAATGTTTTATATAAATACAACTGTTTGTGCACATATCGCACTCAAGCAATTATAATTTATATATAGTAGTAGCGAAATTAACGCCATACATGTTGTACAATATGATACCATGTGTGCAGTGTGTGTCTCTTTTATTACCTCCTTATATTGACCGGCTAACATTTCAGAACATTGCATTTACATAATATGCTTGCCCTGATAGACAATAAATCAGTTATAATAATTATTATAAACATAATCATCTACCGAATGGATCTAGAAACGTACATAAAAACAATACAACTATTAAAGACTTTAAGTCTTGCAAACAGACTTAGTAGAACAATTATAAAATAACGCGGTCAATATGTATGTCATAAAAATTTGCCAAAATGTATAAATAATAGATAACTTATATAATACATTTCAATGATTTCGTAGGAAATAAAAATACTAGTATGAGCCTATCTCCTGGAAAACCTGCTATTTTGATTGTTCATAGTGTTAAAGAATTATGCAAATGAAGTTAAATTCAACAGAAATGTTGTTAATATGTATACCGAGTTTTAAGAAAGTTACGTCTGTTTTTGTACAGTTCATGTTCAAATAGAATCAATTAATGTCTAAATAGCAGGAGAACGGCTTATAAGTATCTAGGTTTATTTTAATTCCTCATAATAAGAATGACACCGATGAACACTAGTCTTATAACGTTATGTACTTACCCAGTTCCTTGAACTTCTCGCATTGTTCCGAAACATTGTTGATGATGCGGTTGTAACTTCTGATGGCATTCGAAGTTGTCTGTCCAACTACATTTCTTTGCGACATTTTTACACACTTTATCAGACGAAGTTTAAGAATTACAATTATGATGATGGTATAGCTTTTAACATTGTTAGAGTGACACGGTTCTTTTAAAGTAATTGTTACTCATCAAATCAATGAAAGAATTGATTTTGATTGGCACAGGCAATAATTTGCCCCGCCTTTAGGGGCGGTGTCTATAATGGAGATAAACATGCATATATCGATGGCTTTACAATGTACATATGATGTCGATCTTTATCTGTAACTATTCTGTCGGCCAATCACAGCTGTCTGATTAAATCGGTAGGTCTCTTCAAAAATCCTGTGAAAGCGTTGTCACAAAATGATTATATAATAAGTATCGAGGTTTTTTTTTAGCTCAAATGAAAGTTTAAAATTACGTTTTTCTTTTTTGTTTAATAGGAAGTCGGAATTAACATTTTAAAACTAATTATCTTAAGTTGAAAGAGGTGTGATCAACACGCCAATCGCTGTCTTTATCTCGCGGTCCACGATACTGACCTTATTGCGACTTAGGGATCTCGAAATGAGTAAAAGCAAATGATCTAAAACGTACATTTACCATACAACAATACATCCCTGCTAAGAATAGGCATGATTTTATGCCTAGATATCAATTCATTTAAAAACTATTTGATTTCAAAATATGCCAATTTGCCATATTTTCAAAAACAAATTTATTACTTCTCTATAAATATAGTTATGTTGTAGCTTTAGGATCTCGAAATTTTTAAAAGCAAATGATATAAAACTTATGTCTACTAAACAATAGTACATCCCTGCTAGGAATAGGCTTGGTTTTATGCATATTTATTAACTTGTTTCTAAATTATTTGATTTCAAAATACGCCTTATAACACCATATTTTCAAAAAATTCTGGACGACTTCTCTATAACTATAGTAATATTATATCTTAAGGATATCAAAATTTACAATAGGAAATGATCTAAACAGAACGTTTTCCATACGGCAATACACCCCTGCGAGGAATAGGCATAATTTTACGCAAGATTATTTTTTAAATTTGTAAGTATATCATTTTAAAACACGTCCATTTTTCGTGTTTTCTGTACACTTTATTATTCCATCGCATTAGTTAAAATTATAGTAAGTTTCCAGCTTCATGATTTCAAAATGAACGATAGAAAATTGTCGAATACTAGTTTGTACCGTTACATAAAACTATAGCATGCGCGTGAAACGCACACTTTTATTCATATTTTTTAAAATTGTTTTAATAAGTAAAAAACTGACATTTTCCATTTTTCGTATGTGCTTTTTTATCTTATTTTTTTTAGCAATTTCGGTTATGTTTGTCCACTATAAACAATTAAAATGGGGATATAATTTACACATTGATGAAACAATACATTCGGATTAATTCATCCACGGTGACTGTCTATTTTTTGCATAATTAACAGGAAACTCCCCGCTGAGCAGACAATATGAGATTTCTATCTAGATAATGTACCAATCAGAAGTTCAATATAAATATACAGCCCTCCCGTCGTGTAATCTACATGTGTTTTGTGATAGTTATACAATAAAATCATTGCAGCTGTTACACTAAGATTACAGGAATTTAATTAATACAAGATATTAGATAACCATGGTGACAGACAGGTTGTATATACAGACTAGAGTAATAAAGATCGTTGTCAATTTGACACCCGTTTGTTGATTACATGAGATTCCTTTGAGGCAGTTGAAATTATACATAATCATAAACATCATAAGATATAAATCACGGAAGTAATAACCCAATTTGTTACCGTATAATTGACCGTTGTAACTGCTGAAGTCGTCGATTCCGGATTAATTCCGGACCGTACAGAAATAAAATTTATACCAGACCGTATAAGCGACCGTTATACACCCGCTTATCAGCTGATTATAATTACATTGTTCCTGCTTTAAATGAGAAGGTCGTAACTACTACTTACGACCTTATAAGACTCAAACATATTTGTAATCTCCAGTACCAGGCGCTTCTAATGAGCCTATTTTCATGAACATCGGAACGTCAAGTCTTGTCATGTTGACCAAAATGAAGTTATAATAACACCTTGTTTTACCATAAGTAAAGATTAAATTGCAGACAGTTTTTTTCCTGTTTTCTCAATATATCGATATTGTACTTACGACCCTCTCGATATACTTACATAAACTTAAGTTTATGATTGGTATCCCAAAATAAGCACCATGCAATAAATCCTGTAATATGGCAATCGTATTGACCCTTCTGTACTGCGTGATTTAAATTTAGATTATAAATTTATATTTTATGAGATATTTTTTTTTATTGACACCTATTAATTGAGCGCTAGTTACTTAAATCAAAATATTTTACGTTACACAATGTATTTATTTTATTCGTACGAGGTCCGTACGAGCTGTGACCAGAAGTTAAAAACCTACAAATACCGTCAGGATTTGAAATATTGTTGACTCGTACGAGTTGGTAAATCCGTACGAACATCGTACGAGCATTTTGACCGCAGTATAACATACACTGAAATTTGAGCAATATCAGATATGTTTTGTTCATATGTTCTATGTAACATGTTTGTAGTTTTGTATGGAATATCAAGTCATAATGCATAAACTGTTTATTCATATTTCATGTATCATGTCTTAGTTTCTCTTCAGCAATTGTTTGAAAATGTCGCATTCACTTCACCAACTTATGATGTAAATGTGTAGGCTAGAACAGTAACGCTATAGGCAGGAACAATATACGAGGGTTGTTCGATATATGTATTGTCGCTTGGGCTTGGAAAAACAAACTTAAGCCGATATCTGAAATTTTATTATTACATTCCTTTTATCAGCTGATAAGGTCAACATGTATTTAATTTATATCAGCCATGCTTGGCCTCGATAACAAAAGTTATGAAACATTGTTACACGAATATTTACGCAATGACTTAATCAAACATTTTATTGTTTTTGTAATCTGATTGTAGGCTGGAACACTAACACTATAGGCAGGAACAATATACGAGTGTTGTTCGATATATGTATTGTCGCTTGGGCTTGGAAAAACAAACTTAAGCCAATAAATTGATTTAGTTTAACAAAAAAACGGACCCGTACAGTATTCAAATATAAACAGTCTAAAACTGATAAGCCACCTGTCAGATTTATGGCTTGTACTGGTCTACTTCTCATTTTCGCAGCATGAATTTATTGATGAAAATGATATGTTAATTTGTTAAATCAATAGATCCAATCCGTGACACGTGTCATGTATAAAACAACTTCCTATATATAATACGAATACATGCAAGCTATGGAACATTAATTTTTTTGATCGCAAGCGAATTTCTGAGTAACATTAAAACGAACGACGTAGACACAAACATTCTAGTATTAAATATAAAGGAAGTTCTTACATAGTCATCTTAGAAAACGAAGACAACGTTTTATACGAACAGTTGGAAGGATAATGCCAAGATATCTGCAGTAGGCTTCAGGTAAGAAATTTGTTTACAAAACAAACTAAACTAAATTGGATTTGTATATATAGTGGAGTGTATAGGTATAATATGTTTTATCATTATACTATAGTTCAATTTTGAACCCTGAGCCATGGCTTTTCAGACGAGTCTATTTGGGCGGGTAACCCGTGATCTATAATTGATTTCAATCGTCATAATTTAAAGATATGGTAGCAACTAATGTGTGTAATTTGATATTTGAAAACAGTACTTTGTGTTGGAGCGCTTAACAGTGAACATAATTTGACCAGAGTATTTTAGCTCCGAACTTCACTCTAAATAGTATCTCCGTTCCTGACTTTCTCACAGTCATATTTCATTCAAAAATCCTTTTGCGTACTACGAATAGATTGACAACGTGATTGTTTCGAATTACAAATGTAGTTAATTTTTAGTTTTAATTAATGGTCACATATCGAGAGTTGTCTGCTTATAATTAAAGAATAGTATTATATAATTTTAGTTTAATAGAAATCAGAATAGAAAAAGGGTCATTTTTGTTATTGAGGTGAAGCAACTTGCGTCTTGGGTACGTAGTAACAAGTAAAGAAGTATTGCTACTCTTTTTAAGATAAGTCAACTTTGCTGCACAAGTTCGTCACAGTGCCAAAAACATGTCCAGTCAATAATTTTTGTTGATTTGTTTATTTTATTTTTGTAGGATGCCGTCAACATTTAAGATAAAGAAGTCGACACAACCTAAAGTTTTACCTTTCAAAACCAAGAAAGTGCTTAGTAGCAATGCCACAAGTGAAGAGAGAACAACCAATGCACTTTCTGAATCGATGGACAGTTTATCGCTGCAGCGCAGATCACCAGATTCGTTTTACATATCAAGTTTAATTGCAAGCAAACGTCATTTTGCTCTGTCACGACATGATCATTACGCAGTGGCTGACTGTGACGTCCATGGCAAGTTAACCTCGCGTTACTGTATTGTGCAGAAGATAAATTTCAACGACGGTAAAGACTGTGACTATGTACTTGTGTGTTCATGTGAAAACAACTTAAAAACTACTTTACGAATTAAGTCTTGTAGTGATACTATTCATCACGAGCCGCTTGCTGATTTCGTCTCCAGGGAAAGAAACAACTATTGCATTCATCTCAAACATATTGACCACCTTGAAGAGTTTAGCTCAGCCAGATGTGATTATGAACAATGTTTCCTCAATGACGACAACGTTGATAGTTCCGATGTATGCATAGATCAGTTGTCATCTTCACCGCTTATTGTAGCTGTTTATTGTGACAACATTGGTTATGGTATTTTGCAACGCGATCGGTCGGGTAAAGTAAGAATGCACTGTCACACTTGTACCTCGAATGTGTATGCATGTGATCACGTCTTGGCGTACAGACGCTGGACACAAAAAGAGCACATCGAACTTGATATTGAATTAAATTCTCTTGATGACGGCAATCACAACGCATCAGAAACAAACACTACACATGTACATAAGTCTATATCATTCGCTAAGATACCCTACCCCTTACCAGTGCATCTGCAAAGAAAATTCGACGAATACGAAACTCAAAAACGTCAGTTCTCTACACGATTTATCCCGGAAGTACCACATGAACGCTGCATTCATGGAAACAATTGGGACAGTAGAGATCCTGTAGAAATGAAATGGATCAAATCGTCATCCGTAATTATACATAAGATGCATGGCAGTATAAACTCTGACGATTGTGATCCTATGTATGTATATTACATCCCTACAACCGGACAATGTAAGTGTATCCTACAGTACGATGGGCAAACAGATTTGTTGTTTAATCTGGACAATAAGAACTTGATTTTTTACGGTGTTTTGTTTCAGTACTTACATACTATGATACAGACTGGAAACCCGCTGGTTTCTATGCACAGACACATGTTCTTCGCCAACAAGACGATCAGCCAATTGGAATTAGTTCCACTCCATGTACTACGACGGGCATGGAATGCATTTGCACGGTTATTGGATATTGGTCACAGGCGTGCATTCCAGTGCAAAGAATGTAGACTCACACCACAAGTTATCATCTGTGACGCGACCGACGTTGGTATGAGGAAGGATTTTCTACCACATATGGTCAGCAGGGATGTAGCGCACGCGTCATCGTTGCCTTTGATACACGGAATTGCACATGATAAGAGGACATTCATTAATTCTGCACCATGTAGGCGTTTATTGCTGAAGCTGTCTGGTGACAAAAAATACCAACGACGAAATTTGACTGTGATTAAACCGCTCTCATCTGTACCACTAAGCTCAACTGAGTCCGATGAACTAAAACGCCTGCTGAAAGCAGATAAAAAAGATGGTGTGTTGGAGCTAGTCGAGACCCTCATTGAAGAGAATGAAATAAGTCCGCACTACCGTGTTCTGTTGTCGGAACTAGCAAGGAACACACCTATCTACGGAATACTACAAACCGGCCCTGACAGAACTTGCTTGGACATACTGAATGATATCGCGGAATCCGGTATAAATGTGCGACAAAGTGTGTACTCCGATAAAATGGCGCTTATTCAGGAAAAAATACCAGTTATGGCATATGTCATAGCAGGATGTTCTGATGTAGTGCCACAACCCGTATGCAAGATCCTGAAAAAGATGCTGCATATGTATGACCTGGCATTAAATGTGCACATAGCAGATTCGGCATCCTATCTACCCATTGCAGAAACTGATTTCGATGTATTTCCAACTTTACCAGCCCTTCATGGTAAAGCACGTTACAAAGCGGACCAATCTGGACAAAAGAATGCGGATGAGTGTCGGAAGGAATCATGGGGACACCCGACATTAACTCCTGGTATTTTTACCATTTACTGTCCACATGGAGTATGTTATGGCTTCACGGTTATGGAGAGTTGTGAATCTCCGAAACAGCCATTTGAAATTTTCAAATGTAGATTTCAAAAAGCTCCCAATGTGATAGTGTATGATAACGCCTGTAAACTTCACCAGTACTGTCTCCTTCGTGAACCTGTGTTTTTCAAAAACACGCTTTTTCTGGTGGATCGGTTCCACTGGAAAGGACATATAGGCTGTTCATTGGGATACAATCTCAGCTTGTATTTGGCAAACCAGGGTTTGAAAAACATCAACAGTCAAGTAAACGAACAGGGAAATGCTGGAATCCAAAAACTCAAAGGTCACCTGTCATATATGTCATTTGATAATTTCAAATTCCACGTAGCACTCTATTACGCAGTGCGTAACTTGAACATAATTGATGGTCTGACCTATGTGAAGTAAGCTTAAGACATTTGTTTTTGGGTGTCAATAAAATGCTTTGTTAAACAATGAAATGCTGGCATTTTGAAGCAACAAGTAGTATGTGTCTATACTTTTTGCTGGTATGTATACTGTAGTTGATTCAAAGATCTCTGTCACAACCGCGTAAACAAACATTCAACCCGGTCAATTATTACAGGTATGCCAGGATTAAATTCTACCATCACTAATACACTTAAATGATTAAAACTCTAATGGTCCTATAGCGTAGTGGTTATACTTACTGCATTTAGCTATTCAGAAATGAAACATTCTGGCGGTTTTGACAGACATCTTTGAATCGACAATAGTGTATACTCGTATATTGTACATTTGTATATAGTATGTATGTATTTAAAATATTTTATACATTAACTTATGACATATGATTCTATCACATTAAAATCAATTAAGTTCGATTCAAACTGTGTTTAAAGTTATTAATGTACTGGTCTCTTTTAAAATCTTGTCTTTCATTAGCGGATTTTTTTTCATTTTTTTAATTTTTTTTTCCAAACACTGATACTGCCACCTGTGACTATATCCAGTGATTAAATTTTGGCGCACTATGCTACATATCGCTGGCTTAGAGTGAGAAGGTCGTAACTACAAAATCAATATTTGAGAAAAAACACTGTCTGACAATTAGTCTTTACTTATGGTAAAACAAGCCTTTTCAACTTCAGTATGGTCAACATGACAATTTCCGATTTTCATGAAAATAGGCTCTTAAGAAGCGCCTCGTGGTGTAGATACCCAATATGCAATCGTCATAAAAGGCCGCATAAAAGTGGCACTTACGACCTTCTCATTCTAAGACAGCAATATAAACAAGGCATTTGCTTATGTATACAAACTTCTTCCAGACATCGCTACTGAGATATACATGTACTCGTTCAGTGCGCACATAATCCCCAGCAGAGGTATTTGCATATAAACTCCAATCTCTACTACATGTGTATAATTATGTACGCATAAAATGTTTTTGCGCATGTACGCACAATTCTTCCAGACATCACTACTAAGATAAACATGTATATACATAGTTATGTACGTTGAAATCAACAGGATGAGTTTGTGAACCTGTACGCATCTAAAGTATAATTACAGTTTTGCGTAAATGCGCAAGTACTCAATCAGTGGTTTTTTTGCGTCCTATATATACCGAAACAAACTCTGCACTCCAGAAACCCCAAAGCTCAAAGCTGGGATTTCTGCGAACGTACGCACAATTCTTCCAGACATCACAACTACATGTATATTGTTTAAAACATGTACGCATAAAATCCTAGGTAGGAGTTTTTGCGCATGTACGCACAATTTTTCTACGTCTCTATTACAGTTTTGCGTACATACGCACAATTCTTCCAGACATCACTACTACATGTATATTGTTTAAAACATGTACGCATAAAATCCTAGGTAGGAGTTTTTGCGCATGTACGCACAATTTTTCTACGTCTCTATTACAGTTTTGCGTACATACGCACAATTCTTCCAGACATCACTACTACATGTATATTGTTTAAAACATGTACGCATAAAATCCTAGGTAGGAGTTTTTGCGCATGTACGCACAATTTTTCCACGTCTCTATTAAAGTTTTGCGTACATACGCACAATTCTTCCAGACATCACTACTACATGTATATCGTTAATATGTACGCATAAAATCCCAAGTAGGAGTTTTTGCGCATGTACGCACAATTTTTCCACGTCTCTATTACAGTTTTGCGTACATACGCACAATTCTTCCAGACATCACTACTACATGTATATCGTTAATATGTACGCATAAAATCCCAAGTAGGAGTTTTTGCGCATGTACGCACAATTTTTCCACGTCTCTATTACAGTTTTGCGTACATATGCACAATTCTTCCAGACATCACTACTACATGTATATCGTTAATATGTACGCATAAAATCCCAAGTAGGAGTTTTTGCGCATGTACGCACAATTTTTCCACGTCTCTATTACAGTTTTGCGTACATACGCAAATACTTCAGATGTGGATTTTGTGCGTCCATTAATATATCATAACATACTGCATAATTCAAAAATACGCAGAAAATCCATAACCGGATTTTTTGCGACCGTGCGCAGAAACTCCAAATTTGGAAGCGTACATAGCTCGTTGTTTTGAAAATATTTGGGTTCATTTTTGTAAGACGAGTTTTGATTGGTTGTCAGTACAAGCTATGAACCAATCGCTAAACGCCTTATATAGCGATATACCGGTATGACTAAAATACGAAACGAGGATTTTTGGCGCAACGAGGCGAAACGAGGCGAAACGAGGATTAAAATTTGGTATAATAGGAATTACAGTTATTATTTTTTACGAATGTTAATTCCAAATAAATGAATAGTGTATTTGGATGGCTTTGACTTGTTCCTATCAGTAAATAATGTCACTGTTGCATAATAAGCCAATTTGAAACCTCTTTTCGCCGACATTTCAATGTCTGCGGTCGACGAAAGGAGGCTGAAGACTTTACCTATCCACTCAGTTATGTCATAGCCTCCTTTCGCCAACTTTTGACTATATAATATCGGCGAAAGGAGCTTTATGATTCTAATTTAATTATATAGATCAACTAGTCTCTTTTCGCCGTCAGTAGAATGTAAAATATCGGCGAAAGGAGCATGTGCATATTACCTTAGTTATACTCATTGCTCGTTTCGCCGACCGTAAACCACGAACTATCGGCGAAAGGAACTTTATAATACCAAATTACCAGCTTAGTTATCACATAGCCTCAACTTTTCGGCGAAAGGAGTTTTATCATACCAACTTAGTTATATGATGGTCCTTGTATTAATGTCTCCTTACCCTACACATTGAAATATCGGCGAAAGGAGCTTTATCATACCAAATTACGTCGAAGTTAGAATTCAAATTGTCTGGAAAGGAGCTTTGTCATGCCTACGTAGTTACATTATAGTCTACTTCGCCTACGGTAGCACGCAAAATATCGGCGAAAGGAACTTAATCATACATACTTAGTTACTTTATAGTCTCCTTTCGCCGATCGTAAACCATGAAAAATCGATGAAAGGAGATTTAGGATATCAATTAACTTAGTTATGCTATAGCCTCATTTCACCGACGGTAAACTTTAAAACGTAGGTAGAAGGTTTGCTTAAATATTGGCGTAAAGAGCTTCATCAACCAACTTAGTTCTGTAATAACTCCTTTGCTATGATATAACAGCGAAACAAGTTTTTCCACACAAACTTTATTATATTCTAGCCTCCTTTTGCTGACTGTGGATCCGCATTCGAAATATCGGCAACAAGAACTGAATCTATTAAATAAGTGATATTATAACTTCCTTTCACCGACAATAAAATAACGGCGAAATAAGCTTTATGATACCAACTTAGCAGTATGCTAGCCTCCTTTCGCCACAATTGACCATGATATAACAGAGAAACGAGTTTTACCATATTATTTAAGTTATATTCTAGCCTCCTTTCGCCGACTTAAATTTTAAAATTTCGGACTACGGGAGTTTAATCTATCAAATAAGTTATATTATAACCTCCTTACGCCGACAATAAAATAACGGCGAAATGAGCTTTATCATACCAACTTAGCAATATGCTAGCCTCCTTTCGCCACCATTGACCATGATATAACAATGGAAACGAGTTTTACGAGCAATAAGCAGCGCCTTGACATTTCCTACTCAACTAACAAAGGTGTGATCCTTCGTCGGTGACTTATAACAATACCATCTCGATAATTAGTTTATTCAACAAACAGTCGGTGACTTGACACCTGGCTATATGTCACAATCCGTGGTTAATCTAATTATCGTCGATAATCTATTTAAAATAATGACACACGGTTTGCGAAAGTAATGTTTCATTTGTCAATCATTGTTGAATGAATTTAATTTAGTTATCATTTTGATATGGCCAACAATATACTTTTTAATATGCATTATGTTATGTATTCAATTACATACAAACACATAGTCAACATAGAAAACAAATTAATTCTTTGGTAGGATAAAGCTCCTTTCGCAGATAGTTCGTGGTTTACGGTCGGCGAAACGAGCCTAGAATATAACTAAGTTGATATGCTAAAGCATATTTTACATTATACCGACGGCGAAAAGAGACCAGTAAATTTATATAATTTAAATTATTATCATAAAGCTCCTTTCGCCTATATTATATAGTCAACAGTTGGCGAAAGGAGGCTTTGACATAACTGAGTGGATAGGTAAAGTTTCTTTCGCCGATATTGCAATTGTCTACGGTCGGCGAAACGAGGATTAAAATTTTATATGATATGAATTCTAGTTATTATTGGCAACAAATATTAATTCCAAATAAATATATTGTGTATTTCGATGGCCGACAATTTACATTCCACCGTCGGCGAAAGGAGGCTATATCATAACTAAGCTGGTAATTTGGTAGGATAAAGCTCCTTTCGCAGATAGTTCGTGGTTTACGGTCGGCGAAACGAGCCTAGAAAGTTGATATGCCTAAGCTCTTTTCGCCGATATTTTACATTATACCGACGGCGAAAAGAGACCAGTAAATTTATATAATTTAAATTAGTATCATATAGCTCCTTTCGCCTATATTATATAGTCAACAGTTGGCGAAAGGAGGCTTTGACATAACTGAGTGGATAGGTAAAGTTCCTTTCGCCGATATTTCAATGTCTACGGTCGGCGAAACGAGACTTCAAATTAGATTATTTAAAAGGAATGTGATAATTAATTGAAAGAAACAAGTTAATGCCATCCAAATACACAATACATTTATTTGGAATTAATATTTCTTACCAATAATACCTAGAATTCATATATATAAAATTTTAATCCTCGTTTCGCCTCGTTTCGCCTCGTTGCGCCAAAAATCCTCGTTTCGTATTTTAGTCAAACCCGCGATATACTTGTTAATTTGCAGATTTAGTTGTAAACAAAAACGAATAAATCGGTCTTTTAAATTGAGATTTATGAAACAAAATTATTTTAACTCGACCAAATTAGGTAGGTATTTATATCCCTCATAGTTTAAGTCATTGATTTATTGACAATCTTTTATATACTGATCGCTATCTCGTACAGAAATCTCCCAGTGACGGTCAGCCAGTCACTGCCAGTGTCAGGTGTGACCATGATTATAAAATCTGGAAATTATCAAATGATTCAGACCGCTTTATGTATGTTCTTATGTTTGAATATAAAATTTTGTCCTAACTATTGCACCAGTCAAAGTTATGTCCACCTTTGGTGGCTACGGGGAGAATTTAAACCTGTAGACCAATCGTCCCGACAGACGCCGCCGTGAGACGGGAATTTGACAACCTCATCGACTCCAAGTCCAAGGGAATAGACTTTGGTCCGGTTCCAAGACCCGGGAATTTCTACTTTATTATGTGTTCCTACCCTTGGAATTAAGACAGTAACAGGGTTTCGAATTTAAGCTTGCATACTGAAAATAAGGAGCAAACACCAATAAAAGTCCTTCTTAACGAATTTGCTTATGGTCAAATATAAATTTCAACCAAACAATGTGTTTTCTGTCGCTAACTATCGGTGAAACTTGCATTGAACTGTCAAACGAGTAAACAGGAAATCCACATTCGGAATGGCTTGGCACTTTTACTTGATATACTATGACCGAGATATTGCGATTCGACCCTTGCGATTTGCTTTATGGGATCGCAGATATCCGCTAAAATACACCAACAATCATCAAGTACAAGTTTGTTACATTTAGTAATAAGTTCAATGAATCGATTTACGACTAAAGGAAGCATCAAAACATGCAAATTCCCAATAATAGCAACAAGTTGAAATGTCACCTGTTTCCGCGACACCGATGGAAATCGACGTAACAGACTTACAATTTTTGTACCCGACATTCGCACCAAGCATAAATCGATGCATGAATGATGAAACTTTAAGTTTTAAATGATTTAACACGTATGTGAACTGCAGTTTCCTTTTTGATATATCTCGATTTTTATGCCCCCGTATCGATAGATCGGGAGGCATATAGTGATTCACCTGTCCGTCCGTTCGTCCGTCCGGCCTGGTTAACCCAAATTGACCGTTTCTTCTAGCATCAATATGGCTTGCTACAAAGCTTTCAAACTCGCATGGATGTTGTATATGACCACTCTCCACACGCCTGTATCACCTGACTCCATTTTGACCTTCATCTCGACCTAATTTTGGACTATCTAGACTTATTGAAATGGCTCCCAAAGGGGGCATAAGCGTTTATTGAACGCAGTCTTGTTTGTTTATCTGTTTCATGTTTCAGGCATAGTGATCAAGGCATAGCACTTTTTAGCAGTTAATTTTCAATTAAATTGGTTAATAAATTAAAAAAAATTTTTTAGCTAGTAGCTTTTCCTTTTAGCTAGTGAACCCAAATGGCACAAGCTAATTTTAGCTAGTTGAAAATATCGCTAAATTCGTCCCCAAAGCATTGTCTCCTGGGTGGAGATTTAGACACTTTAAAGTTTAATGAAATATCAAGTAGACTTTGAACATATTGAGACTGACAGACTTTCAATTCACTGTGGATGGAGGCATTCGGTCAGGTAGAAAGATAAATTACACCCAAAACGAAGCAGAAATGGATAATGCAAAAGATGTTCAAGTCAAGAATATTATAGAAGTATTAGGCAAATATCTGAATCTGATGAAAAAGTCTGTGTTTTCTCGGATAGATCGTCCTTAAACAATCCATGTCCTACTGGTGCTGTGGCATGCATAAACCTGAAAGGTCTTGATTCTGTTCCCATAAAATTGAAACTTCCTGTAGGACCTAACAGGAACAACTCTGTAGGGGAGCTACATGGAATCCAAATCGGTATGAAGTTTGTAGCAGAAGAAAAGTTGCTAGACAAAACAGTACCTTTATTTGTCGACTGCCAGCCAGCAAATGCAGTCAATATTCTCAGAAGAAGGTAGGGTTGATTGTGGAAACGCGACAAATCCTGTACGAAATCTACAAGCAGAACGTAGTAAAGGCGCTCTGGACACCTGGCCATAAGAAGATAGAGGGTAATGAACTGGCGGATAAGTTAGCAAAAGACTTTAAAGAGGCTGCATATGATTATGAAGTGTCAGAAAGAAAAGCCGACATTACAGCATGACAAAAAAAGTGACAAAAAGAATTAGAAAAATTTGAGATGCATATACAAGTATAAACTTGTGGCAGATTAAATACACTCAATCACAAGTGGAGGAAAGCTTCCAAGAAATATACCCAGAGGTTAGTGTAAAAAAGGGTAAATACCGCCCAACACTGATTCCTGGATAGGAAAACAGAAGTTATTATTAACCAACTTATCACTGGTCACTGCAAGCTGAATTATCACATGCGAAGCTGAGCGACAGAGTCACAGATAAATGTCCTAAGTGCGGTAAGCCGGAAACTGTAGTTTACAACATATATGATTCCAGTGCCTATGAAATTGAAAGACAGAACCTGGAACAAGAGATCGAGAGGATACTGTATCAACATAGCATAGAGACTCCGGTTCTGGACTTAGCAACGCTGATTGGACAGCTAGAAGGCACTCGAGACCTAAAAATGGGCCTTAGGGGGGCATTCAAACACTATCTGGATTCTTGATGCAAAACGCTTTATGTAAAAATAAACACCCATCTCATAGATCCGACGTCAATTTTAATTATGTGCACAAAGAGTTCTTTTTCACAAGTGCATATCCATAAGGGAGACAACTCGCCTAGATAAAATGTTGGCGGATGGACAGCGTTAACAGATATTGATAACAACAACAGTCATTAAAAAAATTTCTAGTTTCCCCTGGGCCGCTTACTCGGCAGGCAAAATATTGACTGGTGCTTTATGTGATTTTATGCAGTAAGTTCAGAAACAATGTATATAATTATGGCTGCACTGTTAGAAAAGAAACACAATATTGTAAAACAAATGATTCCAAACATCGGAAATTCCAAAATAGTAAATCACAGAATTTTTTTGGTAATTTTTTAACCTCATTATTTGACGAGGGCGTATATTCATTGCTTTGCTCATTATTATATTATGTACATTTTAATGATTACAGGTTGTGATTTTACAATGATGGGGTGGACATAGCTTCTTACAAATGGAAAAACAGGTAAATTCATAATTGTGACTTGTGACTTTTCAATTGTAATTAAATTAAATTGTTCCTATCTTGTCTTCAAAGTTTGTGTATGCTTGTTTAAAAATACTAATATTGCTATTACTCTACTGTATTAGTGCTTTCACTTGCAATGTTTCTATGTTGTTGTGAGTTAAGTCTTGTCAGTCTCCTGTTGGAAGAGTTTTATCGTAGGAATATTGATGATTGCAATTAAAAGGCCAAGAAACTATGTTGTTTCCTATTTCATTTTAATGTATACAGTGAAGCTTCAATTGGCGTGAGAGTCAGGTCTGTCGGTGTCCTTAAAAATTGTATGTTTGCCCTAACACTACCTAGTACATACACATCAAACTGAAAATTGTTGTATTTTGCAGCTTACCACATTTATGACATGTATGTATAGTATGTACTTTGCTTCTGATAAAGAAATAGATGAATTATGTATATAGCCAGATTGAAGTTTTATTTTGCCTGTATGTTTTATGAGTGAAAATATTATAACTAGTTTGTGATCTGAATAGAAATATAGACAGGTATATTTATACCTGAAAGACTTGATCATTTAGCTTTTATCTTCTGATATATACATGTATACAGTCCCAGGGCTTTCATTTGTCTTGTGAAGCTTCATTTTGACTTGCAAATTTAACTGAAATGCATGATTTGACTTGTGCAAATAAAGGTGAAGAGTAAGATTATCTATACTTTTATTTCAAATCTGTTTTGAATCATTCAAATTATTTATAATTCTTGCAAATTATGTTGAGGCCCACATGGAAGATCAGGAAACTGAATGTGTCAGCCTTGTTAAATGAAGGCGTTACTTACTTACAACTTAAAGGTCAGGAGTTATTTTGACTCTTAAGTTTTTGAGACTAATGAAAGCCCTGCAGACTGTACTACTGAGTCTACCTTATGTGATCTAGCCTATTGTCAAGCTGGCACTTTTCTTTAGTTAACACTTAAGGGTGGCTACTCATCTTATTCGATTATAAAATGGAAGAGTTCTGATTATTTCCCTTTGTTCTCAACCTTATTCATAATTACGCGGTAGTTTGAAACATATTTTATTTCCAAATATACTTTGAAGGATAACATAACACATTTCTTTATCTAATTGTATGCATGATTAAACAATTTCTTTATGTAAATAATTCATGATGATCATTAAATAAGTGTTTTACATAAATGACATGAAACAATACTAGGCCACTATAATAGATTATTTGTTTTGCCATCATCCAACTTTTTGCTGAATGTTTTGTTATTTTCAAAAAGTTTTGTGTTGACCATTGGACAAAACACTTGCAAGCTGAAAGGGGTTATTGATTTAATATTAAAATTAATTTTAAAACATTATGTCAGACTGCGTTGATTGCCCTAGTGATGCGCCTGCATCAACTTTCAAGTTCAGTAGCTGACTGCTTCATACCAAAGAGGAAGAAGAAACATTCTGATCCCCTCGGTCTTTATGCATAATATTTACCAGAAACAAACCTTTCATAATTGAAAGAGATTTTAATTTTTTTTTACCACAAATGAACCTATAGTTATCTGCCTTTGTAACTATTCAAAACTAGAGAAAGTGGAGCGTCCTGTACTCAACTTGGGGTGCTTTTGTAAATGAAAATACTAAGAGTGTAAAGTGGTTGTGCAGATTTGAGATTTTGATTGGTTTCTGTTACATATAACTGGATTGCTTTTGCTATTTTTAGCTCACCTGTCACAAAGTGACAGAGTGAGCTTTTGTGATCACTCTTCGTCCGTCGTCCGTCCGTCCGTCCGTCTGTCCGTCAACAATTGGGTTGTGTCCTCTCTAGCGGTCACAATTTTGGCCTAATCTTTATGAAACTTGGTCACAATGATCATCTTAACAAAATCTAGGTCAAGTTCGATATTGGGTCATCTGAGGTCAAAAATTAGGCTACTAGGTCAAGTAATAGAAAAACCTTGTTTTTCATTCTATCAAAGGGAGTGTACTCTGTAATTATACTGGTTGTGATCATGTAAGAGTTGTCTCTCTTACTATATTTTAGTTGTAGAACTACGAAATGTGTACTTGTTAGCAGCTTTGAGGCTTTAATTTAAATTAAATGCAGAATGTGGATATTAGGGTTATCATCGTTTACAGTGATTGTATGTTTACAAACTATTAAACAATTATTAAGCTGTAATTATAGTCTTATGCAACCTTACTAATCGTTTAACATAGACTTATATAGGGAAAACATAAAAATCTTCTTCTCTAAAACTACAATGCCTAGAGCTTTGATATTTGGTATGTAGCATCATCTAGTGGTCCCCTACCAAGATTGTTCAAATTATGGCTCTGGGGTCAAAATTGGCCCCGCCCCGGGGGTCACCGTTTTACATAGACTTATATAGGGAAAACATATAAAAATCTTCTCCTCTAAAACTACAATGCCTACAGCTTTGATATTTGGTATGTAGCATCATCTAGTGGTCCCCTACCAAGATTGCTCAAATTATGGCCCTGGGGTCAAAATTGGCCCCGGCCCGGGGGTCACCGTTTTACATAGACTTATATAGGGAAAACATATAAAAATCTTCTTCTCTAAAACTACAATGCCTACAGCTTTGATATTTGGTATGTAGCTTATCTAGTGGTCCCCTACCAAGATTGTTCATATTATGCCCCTTGGGTCAAAATTGGCCCGCCCCGGGGGTCACCGTTTTACATAGACTTATATAGGGAAAACATATAAAAATCTTCTACTCTAAAACTACAATGCCTAGAGCTTTGATATTTGGTATGTAGCATCATCTAGTGGTCCCCTACCAAGATTGTTCATATTATGCCCCTGAGGTCAAAATTGGCCCCGCCCCGGGGGTTACCGTTTTACATAGACTTATATAGGGAAAACATATAAAAATCTTCTTCTCTAAAACTACAATGCCTAGAGCTTTGATATTTGGTATGTAGCATCATCTAGTGGTCCCCTACAAAGATTGTTCATATTATGCCCCTGAGGTCAAAATGGCCCCGCCCCGGGGGTCACCGTTTTACATAGACTTATATAGGGAAAACATATAAAAATCTTCTTCTCTATAACTACAATGCCTAGAGCTTTGATATATGGTATGTAGCACCATCTAGTGGTCCCCTACCAAGATTGTTCAAATTATGCCCCTGAGGTCAAAATTGACCCCTCCCCGGGGGTCACCAGTTTCTATATTTACGCTCTACCTTTGTTAGTCTAAATTGTGCAGGGCTTCATTTATAATCAGGTGAGCGATATAGGGCCATCATGGCCCTCTTGTGTATATTTTACTCTCGACAAACACAATTTCACTGACACTGTATATATTCAGTCTTTACTCATCAAAAAAGGTATGAGGAAATAGGACAGCAAATGCAGCACTCAACTTAAGTAACATCACAACACAACTACATCAAACCTCATGCTGTTTTATTTTTGACACATTTAAAACTTTTATGGTACAATAGCCCCCAAAAAGCACAAAAATGTTTTGCAGAAAATTAATGAATACCAGTTAAGTTGTGTTTTTCAATATTGGTACTTTGTAACCAAGGTAACTGTATCATTGATTTAAAGACAATTTGAAAACGAAAAAAAATTTTTTTTTGTAAACTTTATACTTTTCTATAAATTTTCGAAAAAAAGTTTTTTTCGTTTTCAAGGATACAGTTATTTGGAATAGTGTTTATGATTTGAAGAATTGGCAAGTAATCTCTATGATCAAGTTCACCTATTTTTCTTTTTCTTTATACTTTGTCTATTCATGAACTATAGTCCTACAAGTATGTTTTGACAACCTTTATTGGTTTAACATTCCTGCGTTCTTTCAATAATTCGAAACTTTTATGTCAAGTTGTTTGTAAAAATTGTCATTGGTTCTATTAATGTGAAATGATCCGTAGGGTACGGTTCATTGAAAAAATGTCACTACTGTCGTCACATAAAATACTCGCTTCTTGTGTTTGCATGTCTTAAATATCAGCAATTTGTCCCCCAAAAAGCTTTTTTTATAAAAACTCATTAGCTCGGCCCTTTGAAAACATTTTAAGGTTTACCAGTAGTTCTTGATGCAGTGTGTAAATTTATTTAGAGATTAGTTGATGTTATATGCCGGCTATAACTGTATTTAATACAATATCTTTTTATCAAAACCTTTCAAATAAAAATCATATTTTGGTTGATGTTTGTTTAGATTTAGTTTTTCTCAGGGTTTAAATTTAAAACATAGTAATACTGGTATGCATGGCAACATATTTTGGTCATTTTGAATTATAATTTGAACTATATTTCATTAAATGTGTACATATACGTTATCATGTGTAGTTATTACAATAAATTCTTCACAACTTAGCTCAGTTTTGCTATTTTAGGCATTTTATGAGAGAAAATATTAATCATAATTATGACATGTTGGCTGTCTAATGTTGATTACTCTTTCTTCCGTATGTTTACATGTTTTAAACTTTTTTCGTCGTTTTGTTTAGATAAAACATTAAACTCATTTCTATTGTAAAGGGTTTTTCTCCGCTTGGTATAGTAAGCCGGTTACCACATGTCTATTTTAAGGTAGTTTCAACGTTTTATTGTCATACAAATGAAGAATGAAGAAATATGCAATATATTTAGTATTAAAATGAAAAGTTGACATTGTACGAATTCCTGAGTGGCTTTGTTTGTCATTTCGTGAGTCAGTACGTCGGAGGTCGGAGGACTATGTCGGAAAGTGCGACTAATAATGGAAATTATGGATAATACGGAGGTTTGTAAGAATAAATTCAAATATATTTTAGTATTGCAGAAAATTGCGCTATGCTTGGTTTATTGTAGATATTTTATTCTTTGATATTTGATATATTTATACATGTGTACAATGACTATTTGGTTTCATGTAAAATTGGTGTAAATAATACAATAGCTTGTGAAACATATCTACACCAGGTATAGGGGTGTTTAGGTGTTAATGTTTCCTGTAGTGATATCTTATTTCCTTTTGATATCATTCTTAATATAGTTAATTAGATACTATGGCTTTCTTCCGTTGAGTGTTGCTTTCAAATGTCTATATATTCGATTCAATTGCGGTGCATTTTGTAAGTTATCAGAAGGGTGAACCTTCTTCTTCCTTTGACGATGTAGGGCCGCAAAGAGCAGCATACTCGCACCTTGTGGGTATTACATTGCACTATCAATTGATTTGTTACAGTACCTACTTTGAGACTGATTGAAGCAGCTAACAAGTTATTTAAAAGCATATTTATTACTGGGTATGTCAGTAAATTATCCTCCTGTACTAAGAGGATATGGTAGGTGTCATTCCGTCCGTCAGTCTGTTTGTGCGAGCTGATGCTTGCAACTTTGTGTTTAATTTACAACATTTTCACAGAATGACTACTATGAGGACTTACAGCGCAAAAATCTCTTGAATGAAAACTGATTTTGATCAAACTTGAAACATATATTGTACTTGCTTGGCTCTTTTTTGGTGTATTTTTTCTACACGCTCTGCTGTACAGTTGTCATGCTTGCTGCCTTCTTTGTACTCATTTGATAATTTATTATTATCGTTTCAAATTTATCAATGGATGCTGAATTAATTCAAAATTCTACTGTTTGGTTGTTAAAACATCTTGTTGTACAAATAATTATATGTAAAATTTTGCAATAAATCACCAAAGTGCACTACAGGCAACAATGTGGTTGTATCATTAATGTTATTGTATCGATATTATCGAGTCTTGTGTAGGTATGGTTGCAGTTGTAGGAGTGAATTTCAAGGGCTCAGTGCAAAACTATGATTCCTACTACCATTTATAGAGGCACGTACAATAGTTATGAGCTGAGCCCTTGATTTGCTTTCAATTGTGGTAAATGCATGATAAGCTTTTATAACCAAACTATGCTAATTTATTATCTTAAAATGATGTAAAATGATGAAAATACTCCATCTATGGTCTACCTCCATCATTACAATCAATTCTTTGCTCCATTTTGTGGTTTTGGCATACTAAGCAATTTTCTTTGGCTTTATGTTTACCTATATATACGTGGGTCGTGGGCTGGGTCCCGTTTTACGGACCTGGGTCGCACTATCGGAAAAATCTTAATGCCCATTTGCACCATAGGGGTCTGTAGCGTCTTCCACCCCATTCACTGTTAATGAATAACAGGGGGAGAACTCTTGTCGAGATCGTAAAGTCACCAAGTTTACAAAAAGTCCTGAGACGTTTGCGAAATAGATGATAACCAACTACTGTTTTATTTATTAGCTAACTTATACTTTTTTTTACAAGTTATAATCATGTTTTTGTCAAACTGTTTCATAATCGAGACGTTATTAAGCAAAACACACCGAAAATATACCGCTTTTGAAAATCTTGACAAATCGATGCACAGGCGCTTAGTCGCCGCTTACCATACTATATGGTAATTCATGCGGAAGTGACAAAGAAAGCAAGGACATGGGCAAATATGCACACAACTTTTAAAACTCTGATCAAATGCTTACCTCTGAAAAATAACACAAACGCTAGTGAGGTCATTTTATTATTTTCCATCCAAGAAATTGACAATTGGCTTCCATGTTAGCTAAGCCGAACACGCGATAATACAACCCATTTCATTGGACGACATGATGGACATGTCATCAACTCATTTACATGTTGCTGGTTCTCCGTTTTCATGCGCCGATAATACATTTAGCATACATACATGGATTCAATATATTAGTAAACAGTAATACCACGTATAGGCCCACAAGTTATGCACGATAAACTCGTGTACTGTTCCAAGTGAGTAGGTAAGGATTTTCGAAGGGTTGTAAATATTACTATTACCCATGGAAAAAACGTGCAAATCATGCAGGTTTTAAACTAATAAATAAGAGAGGGATGGTCAACAAATTTCACATGAAAATGTTCTGACATCTTTGTTTCGGGATCAAATTGCTATATAAAACAATTAACATAAGGGCGTATTGTAAATACAGTATAACCTCCGCAGAGCAACATCTGACGGAAACCGGAAAAAGTGTTGCTCTGCAGAGGTGTTGCTCTGCAGAGGTTCTTGATTTTTCGGACATGAGTTAAGTCCCTTGTCGTTGTGTTTGAAAGGTACATAGTTATGTACATGTGATTTGTTTTACATTGTATGTGACTATACTGTAGTATATTCATATTGAGTTGTTTGCGTATATTTGTACATAATAAATTTAATATTATGATAATAATATGTTTATAGGAAATATCTTTGCAACTGCATTGATGTAGTTTGCTGGCTGATATTTAAAGGTCTTATTTCATCCAACAGATTAATTGCTATAAATATATCATTATTATCATTATAATAAATCGTACGCTCCTAGTTAACCTTACTCAATTAGCTACCAGCATAAAGAGACGGCGAGATGAATACGCAAACGTCCCAATTATACAATTATGAAATAATTGAGAAAGACATCGTTTTAATCTTCAAACACCGTTACACAATAATAAGGCTGCCTTTATGCAACAAACATGCATAGATCTACATCGTACACGAGTTGACACAATTAATCCAAAATCAATAGCTATAGTAATTTACCTGATAATTATAACACCTATTAAACCTCTCCATTGTAATCTCCGTAAATTTAGCGCTAATTGTACACATTGTACAATGCACATCCGATTTACAAACAATCCTAACATGTTAACTTTTGAAGATCTTACACACGCGTTTATGCCGTGTTCTAAAAATAGATCGCACCTGTTGACAACTGTCGTTGCTCAGAGGTTAAAGTCAAGGGAGGGAACGCATTTTGACTGCCGTTTGCCGCTCTACGGAGTTGTCGCTCTTTAGAGGTTGAAATAAGAGTAAAAACGATTGGGGGGAAATAAAAGTGTCGCTTCTCGGAGGTTGTCGCTTCTCAGAGGTGCCGTTTCGGGAGGTTATACTGTACAACATTTAAAAAGCGATCAATTTTAAAGCAATCATTCAGCTTAACCTGTTTGTTACAAAGTTAAATAGGATAATTTGATTACAAAATGTATGTCATGTGTAATACTTTAAGGATGTATTAATTGAAAGTCAGTACTATTTCATTGACATTAAGACATTGATTGTCCTCGGTTACTTAATCGTACATTGTGTTAAGTTTTGTTATACCAACGCACATTTAAAACACACCTGGAGGAAAACCATGATAAGAATGAGAATGTCGTAATTACTACTTACGACCTGATAATTGAAATCTGCATCATACGGAGCTTCTTGTGAGCCTATTTACATGAAAATCGAAACAAGTCATGTTGACCATACTGATGTTTAAACAGTTTGTTTTGTCATAAAGCGGTGGTCACAACTGGACGTACGTGCAAGTATGTGGTGTCTGTGTGTACAAACGCATGTGATACGTAAGAATACGTACGTCGTCAGTACGGTCGCAGTACTATTTTTCGGAACACACCTACACGACGCAGCATGTTTTATGTACGCAGAACTTTCACTGCGTTCGACCTGCGTTCGACCTGCGTTCAGTCTACGTGTTCCTACCCTTAAGGCTTACGTGCGACGTGCGTGCAACGTGCGTGTCTTCTACAGCCAACTAACAACAGAAGGACAACGTACGTGAGCGATACCTGCAAGAACGGTCTCCGTACCATAATTGGGCAATCGCTTGAAGAACGTACTCTGTGTGCAATTTGCAAGTACACACCATTTACTTATCAGGTGCGCGACGCACGATGCACGCAGCCACTTAAGGTCAGGGAAAGTCTTGCGTGCAACGTGAGTCCACGTTCGTCTTCCGTACTTCCTTCCTACGTTATTTGTCAATAAAAAATGTAGCGACCACTGCCTTAGAAAAAAACGTGCTTGCTAAAACACGCACGTCGGGTTGTGACCAGGCCTGACACGCGGTAACATGTAAGTGGTATTACATTTTTGCTTTTTTGCTGATCAACCCTGGTCAAATTCCATTCATGAGCGTACGCGTGGACTGCATATCTCACAGCTCGTCCAATGAAACGGGTTGTATTATCATGTGTTCGGATTAGCTAACATGGAAGCCAAATGTCAATTTCTTGGATGGAAAATAATAAAATGACTTCACTAGCGTTCGTGTTATTCTTCAGAGGTAAGCATTTGATCAGAGTTTTAAAAGGTGTGTGCATATCTGTCCATGTCCTTGTTTTCTTTGTCACTTCCGCATGAATTACCATATAGTATGGTAAGCGGCGACTAAGCGCCTGTGCATCGATTTGTCGAGATTTTCAAAAGCGGTATATTTTCGGTGTGTTTTGCTTAATAACGTCTCGATTATGAAACAATTTGACAAAAACATGATTATAACTTGTAGAAAAAAGTGTAAGTTAGTTAATGAATAAAGCAGTAGTTGGTTATCATCTATTTTGGAAACTTCTCGGGGCTTTTTGTATACTTGGTCTCGACAAGAGTTCTCCCCCTGTTATTCATAAACAGTGAATGTGAGGGAAGACGTTACAGACCCCTATGATTTGCACAAGGTATTAAGCTTTAAGTTGAACATTTGATACCCATGTTTCCATAGGCATGGTGTTTGTTGTATTACCTGAAGCAGACATTGGCCTTGCCATGTTATTACATACTAGAACTTTAAGATAGACAGACCGATCATATCATTCCATACCCCTCCCCTAATCTCCAGCATCTACTTGTATATATCTATGATAACTGTACATGTTTCCACAGTTCAACACTGTTAACAGTTTTCAAATATTTCATGTGTGCAAATACCTGTAAATACCTGTATTAATAAATGAAACAAGAAATCCCCAAGCTCATAATACATTATTAAAATTGATTGTTTTATAAGTTTTCTTAAAACAGGGTTCAAGGAAAGGATTATCATTTTCAAGAACATACATCTAAGTTTACAATAGGTTTAAGAAAAGTTCACAATAGGTTTCAGAAAAGTTCACAATAGGTTTCAGAAACTTCAGAATAATTTGATTTTTAGTTTTCGTCCTTGCATTGCAGCCAACAATTGTGTTGCAGTTTTACAACTGTCCCTATACTTCCTGGTGCTAAGTTTGCATCAGATTCTGTTGACAACATTGTTGCTTGAGTCAGTATATGAAGAAGGTTGAAATGTTTAAGTGATTGACCCAAGTGTTCTCTTTGAAGTGGTGCATACAGAATGAACACAAACACATCTACTGTAAAATCATTTCATTTTGATGGGGCAAAATTTCGTGGTTTTGGTAAAAAAGACCATTTCGATGGGGACGTTAATTTGTGGATTTTTCGCTTTAGGTAATAAATACAAGGGTAAAAATTATTGTTCGATGGGATTTAAGTTCATGGTTAAAAGCGAAGCACGTAATCCACAAAATTTAATCATCCTTGAAAATTAATCATTTTTCAGTATGAATGACTGGAGTGTTCACTTTGAAGTTGTGCATACAGTTAGATCAAAAATACATCTATAACCTGTCATAAGTAGAGTGTATCAAGTCAACATTGGCATCTAATATTTCCTGGTCTGTTTGAAATGAACCGTTAAGATGTACTTTCTGGAATGTGATTTATACTTGGTAGATTTCATACTTACATATACAATGAGTTTTGTTTATATCTCAGCTAAGTGCTGATAGTGTCTGGCAATGTTTAGCAAAGTGTGCTTGCTGCTCCTTGATGTGTTTCCTGAATCATTCTGTATTTCAAACATTGTATCAAATTTTTATGCTGACTGCCCACTTTTAAAGTAGAAATATTCACCAATTTGTTAGCTCAGTGGTTTAGTGCGCTTGCCATCTAATCTGGGGACCAGGATTCAAATCCGGGTAGAGGCACTCGGGCACTGACTGGCAATTAAAGCTTACGCTCTGCATTTCGAAAAAGTTACATTTTAGCTTTGAAACATTTTTACCTTCCCTTATCAATTTCTGGTCAGATTTCAATGAAGCTTTACACAGTCACAAATTGTGTATATTGTCAGGAATTTTAAGAAGGTCAGACAATTTTGCCTGAGTCATGGCCCCATACTCTTTTGTGTCAAATTTCCTTCTAGGTCAGCAATTTCTTGTTGTGCTTTAATTAATTTTTTTATCAGACTTGGTCACAATCATGAATGTTCTTATAGAGCATTGTCATTATGAAAGCCATGGCATTGACTATCGTCCTATATGACTGTATCAGTGTGGTCACTCTGATTGTTAAATGTCCGTACATTATTGTGTTGCTATGTCGGTTATCATCCTAGTTACTTATTTCTTAATTTCCTGGTGTTATTAATGACAGTGTCTAGTGGTGCTATCACACAGCAGCATGCTATGAACATCCTGCTTTATTTACTGAGTCCCGGGCTCAGTGACATCACACTGGGTTAGTGACCGCAGTATCCATGTCCCGAGATAAACGGCTTTGTTGTGTGTATTGATGGCTTACACTGACCATAGCTAAAGATGAGTAGACTTTAAGATATGTAGGATAAAAATGTATTCAAAAAGATCATTCCATTTAATACGAAGCTTATTATGTTTATTAAGTATTAGTCATTATTTGAACTATGTTTAAAGAAATAGCTGCCTGCTTGTCTTGGTATTATAGTGACATGTTTACTAATTTGTTGAAAATGTGAAAATTTTCATATTTATGTCTCAGAGTGTAAGAATTTAAATTAAGCTGTCCAGTCTTAAAACTGAAGCATCTGATTGGATTGGTTGGTTTAAACTAAATTATTATGATTGACCAATGGCAAGCTTGCATCCTTAGACTGGTTTGCTAAACTTTATATTTTGAATGTTGCCAAAACTGTATGGTTCCTCGTTCCTATCTGAGTTCCTAACTGGCCAATAGCATGGCTGAATTCCAAGATTCAAATTTCAAAGCTTTGAATTCAGCTACTGTTATAGTGTTATTCTAAAATGGTCCACTTTTTTACCTTTTCTATTGAATTGTTGTCATTTAAAAGTCAGTTTGCTTGAATGAACTTTTTGTGTGTTTGTCTTTTTTATGTTAAAGAAATTAAAAAGTTCATAGGACGATATGTAATTTATTTATTTGTAGTTTATTTATATGTACACTTTATGGGTCACAGGATAATTGTTAGATATGTATTTAAAGGGTTGATACATTTTATATTGAATGTATTAAATATGGTGTGAAATTGTTTATACAGACAAAAATATTGAAGTAAAGGATAAAGGAGTGGCGCTTGTATATTTATTCTTGTATTTTTACAAATGAATGGATTATTTATGTAATGTTTAAATTGCTTAAAGTTGACATTGTTGAAATATATAATAAGAGTAAATAGATACCTTTACTAAAATTGATGATCTCATTTTGTGAATGAAAATTTGGAAATTGAAAAATGTGCAGGTATACCTAAAGGGATTATTTTGGAAGCTGTTAGATGTTTTACTATGCAGAATCAGGTTGTAAAAGTTGTCTCTTGTTATTTGTCTGGGCATCTGTCTGTGCACGTATCTGTCTGGGTGGCTTGAACTGGCTTCACCCTACCACAAGATGTTAGACCTTGTTTGCATGTTCTGTTTTGATAAGTTTTCCCTAATTATATTGAACCTTTAAATTACTGCCTTCAATGCACTTATATCCTGGAATATGTCCATTGCGTATGTTCCACAAAATGCATCTATCAAACACGTTCCCAGACATTTGCCATTGTGCTCTACAGTTGCCAGGGGGGGGATGCATCCATTGTGTGGGTTTCCTGAGCAACGAAACTGTCCATACGTAGTCACATTCAAAAAATATTTTAGTATATTCCCTAAGAAATGCATCCATGACATTCATGAACCATGACAATGCATCATATAAATGTGAGTCCCGAAATGTGTCCATTACATGTTTCAGACATTCATCCATCATATGTGGTACATACTTGAGCAATGCTTCAATGCTACTGTTTTACTACATGCCAGGCTTTATAGACATTCCCAATAGTCACATAAATCAGAATGCTACAAAATATAACTTGTTGTAATGATAATATAGTTGTTATCAATGTTCCAGCATAATTTAACCTTGATGATACCTGGTGTTTGTTGCCTAAGCAAAGTGCCACCAAGTGCTTTTATTCAGTTACCTTCTATTCAGTTACCGGGTTATTAAAGAAGGTGTTTAATACCTCCCATGGAAAGCGCTACCGAGTGCTTTCCTTCAGTTACCTCTTCTTCAGTTTCTGGGTAATTATAGAAGGTGTGAATTACATCCCATGGAAAGTGCTACCTAGCACTTTGATTAGGCAACAGACCCATGGGTACAGTATATTCACATAAATCAGAATGCTACAAAATAGAATTTGTTGTGATAAAAAAATATTAGTTGTTATCAATGTTCGAGTATGATTTAACCTTGATGATATGCTGGGTACACGTATGATTGAGTCATCAGAACAATTCTAATCATGCCCTGTCAATGTCACTCACAACATACAGACATGATAAAGTTTGGGCGATATCAAGACCAGGAATCTGAGGCCAGGAATCCATGGTATATGAGATAATTTCATGTTTTATTAGTCTTCACCTTACTGTTTTATTGTTATCAATCAAAAATAAGAAAATGAAGAAACTCTGAAAGGTCTTGATTTACCTGGAGAAAGAGCAGACAGACTTTTTGCTCCAAGTTGATGTTATGGAGTTTGAAATCATCATATTTTATCTAACTGCTGATAAGGTTCTATCTCTTCTGTGGCACTGTGGGCTGCTACATGTTTTTTTCTTTCGTCTAGTTGAATACAAGTAAAAAAGTGAAATCAAGACATTTTCGCAATGTTGCATGAATACTTACTGTGTGCTACCAGATTTGGCCCCCTCCCTCTGGTCTTGACCCCTTTTTAATACCACAGTCCTGTCACTCCTGCCTTTCCCATCCCATGGAAGCTGTTTATAATTGCCGGCTGGACCCCCTAACATCACTCCTTTCTTTAACTTCCAATCAACTGTTGATTCCCTGTTGTCTTTCCCCTGTTGCCTTCCCTTTGTAACTCTGCGCCTTGCCTTCCCGACTATCTGTGGCCAGCATCTATCCTCCCCTCTCAACTACCGTTTACCATTCCTCATTTGTTCTCCGAGTTTACATTCTGACACTTCAGCTTTATCATCCAATACATTTCAAACCTACTAGTTGCTCAAGCACACATCTTTAAATTTGTAAACATTAAGGGTCCTGTTCACTTTCAAATTGAATGTTAAATTTAAATTGAATAAAGGGGTTCAGTTGTTCAGGGGCAATGTTTTATGGGAGATTTATCAAGAAAGAATAATTGAGAAGGGACAGGATCCCAGGGAAACATTTGTACAGATATTTGTATAGAGGTTATAGGACACTTCAGCTTTATTAGGGTAATTGAAATATTTTGTCAATAAGAAAACTTGTGTGGAATGTTTGACATGGTTTTCAAATTTAGTATTTGACACGGAAAGTTAAGTGGCTTCAACTCACTCCATTGGACTTTATAAATTTGTGCTTTGTTTATGACTGGATTTAACATTGAATTTGAATTTGTAATATTTTCTCAAGTCTTTAATAATGATTGTGCAGGAAGGGATGTAATTATGTTTGTTTAAGTGTTGGACTTCGTAAAATTGTGCCTTGTTTTAGGACGGATTTAATATAAAATTCATAGTATTTTCAGTCAGGTATTTGAAAAAAATAATGGTACAGGAAGGGTAGAAGTTATGTATGTTTACTTTGGCATAATGATAAAGTTAATTAGAAGTTATCTCTGCTTGTCCTGGTGATTTATAAATATTAATATGACCGCCAAGTAAATATAGGTGTGCTAAGGTTAACTTGGTCAAACACTTGACTGACCACCGACTGACCATCGGCCATTGTTGACTGGTTCTGGTTTAATCCAGCCACATTCATACAGAATTCTGTGAACCAGTCTATGTTTCGGTATTTTACAGTGGTATACACAGGGCCCCAAATTTATTCCTACCTAACTGATTTACTATTTAAACATTTTGTACTAGTTTTGAAGTTAAAATAGATCACGTAAACTACATTGTATGGTAGCCGGCTGAATTTCATTACGTAGCTTTTATATTGAGTTAAAAAACTTTTATGTTCAGTTAAGAGAAATATTCAGGTTTAAAAGTTTATACTTTAGCGGCTTAAAAAATCATTGGCTTGAATTTTGTTTGAAGTTTAACACAGCTGAGTGTTTTTTCTGTATAGTACTTGTACATGATTGTGAATTGTGCAGAATGGCTTAAAATGTTAAATATTTAAATGTAATGATTTTATTTTTGCGGATTTTAATCAGGAAATAATAATTTATCAAAGTGGTTGAACTGTTCAGTTTAAAGTCCTACAGGCAATACAGGCTACACTGTAACATGGTGTATAATGGACATTTATTTAATTTTATGACGGATATTAAATGTTAATTTGTAGTGCATTTAATCTGTCTGCATTTGGGCATTAACATGTATGCACTGAAATGTGGCTCAGTTTGTGGTGAGAATATGAAATAATTCATGCTTCAACAAAAAAGTTTCGGAATAATCCAGCCATTGTTTTGTTATATAGACAGGTAAAAACCTTTAGTTTTGGTAGGTTTTGTATGCATGTATATTATTTGTGTTTTGCATGAGCGCATAGTTCCAAATTAGGATTTAGCAAATTTCTATTAAATATAATTTGTCTATGATTGTTAAACTATATTATGGTAATATTGTAAGTATGTGTACTTTTTGAAGAACAAATTAATAAATATAAAATGAAGCATTGTGTGTCATTGGAAAGTCATGCAATGTTTTGTTAACACTGTTGTCTCTGTCTTGTAGGACATGATTATAACATTTTTATGACTAGATATAAATGGTACCAGTAATTGATGATTTCCTTGCTATTTACTCAGCATTAAAGAGGGAAACTGGCTTGGGTAACATCAGGAATGAGATGTCATAAGAAAATTTATAGAAGTTAGAAAAACTATGCAGAGCTAAAAGTTTATACCAATACTATATGTAAAATTTACAATTTCAAATGGTGAAAAGTAACATGACTCTACAATCATTGACAAACTTTGTTAAATTTTTACGATAAAAATCACTGATAGGATAAATTTTGTTTTACTACAAGCCTGTGGGTTTAGTACTTGACTGTGTCATGTTAAGGTATATCCATGAATTAGCCACAATGGTATGTTTCAGGTAATTAATCTTTCTGTCAGATCCAAGGCTCACATCTCCGTGTCACCCCTATGTGTTATCTTGATGTTTCATCACCAGGTTGCATACAGTGGTCTACATTGTATGTACCTAACCATCCATGAAATCTCGTCATTTTACTATAATTATACTTAATGTGACTGCAGTCATTGCAACTTAACTGTCGGCATTAATCAATGTTTAAGTATTACTAAGAGTTATTTTGGTATGCATACAACAAAAGTATTGTCAGTCTGCTTCCTGTAAAATGCTGACATATTTGGGGTACTCGGCTTCTTCTTCATGTCACTGACGCCTGATATGACAGACTTTTAAAATGTTTCTTAGCGCACCGATGATTCTATCAATATAAGGTAGTTTGGAGGACTTCATGCTGCATAGTTTGGTCTCGGAATGATGTGACTTAGTCTCCATATCGTTACAATACTTTGATACACATGTCACTTTAACAAAGATAAATATTGAAAGTTGAAAATAAATTCAGAAATCAGTTTTGACCAGGCTTCCAAAATTTTAGTTATAAAAGGGAGAGAGGTCAATATAATATTTATTACATATTGCTGGGAAACGATATATATTTGTTGAGGACTTGATTCATTGCCCTTCTATCATCGTGGTATCTGTGATGTATAGCTGATGTACCTAATCATTGTATGTAATCATCGTATGTAGCCTTATCTTCTTCACTACATGTGGTAGCTGTCAAACATCCTCCTTAAAAGGCAAAGTTTTCATCAATGGAGATTTCATCCCCAATCTTAACTTTATATAAAGTAGGTTACAAGGTACCTTCAGTACACTTAAAAGTCTTATACAGTTACTGTTTGTGAAACAAACAGGTTGAATGGTCAGATGCCACACATCTGATTCCAAAGGTCAATGGGCTCAAACCATGAAATGAGCAGCCAACTTGGACCACAAGGGTTGGGGACGCTCATGTGAAGTGTATTGTCTTTGTTTCATGACTTTTATCCAGATTATGATATTTGGTTGACTGATGGGGGCAAGCTGTGTGTTTGTTGAATTGTTTTTTGTAGTTGTTTCTTTTCAATGGAACTTTAGAGCCATTGGAGGTTTGTAAAAAATGTAACGTCTTGTTCTTATATTTGTATTCACTTAAAACAGTTTAACATACACCTACCAGGGTATTTAATTAATTGATACAGCGTGGGAATATTGAGATTATTGGTTTAATTCTGTTTTATATGCTAAAATCACATTTTGTTCTCTATTGGCAAATTTCAAGTACAGATATCGAAATTGAACTTCAAAGAAAATTCTTTTATTTAATGTGCATGTATAGTTTATGTTAACTTGGCCAGAAAAGGTCAATGTGCAAATGGCAATAATTGGACCAACTTGGTGGAACAACTGACCAGACAATTTGAAAAAAATAAAACAGTGACAGCTTTCAGAAAGTGTTGACACATGTTTTCAGAGGGTTTTATAAGCAATGAACAGTTTTACATGTTGTTGTTTTTGTACAGCATAATAGAAAACATTTTGTTATTTTTGCGCAGTACAAATGTATTGTATTTGTATTTAGATTGTTGTTTTTAAGAACCATGATCTGCGTAAGATATGTTAGAGATCAAAGGTATGTTGTTGTCCATCTTGTTGTTCATCTTGCTAAAATCTTGTGTGATAACTTGTATTTTATGTCCTGTCTTGTCAAGCAAGGTGATCAAACAGGTGAATTAGGATCAAATTGACGGCTCTGTGTAAAACTATGGTAACTACCTCAATTTATATCGGTACATTCCACAGTTTTGCACCAAATCATCAAAATTGTTTCATTAACACTGTTGTTAATGTTTCTGTTGTTGTGGGTCAAATATACAAAGTTATGTCAACATAACCTACAAAAATTGCTATATAGGTCACTGGTAAATATTTCATTGTCACAGTTTAATGGATCATGGTTGGAGTATTTTGTAGCCCACAATTGTTGTGTTTTATCTTGATGGATTTTTTGTGCGATAATTTTAAATGTATAAATTCTGATTGACATTAGATTTGAAGGACATTGAATCAGTGTACGTCTCCAGTTAGTATGTTGCAGATACTGAGGTTTGAACGTAAACAGGCAATTAATTATTGTGTCTGATTGGTTGTTTCTAATATCAACTTTTGAAATTGACTAATGATGAAACTTATTCATTCTTTAATACTGGTTTACTTTGTTATTGTTTTGTATAGTCTAGATTTCTACTTGTCATTTGAATTAAAATTTGCTGCCTGATTCCTTGTGGAAGGGTAAGTTAGTTCTGTGGCTGCCAAATTTGATAATTCCTGTATTTACTAAAAGTCTATATATTATATAAAAGGTAGAACTAGATTTTGTACAATGTATGCCCTGATGTCAGATATTAAATGGCTACTGTATAGTCTATAATTTAAATATCATATGTCTGATTTATGTTTACTTATTTAATTGTTGTTACATTTCTAATTTCTCTCAGGCATGATTAAATGTTTTACATATACTTGCCAACTGTCTGTCGGACTGCCCCATATATTATATATCTGTATACAGACGCCAACAATTGTTTAGTCTGGCTATTATAGCTTGGCTATTTTTACCTGAGCCTGACCTTTATGCAAGAATATTTTACAAGGTTTTTGCTTTGAATATATCAATTTCCGCAAGCAAATCGTGCAATATCGGCATTTCATATTTGTGTTTGTATTACATCTCAAGCGTCTTCGTGATGCTCCCCGATTATGAAAACATACAATCGGTGTTATAAACGTAGACAATATATTTACTGTAAAATTATGCTTATCAATAGGTCAAGGTCGTGTCAATGTGGCCAAGCTATTATATTTCTGGAACAGTATGTCCAGTTGAAGGTCACATTCATTAATAGCTACATTATGTTTAAATGTTTGTGACTAATTTTAAGTAAAAATGTTATTATAATTATTATCAAATTGACTAAGTGGGATTTTATTTAGATTTAGTGAATTGGCTGCTTAAGAGCAGGTGATTTCTGTAGAAAATACAAACAATGGTTTGTCTCTTCTGGATTTGACTTTGGTCAACATTGTGGTAAATTCAGCAAGGTTTTTGTACATCATTAGTGGCATTTAAGCTGTGTTATGGTTCTTTTTGTATTAGTCAAGACTTGTTTGATTTTTGTAATGCAACACTCAGAGTCATTGCAAACATTGACAAATTTGATGCGCTTCAGTTACATAGTAAGAATTTAGGATTGTAGTCAATTTAAATAACTCATTGAATAGTTTGTGTGTGTAGATTTGTGGTTTTAAGTTGAAATGACATTTGATAATCTTGTGGTTGCTTATCTAGTATAAGTTAACTCTACTATGAACTTTGCTCTTGTGCAACTGAATTCAACTTTTCTGCGGTGGGGTAATTTTTGCAACATAATTATGAATCATTTATTCACTGATTTGAGTACTCTTTATCAATTAACAGAAGCAGATTCTGGTCAGCTTTTATTGTCACATGTCATTGTGGTTTACCAGTCAAGCTTAAAACCCTGCACTTGTTACCTTGCTATTGGCTTTCATAAATTGACATTTACGTGATAAAATATTTTGAATTAATGACAATTGATGGAGACTTCAGCTCCTAAGTTTAGGCTATAAATGGTATGAAATAGTTCAAGCTCACGGTTGCTTTGCATAACACTAATATTTATGAAAAATCTGTTTTTTTTGTGGGAGCTAGTTTTAGAAAAAAAAAAAATTAAGCAACATTGTGATAATAATATACGATCACTTTGCACTGATGGTCAAAAGGAGCTTTCAGTGAAATAAGTAGTCTATTTTATTTACAGTACATACAACTTGGATGATGACTGAAAATAATGAATAAGTTCCGAATAAATATTAATTGTTTACCTATCAACCCATTTTCACATTATTAGTGTAGGATTATATCACAAACAACAGCAGCAACAACAACAACACATTTTATGGTTGACATTTATATTGTATGTTCAATATTATTGTTTCTGGTACATTGTGTTTGTTGTTTGTTTTATGTTTTACGACAGCAAGTTTACAACTATTACAACAATAAACAGCAACAACAACAACACACTCTTTTATTTTGACAATTTGTGTGCAAATATTTGTGGATAGCCAACAACATCAAAGATTTGATGACCATACATTAATACTGTAACTGCCTGATTCCCTTGTCAGATTTAGAGCATTATTGCACTATTACCCTAAATAAAACTGTTATTTATCCATCTATACAAATTATTATTTGATCAGTCGGTGTCTCTAGCCTCCAGGCTCTATGTTATATACACAAATATTTTGATTTTAGATCTGTACCTGCTGTCCCCTATGGCCAAACTAGACCGTAAAAATATACTAATTTCTGTCCTAATTAAACCTCTCTACACCTTCGTATGTGCTACTTGACACATAACACAATGTAATGGTACGACCATACCGCGGCATACCGCGACATAACTGATCATTATCCACGTCTGTGTCATTATCTTGTCCAGTTAGAAGTTAATGTTGCTGATTTTGTCTTTGTACGATGTTTTTGTTACTGTTAGAATTTTAATGTCCGAAAAAGTAAACGTCCGAAAATACGGACACTTAGTTTAAAAAAATTCAGATACTTGGAAGATTTGATGTTGAATTTAATGGATACTGGTACTTAAGATTTGGCACACAATTGTTTTAGTACTTTAAGTTTAGTTATATATTAGTTTCACGCCAAAATGTTTGATATAATTATACGGCATTGTGAATTTGTGATGTGAAATTGTGATACCTTTAAAACATGTTTACTAATCAGGCTTGTAATTTGTATAATGTTGTGGATTTACTTATGCAGATTTATGGACATATAACAAATGTTTCGTTGACATGTTGACAGTGTATGGACATCTAGTGGGATGTAATTATTCTATATTCTTCCCTCGTCAATTGTACTCTGACAAGTGTGTTGAATTTGTTTCAATATTCATGTGGATTTAAGCTTATTGTGGTGTGATTTTAAATTAGTGAAAGTTTATATTTTGATTTGCCAGTAGCTTTGTTGAGGTAGGTTATTATAGAATGCTTTGCTGTATTGACTTATGATTTATTTTTGGTGACATTCATACCAAAGGTATGAAATGGACATTTTTGTCCGAGACTTGATAGTATTAAGGCGAACAAGTCATGGTGACAACTCAATGATAATCTTGTAGTTATGCCGACATTTATTAATAACTCTGGACTGTATCTTTTATATCTCAAATATTTTGTTAACACTTTCCATGAGGGATGTATAATTATATTGGATGCATTATGATGTTAATTATGTAACTGTTGTTTGACTTTATCAGTATAGTACTCATTGCTTCTCCTTGATTTTATTTACTTTCCAAAACCTTTGTCATATGTTATAAGCATTTAACTAGCGCCCTTCTAGCCGGACTTTGATTCGCAAATTGGGAACTAACTGAAGACCAGGAGGTTGATTGGCAAATCATACAGGGAACAAAGTGAAGACCATACGCTTACCACTGTCTCAGTCCCTTCTTCAAAAGCATGCATACTAACAACCAACATAATCACTTAACTATGAATTCCTTTCGTGCAGATATATCAGCAAAATCATAAATGCATGGAAATATGTTTCAAAAATCTTTTGTAAGTATGTTATACTTGTTGTATAATTGTATATTATATTGTTATTTACAGAGGTATGGAGTTCACTCTACACCAGGACATGTGGTAGAACAACATAAAGGTCCACGTACAGTACGAGTACCAAGGACTGACAGGGGATTCGGATTTACACTTAGACATTTTATCGTTTATCCTCCTGAACCCAAGAACTTCATAAAGGTGAGTTTCAACCTTCTAACAGCATTCAGTAATTATAAGTATACGAAATGCATATAGCTGCAAAGGGCATTACTTATATTATCCAGGCCATATGTTTGAGTGACAACTCATATGCTCATGTTTGGTTTAGCTCTCCAGCACATGAAACGAGATTGTTCCCAATGTAGTAGAAATTGTTTCCAGTGAAGAGTGAAAATTGTAAACAAAGTCTCCTTTGTATATTAACAGTGAATGGATTTTGAACAAACTTCATTGAAAGTGTACATTGGCAGCATATTTAGACAGTTCTGTTGAGAATGGGCTGTTTGGTTACATATTTTGTGCTTAAGTACAAGTGGCAGATCTTCAGGCCAACTGATTAGTTGGCTATAGAATTGAGTCTAGGAATTGGCCAATGGAAAGACTGCATTCTTCGATTGGTTTTCTATTTAACTGTATTCCGAGACTGTTTGCCAAAGGCTCGTATGAAATATCCAATCAGTGGGGATATGGATGGTTTGTTATATGTCTGACTCTTGCATGGATGGTTAGGCGAAGCTGTCATTTCATTGTGGCTTTGGATTGTCTGTAAGCTTTGTATTTTGTATGCTCAGTTTGCCATAACTGTGCTATATCTACAAACATGTTGTGAGTGCACTCTTATACCAGAACACAAATTTGGAACATTGAAATCTTCCAAACCCACTGTGGGAGACTTTAGATGTTGATTTTATACAAGCATACAGATGATACTAGTGGATGTTCACCTGTAAGAATCAGATGTAAGATTCTAGCAATCAGATCTGAATGTGTTTGTGGTGTTTAATGTTTGTTTCTACATTTACAGACAGTATAAAACACTGCGATGATTTACCTGTATGTACAACAGGTGTTAAATCTTTATAGATATCTTAGTGGTAATTTTCTCATTTTCTCCACAATTTGTTCTATTTTTAGAACGCATTAACTCCATGTAGTGCGAACATCTGATAGTATTCACATTATTAGTTGTTAATGTCTGTATATTAGCTACTTCTGGAGGTTATAACTGATTCTTAGATCCAGAAAAAATGTTTTTATCCACCTGAGAAATGATGATAAGGTTTGAATATGAGATTTGAAATGATTTCTGCAAACTTTTGAATTGCTGCCTTCCCATTGGTCAATTTTAAAAGTGAATAAAAGACTAAACAATCAGAACTAAGGATGATTATAATTACTTTTCTAAATTATATCTGTAATATGAGATTTGAAATTATTTCTGCAAATTTTCCGGATTGCTGCCTTCCCATTGGTCAATTTTAAGACTGCATCCAAAACTAACCAGTCAGAACTAAGGATGGTTATGATAGCTCTGTGACGCTGTATCAGTAACTGAAGTTGGCACTAATGTCTCTTTGATTCATAAAGTATCACAATGTGTGATTCACATATAGGTGTATAATATATCTCTAGGAAATACTTGGCATTCATTAAGCACAATAATTCTTTTCTTCCCACACTTTAATCATCCCACTCAGGTTTAGTTGAGTATTCAAGAGATTTGACAGCTGAGACTAAAGAAGTTTGGCGGCTGAGACAGTCAAAGGTTTGAGGGCTTAGTAATAGTTATCACCATACCAATTCTAGATGTATGAAACCTTTCTTATGACCGAGTGCTTGCCTTTTTACCTGAGCAGATCTAAGCGTGACTCTTTTCCAGCAGAACGGAGTTTGTCTTTTACCTAGCAGAACAACTGATGCTTGAATATTACCTAGCAGAACCAAGCTTGAATCTTTCTTGGCAGACCAGTGGCGTGATTCCCATGTAGACTGCACAATGTTCAGTAGGCTAAGGGTATATTGGTGGCATAATGCAAAACTATGGTACACGCCTCTATAAATTGATGTAGTTACCATAGTTTAGCACTGAGCCCTTGATATCCTCCACATGCAGTGGAAGTTATCATTCCTTGCAGTAGAGCAATTAAGCTAGTTCCTGTTGAAAGAAACACAAAAATCCACTACCTGATGGACAGGAAACAGTGGTGAGATATCTGCCCTATCTTGGTTAATACATTCAATAATTGGACAATAAGTCAAACACAAATTGGCACTGATCAGATCAGATGATAGGTGTTGTAGATATGTACTGATTATATTCCTGATTACCTGTAACTTAATTTTTCATACTTTTTAGCTCAACTTTTTTCCTTCGATTGTTGTGACGGGATCATCTCCGTGTGCGTTTGTTACGTTTATGGTCAGTCATTTTTCTCAAAGACTATCAAAGGTATCCACTTCAAACATAGCATGGTTATTCACTATCACAAGAGGAGTCTATTCTGATAAGGCTTACAACCCTGTGACCTTTATTTATTGAGTTATCTGCCCTTGTTACTGTCAAAGTTGAGTGTCCAGCTCAGGTGGGGCCTTGTTTTATTCAGTTATTTATTAAATTTGTTAGTGTGATATATCTGATATATTGTACCAAAACCTTTGTGAAGTGGTCTCTCTCTCTTGAACAACAGCCTCTCAAGAATGACTTTGTGACATTGTTCCAGAAAAAAGTACTACAACCTCTCACTGGCAGCCACACTAACTGTACATTGCCTAGTGAATTGTTGCTCTAGAGAGGTTGCAATGGTTGTGTTTTGGATGTTTTGCACAACCAGAATATCATCCAGACATATTTCAATCAAATATCAGATCACATGACTATACTTGGTCACATGACTCAATATTCCATGGTCACATGATGCTTTCCTCGATCACATGACTGCAATAACACTATACAGGTAACATTTTGTACGGAAGGAACTCGGAGAATAATTGGAAGATAAATTATATTTCTTGTTGTTTCATCTGCATGGAATTGTTTTGGCAGACTAGGTACTTGACTGAACTCATCCACTTGTTTACCAAATCTAACTTGCCAGTTTGTCATATATTTATGTTGTTTACTGAGAAAGTGGCAGAGAAAAATACTGTATTTACTCATTATGTTTGTTTTAAAGGCTCTTTGTACTTTGTACAGTAGGACCATGATTCCATGATTGTTTACCGTGTGGTTGCGGTAATGTATTTTGGCAGACCTATAATGATGAGTATTATATTCACCCCCCCCCCCTGGTTTTAGTCCCACAGATGTTTCCAGTTATTTTCTAATTGAAGGATTCTGTTTATTTGCTACTAAATCTGCTAGATTTCAGGAAGATATTGTGTTCTGTAATAATGGCAAATGTTCAAACATGTTATCCTTATATTCAATTCTGACAAATAGGGCAAATATAATTATTTACTTAAATTTTGTATTTTGATTCCAGATCAATTTGTCATAAAATCTGAAAAAAATCTTCATAATTTAGTTCAGACATCCCTTGTGTAAAGTTGCAAAATGTAAGCAATATTTAACAAGAGATGTGTGTAAAACAAGTAAAAATGGTCGAAAATGGTAAATGTCACAGTAACCTTGACCTTTAACCTAATGACCTCAAAATCAATAGGTGTCATCTACTGTTGCTGACCAACATCCATGTAAAGTTTGAAGATCCTAGGGCAAAGCATTCTTGAATTATTGAACGGAAACCATTTGATCAACCAACGAACAGACCAACAGACATGAGCAAAGCAATAAACCCTGATGGGGGGGGGGGGGGGGGGTTTGAATTAAAAGAATTTACAGTGAACCCAGTAGCTGTTAACTCTTGGATAGATGTTATGGTGTCATCATGTATGATGAATAGGTGAATTGTTTACTGGTCCTACTGTTCTGTCATGATGAAGATAATCATTTGGTTAAGTCCTACACAAGTATTTTAAACTTTGACATTTACCAATCTGCCATGTAGGAGATATCAGCGTCAGATTGTTGTAAATGATCCAGTACTGAACCACAGTTACAGGTGATTGGTACTCAACATGTCGAAATAATAAAAATTTCGTCCCTTTGGCGCAACAAGGTTGTATCTTTCTATAGATTACACGTGAGATACGACCTTGTTGCACCAAAGGGACGTGTTGTTTTACCTGTGTAAGATTACGCAAGATGTTTATGTATTAACTAACGTGTATTTACCATGAGTAACGTGTCATGTGTGAATGTATTATATCCTCGTGCACGAGTGTTTGCGTGCATGCTTGAATGTCGTGTACAGACATTCCACTGATTCCAGACATTTCAGCTCCATGTCATCAGCACAATGCTGGAAAGACTTGAATGTTTCCGTCAAGCTATAAACTACCATGTCAGCAATCTTGTCTACCTTCAGTATGTTCAAAGTTAAATGATAACGGTTATAAACATAAGCTCTTCCGTCAGGCAAACTATGTTTATCTAGGTTTAATTGGGTGTAACTGAGTTAACTGTAATCCAGGCTATTCTTTCAAATGGGATAGTTCCCTCATTAGTATTACTTATTGAATCGATAGTGACTTTATATGGGATCAATCTTTACTCTCTGATAGGTTGTTTCTGAGCATAGTCATAACATTTCAGACTATTCTCAAAATACAAGACTCTGATTGGTTGTTTTTGAAATCTCAAATAAAATTGACCAATAAAAAGGCTGAATTCTAAGGCTGTTTTCAAATGGACTATTCACATATTTCTGATTGGTTGGTTCAATGTGAAGTCTTAAAATTGACCAATTGCAAGGCTGCATTCTTAAGCTGGTTTCAAATTGACCATTGGCAAGTTTCTGATTGGTTGGTTCAATGTGAAGTCTAAAAATTGACCAATGACAAGGCTTTATTCCAAGACTGATTGCTGAACAGAGTTATTTTAACCTTAGAGGCTTTTATCTTATACTTACTTTAAAATAGTAATAACAGTTTTATTGGTAGGGGAGATTACTGTGTTTTATCCTATTTCTGTGTGAAGTCTCGATTCCTAGGTAATAAAGGCAGTATAATATGCACCTGATAATTCTAGGCTTCATAGAGACTTTGATGGTGTTTGAGTTGTTAGCATTCTGGGTAATATTTTGGTCATCATTCTGGGTAATATATTGGTCATTATTTATAAGTATTTGTTTGGTGTTGATTCGTTTGATTGTCAGTTATTACCTGGTCTATGATATCTGAATGTAATTCCCCAAGCTGTGTTAGCCAACATGTTGAACAATTACTGTAAAATCCTATAATTTCGATGTGACAAAATTTCATGGTTTTGGTAAAAAAAGACCATTTTGATGGGACGATAATTTGTGGATTTTGCATTGTAGGTAATAAATACTAGGGTTATAATTATTGTTTGATTGGATTTGATTTTGTGGTTGATTGTGAAACACGATATCCAGGAAATTTAATCTCTCACGAAAAATTTATGATTTTACAGTTACAGCTGATATCCCCTCTCCAACATTCCTGAAAAGAAGGTGGTTTTTCATCAAGTAAATTATGCTTATTTTTTGCTTATTGTTCATTGTTTTCCTTGTTGATTCCTGGAAGAATTATGAGAAAATCTGGAGGTGAAAGTATATGCTTGTATTTGTGAGGCCAGGTCAGGGGGTGTTCTTTTCCCGAACATGTTATCTTGATTATCGGACATAATTATTAAAGGAAGTAAATCTAAACTTTGGGTGTTAGTTGGTATTGGCACCGGGCATTGGAGTCAAGTGCTATTGGGGCCAGATATTGGTGTCAAGCATCAGTGTGTACCTAGTGGTTGTGCCAAGTATCAGTTCTATTCTAAATGATAATATCAATTAGTCATACCAGGTAGTTTAGTATTTGTGTCAAGTATTGGTGCCAATTATGTTTAGTGTCAAGTATTTGCATCAAGTATTTGCATCAAGTATTCGTGCCAGTATTTGTTTTTGGGTATTTGTTTCATGAGTTGATGTCGAGTATAGATTCATGTATTGACATCATGTGATATAAAAGCATGAATATTGTTTCTAGATGTTTGTGTCAAGAATCAATGCCAAATATTGATGTCAAGAATCAATATTTAATCACTGGTGTCAATTATTTGTGTGTAAGTATTGGTGTTGAGTATTGGATAGTTGAGCGATTTTGTTTTGCCAACATTATTTCTGGTATGAAAGATTTGATTGTGTCAATAAATGTGCAATCATTTACCGTATATCAAGTGTTTGTGTCGTATATTGGTGCCATTATTAATTGTTGGTACTGATTCTTTGATGCCAGTATTACAGTGTCAAGTATTTGAATCATCTTAAAGGTGTGGACAGTTGGTGTAAATCTTCATTAAGTCAGAGTTGAGTTAGAAACACTATCTTAGTACAACAAATGTTTGATAAATCATCATATAGAATAATCATATGCTTTCTGATCAGTGTTGTGTTGCTTGCTGGAATTTATTGTTTATATTATCCCCGCAGGAGAGCCTCATAGAGTGGAAGGAAGAATGCCAAGTTATGTTATGTTCTTATAGCTGTGCACCGTTACCTTCGTTTTCAATGACAACCAACTAATAAATAAATAGCTGCTGGTAAACAGTTAGATAATCACTGGCGTAAACTGATCAACTGATTCAACATGATAGTACTTTCTATACTCTTATAACTAACAACATTTTTAATGTGTCGTCTTCACGTCAAGGGACATAATTCTACCAGATGTCAGGGATTTTAGCGTGTGTGAAGTGTGGGGGGAACTAAATTCAACTAATGGTGGGAGCCAGTGACAATGTCCAGCCTGTGTAACTGGCTCCAGGTTTTCGGTGACAGTGAAGGCTACATGGGCCTTGGTGGTCAAGGTCAAGGTGGTGACCATGGATATTTTAGTGACTGTTTAATTTTTCGCGAAAAGTAATAGCCTGACTTGTAATGTCAAGATTTTCTCGTTGCCTGACTATGTTGAGATTTTCTTGTGGGGATTAGCATCGTTCCAGGGTTGATCTCATAATCTGCTATATTTCTAACTTCTTCATATTCTCTGCTTTGACTTCCGGAAATCTTCGTACACGGTGTTACATTCTCATAGTATTACCAGGAATTAGTTGTTTTAAAAAGGAAGCAATTTTTATGGTTGACTGGGAAATGCTTATACTCCATGATGGTAGTAAGCTGCATACTTACAGGATTTAGACATGTACTTGAAGATATGGAATTAATATGACTATGTGATTGCCAGTATTTAAAGTATAAGCTTTTCTGGAAAAGTTTTTCATTATCTGTTGAAAGATTCAAATATTTACAGTTTTTATAGAAAAATCAAGCTTGCACTGTGTGTTTGTTGTTGTGTATTTCCGGAGTATTTGTTGATTGATGTAAGACATTGGAAGACATTTATGAACATAATTTGTGTAACTTAACAAAATGTCACCGTCTTGCTTACTGCAGCAGGTTGAACTTTAGAAATATATCCACAAACAGTTAGTGTGTTGATGAATCAAAGTCGGACATTTTCTTGGGATTTATTTTGAAGCAGATTTGTGATGAACTTGAAACTATAAAAGATAATTAGATCAGCTTATAAAACCAGTTGGATGTTTGATATATACTGGCCCTATTGGCACGACATGTGTCATATGGATAATTTTGGGATGACCTTTTTCTTTGGTATTAGAAAGTTTGATTAATAAATCAATTGGAAGGATAAAACAACAAAGTCAATCATGTATTCCATGGAGGAGTTTGATATGACTGAACCAGAGTTGGAGAAATTGGAATGGGCAGAAATGGTATGTATTTACATGATCAGGGACTAGTTATTACGATAAAAGGTTTTTGGGACCAGTCAGTAAACCAGAGTTTCTGATCAGTTGATTATGACTTTGATTGAAACTGAGAATTTGAATATAAATTTTATCCTTGACCTTCTATTTAACTGTTGAAGGTTAATATCAATTAATTAATTACAGGGTATCTTTCTGTAGATATTTGTACTATTGAAAGTCTTTGATGCATGCAAGGTGCTTTTATACCATTGACCCCAGTTCATTCCAAGAATAATAATTTGTCTATGTCCCCATAAGAGGTTTGACATTAATGTATATTTGGGGTCACCAATCACTATTCATAAGCTTATGAACTTGTCAGGTCAAGTTGACTTCTATTTACAAACCACTAGCTGTTCAGCAGGAGTTATGGCCCTTTGACAACAAATTTCCGATCAGAACATGTAGAGAAGCTCTGTATTGCTGTGACCTATGAATACAAAGTCATGTACATAGTCAATGATAACTTACAATGGACCTGTGTTATAATCAGGCTGGTGGGGTCCTATGTCAGCTTGAAGGTCAGTCTTTGAACTGAGCTCTGCCATTGGTCAATGTTTGGATTGTGCTTAAAATACAACCAATGGGAATACTTGAGACAGATGTTGAAAGCTCAGACATCTCTGACTCTGTGTGTTCCAGTGTCAGGTGTACAGCTCGGCTCACCCACATTCTGATCATTCCTAGAGTGCTGATAGTTCCATGTAAATACTTATCCACATAATTGATAAAACAGTAATACACCCTGGTAGCTACTGTATGGTATGTTCTAACTGATTTACCACATGTTGTGATGTAATATATGACCCGCTATTACTATTGTTATAACCTGTGGGTTTAGGCTAGCAAATACCAGGTGTCCTTAGCAAAACCTAAGCAAAGCGCTATGTTACAGTGCTTTCTACGGGAGGTAACCCCTGCCTTCTTGATCTAATTGAACGGGAGGTAACTGAAAGAAAGCGCTCAGTAGCGCTTTGTATAAAGGCAACAGACACCAGGCAGTTTCGTCTCATCCTAGCCTGTCAAATGCAGCACTTCAGTGGCTATTTCAGCAAGGTTGACCTGTTTTAGACAAATATTTTGCCGTCACCCAATGGCCTGTCAATCTTGGCACTTTGGCTATTTCAATTTTCTTTAATCTAAGGTCAAGGTCACAGATTAGAATATGCCAGGCCTGTAAAATTAGCATTCTTTTCCTCTAACAGTTGAAACAAACATTTTTAAGGACAACCTTATGATGCACTATCTGTAAGGTTCAGCCATTCAGAGTTTGATCTTTTACCATTACTTATCTTACTCTGGAAGATAAAAATCTTGTGTTTTTTGGGCGTTGATTCCATATTTTGTTACATTTTGGCTCTTGTTGCTCGAGATTTGTGATTCTAGCTGTTGAAATTCAAAGTTAACCTCAGAATTTGGATTCTAATAACTTGACTCAGTTACACCTCTCTAATCTTAGAGGCCAGACTTACAATGTGTAAGGTTTTGCTTAATCCACATATTCATAAAATACTAGTAAAAATAGCCCCAAGGAAACCAATTATCTTAATTCCTGATAACCACTTGGATTTTCATTTTTGTTTGATGTGAATAAAATCATTAAAGGAATGATAACTGTTTGTACATTTTAATGATTATTATTTTTTGGATCAAATTTTAGGCGTAATTTTTTACCTGGGATAAGTTATAATCTTTTATTATCTCGCACAAAAAATAATTATTTAAGTACATCACGATTTTATCACATGTTGGACATGCATTGTCTGTTATCATGTGACTGTTATCTGTCCAGTTATCGTAGAAATTAAAACATGGATGAAGTTACGATTTTAATCATTTTATTGTCATGTTTGTAGAAAAATCATGTTCATTTAATTACTAATTTCCCACTGTACATGTATGTTCCTCCTTGCATGATTTCAGCCTTTTCGTCTTGAAACAAAAGGCCTAAATTCAATCTGACCTTCTCTGAAATGGTGTTGTTTCTTTGGCAAGAGAGAGAGCTGTGTATTTCAGCCTTTGTGCTCTCAGAGCATCATAGGCCTGCATTAAGGGTTTCCAACGTGCTTCCATAAACTGATAATTAATTTTGCTGTGTAAAACCAGTTTTTAACCTAAATTCTTTCCTCAAATATGAAAATACAGAACTTTTCAATTTTATCTGCAATGTTCTGTATGAAAGATTGGTTTTAAATCTACAAAGTTAAATATTTATAAAACGTTTAACTGTGATTGTATCAGTTACAGACAGTGAGGGGAACAATAACATCATTTATTATCTACCTGCTATATCTATGTATGTAATATGAGTCGACATCAAACACTAGACTGACTCAGCTACTAGTGTATCCATGATGTGACAGTTTATTGTCCCACAGTTTATTGTCCTGTCCTCTTACTGTAAATTGTGCTGATATCAAATATTCTAGTGTATGAAAATAATTTTGATAAGATATGGAGATAACAAAGCGTTATTGTTGTTGATATTTTTGCTGTTTATGTTAATGTTGCTCAGATAATGAGAGTATATTGCACTCATGGTCTGCTGGTGATTTGTTCAAGTTATTTATATTTCCTACCAGTCCTGTAAGGTCAAAGTCACTTTGTCATACTTTTCTTGTAAGGTCAACTGGTCACTGTGCCATACTTTACATGTTAGTTCAAGGTCACTGTGCCATACTTTACATGTCAGTTCAAGGCCACTGTGCCATACTTTACCTCTGTTAGTTCTAGGTCACTGTGTCATACTTTACGTGTTAGTTCAAGGTCACTGTGTCATACTTTACATGTCAGTTCAAGGCCACTGTGCCATACTTTACCTCTGTTAGTTCAAGGTCATTAAAGTCACTATCTTTCATGTGAGGTACCATAGAGCTTCTTTTTACATAAAATAAGGTCAAGGTCATTGGAGCCAATCTTTACCTTTAATGTCAAGGTCACTGTATCACTTCAGTTATGTAACTTCTTGTATATGATATTATTTCTCTTATAATTGGAAAATATATCACCAGGGTTTCTTAGTTGCAGAAGGTTCTTATTGTGATACAATCTGTTTATATAGTCTGTCTATAGAGAACCTGTTGTCAGGGAGTTGGCTCAAAACCATGACCACAGTCTCCACCCACCTGTGTATTATAATTATAGTATAAGAATCTTGTCTAGTATCAAACATCTTACCAACAAGCCTAGTGTTGTTCTATATACATTGATGTGTAAGATATGACAACAATTATTTGGTTGTTCCCAGGGTGTGACCGATATCATAATCTTTTAACAAATTTTTATATCATCAGATGCTATAATCTACCCAACTCATTTCCTCATTTCAAACTTCTTAGAATTACAAGATTGATTCTAGGTTTCTAAATGTTTCAGTTTATTGAGTTGTGTTTATGTATAAAATAAAGATAACTGTGCCCAGCTGTATTAAACTCCTTCTGATAGGAATAAGGGTGTTTTATCTAGCAAACTAGCTAACTTGGAGATACTATCAGCATGTTTGCAGGATGCCACTCTGGTTCCTGGCAGTCTGTATTAGTTTCTCTGACTCCCAGTTTCAACCAGTTTGGTTTCCAGTTTTGCACAATCTGGTTCCCCATCTGTACATTTCTCAGTGCAACAGCTCCTAGCTCTGCCCAGTCTGGTTCCCCATCTGTAAGTTTCTCATTGTAACGGTTTCCAGCTTCGCCCTGTCTGGTTCCTGGGATATGCTTGTTTGGATCAATGCAGTTTACTGAAAGTCAGGGTACCAGGCATCAACCATATGAGGAATGTTACATTTTGATTAATACTTTTGATACATGGAAAAATAGCTTGTACAGGTTTTGAAGTATCACTTGACTTGAATACTTTGAGTAAACAGTTTATTAAAAGATTGATTTGATTATCAAGTGGAATGTCAGGTATAAAATGAGCTTCCAGGAAACGACTTGTTGCATACATAGCTAACACCATCAACAAGTTTGGTGTTTTTACTTTTTTTGAGATTGACTCAGAGTTAGACAGTTGTGTATTGTTAGTTGTTTGATGGACTGAGACCGACTGTGAGTCATATATGTGGTCATTTGGTTTTTTCCTGCCAGATAGACCAATGACCTCAGCGACTTCAAGGATTGATCGAGAAGTTCATCTGTACAGTTCTGTTGTCACTTTTTTGGTGGTATAAAATATGATGGATTTATTTCAATTAAAAATTTTGTGAAGAAATTCGAGTAACCGTGAAAACGTGATTGATATTTGATGGACGGATATTATCTATGTACCTAATCCCAAGGTTAGAGATCGTTTTGTTATTTTATGAGATAATTGTAAAATAATTAAATTTCTTTGGAGATTAAATTTCATGGATTTCGTGGTTCATCTGCAACTACGAAATCAAATCCCATCAAACAATAATTTTGACCCACCGCTGTATTTATTACCTGAAATGCATAAACCACATAGTAGCGTTCCACTAAAATGGTCTGTTTTGCCCAAACCACGAAATTTTATCCCGTCAAATTAAATGATTTTACAATATTTTAACATATTGCCAGTGGGTTTTATACTAGTAGGCTGAGGGGTCCGAGTCCTGCTGTCGTATCTCCACCTATACCTTGTGGTATAGTTACAGTACTGATGCACCAATCTGTTTATATGTACAGGTTAGATGCTGCATTGAGTTAATAGTGCAGGGAAGGTCAAGGTATGTCACTGCTTGACTTTAATATTAATTATATTTGCCCCAAGGACTGGTAATGTTTGTCGCAGTTTTATGAAATATTCGCTGACCGGTACATTCTTTAAAGCTCTCGTGCAGCTGCCTGGGAAAATAGTTTTAAAGTTAGATTTAAGAACTCGGATTAATTCGTGTAAATGTTTGAATCTTCACAGTTGGTTTGTAAATTTATTATTGTTATCAATCTTCTATTATTGAAATGTTGCAACAGTGTGACTCACTGGTAACTGTATCATTGATAATGAAAAAAAAATAGAAAAAAACTTCTTTTCGTTTTAGTCTTTATCAATGATACAGTTACCTGTACAGTGTGAGTGAGTCAACATAAGAATAAATGATGGGATTGTATTAAAGTTATTTTACATTGTGTTGAATATGTATTATACAGGTATTTGTGTTTTTGCCAAATTTAATGATTCTTTGAAAAGTTAAATTATTAAATACAGGCTAGCTATGCAAATTTTTATGATACAATGGCATGTTATTAAATGCAGAAGTTTTGTTTAACCAGTAACCATCAGTATCCTTATAATTCTACAATGACATAATTATGTTTAAATGATAGCTAAATTTGTATTTCCTGGTTGAAATTAATGTGGGGAAATCCCATAAAATGTGATATGATTAATTTTTAATGGACTTTTAATGAACTGAAACAAGTTTTTGTCAAAAAGAAATCTCTCTGGAAAAGTTGGTATTTGCACAACTTACTAATGCAAATGATTATAGTTCATTAAATAAGTAATACTAATGAGGGAACTATCCCATTTGAAAGAATAGCAGTGAATACCATTAACTCAGGTATACTCAGTTAAACCATGATAAACATAGTTTACCTGCCGTACGATAGTATATTTACAACCATTCTCATTTGACTTTGAAAGGACTGTTTCTGCGCAAATTACTTAAGCCAATGAGTATAATTATATCAATATTCACAAAACATGAGGGGGAGAATTTGTTGATGTTTTCTGCTTAATTAACTTAATTAACTGACAGTACACTGAGTGCATTAATTAATACATCATTACTATGATGGATGTCGGAATGTTCACATTACAGCATAACTGACAGATATGATGCATGTGTAATTATTATTATACTTAGTTAAAGTGTTTGTACTGATATGTCACCTTAATGTGTGATATCAGGGCAATTATTACATGTAGTTGATTCAATAAGGAAAACAAATGAGGTAACTGTCCCATTCAAAAGAATTTCGAGGACAACCGTTAACTCCGTTTACCAGTTAAATCGATATAAACTAAGTTAACCTGATGGAAAAGCTACCCTTTATAACCATTATCATTTAACTTTGAACAGACTGTACTGTTTGATATCAGGGGAATGATTACATACTGATTGACCATTTTAAAGTTATTATCTGATGTAGTCCAGAGAATTTGACATGATCCTTGACCTAAAATCAGCATAATTTAACAGCTGATAATTTTATTGTCTATAAAGACTATATTTATACCCTGTTGTATGGGGAGAATATAAAAGGGAGCACCACAAAATGAAGATCAATGTTTAAAACAAATACACAACTAAATTATGGCCGATGTTGTACTTTAATATTGCACAAAATTTATGTTTAAATGCAAGTTATATATTCTTGCATAAAGGTCAGGATCAGGTCAATTTCTCCAAGCTATAATAAATAGTGACTGGCTGGATGGTGTCCTTGGGGAGGTGTTGAGTCAAGGTCCACTTTTATGGGGTCAATAAACCCTGTATCAATTTTATATGTTACCTGGCTGCAACTTATGAAGCTATGAATGTATATGTACTGTTTACTGATATCTTAGTAAAGTTGTTTATTAACATTTGTTAATATTTATGGTCATTTCAGACTTTTAAATTAACTGTCTCTTTTTATGTGTCCATTTATGTGTGCACAATAATATATGGATATAAACTTTAACACCTGGGGAAGACAGTTATTGTTGTTGTGTGTCATAATTTATTATAACAGGAGTTGGATTTGGACTACCAGTGTCTCCCACATAATAGTGGAGGAGTGACACATTAGCATGACATTGATGTTGTGACTGTGACTGATGAATGTTGTCACTAATGCTCCTTTTCCATTGGTCAGATTTCAATGATAATTCACTTGGATTCTTGGTACCAAGCTTAGTTGTGTATATATTGTCATGGGTTTATTCCAAGGAGTGGTAATTTTTGCAGGAGGTATTTGTAGACAAGCATTTTTGTGTGAAGAACCAATCTTATTTATCTACAGCTTGTTGATTTTGATGTATGCAACATTCTTAAGTGATATAACTTGGCCACATTGACATGAGCCTGACCTATTGATTACCATAATTTAATAGTCTATTTATTGTCTACGTTTACAAAACCGATTGTATGTTTTCAGAATTATGGAGTATCACGATGATGCTTGAGATGTAATACAAACACAAATCTTAAATGCTGATATTGCACAATTTGCTTGCGGAAATTGATATATTCAAAGCAAGAACCTTGTAATATATTCTTGCATAATAGGTCTGGCTCATGTCAAAATAGCCAAGCTATAACAATGAACAAGTATTTGAACAAAGTGACTTCTGTTGTTCAGGGTACTAAGTGTCCCCTTCCCTGTCTGATTTGTAGTGGTCTTTCTGTCGATAATGCTGTTTCCTTGAAGCTTGAACTTGTTTCTTCTTGGAGGACTGTGTTTGCAACATTTCAAACAATTTGAACATCAACACGTAGAAAGAAAAGACAGTTTTCATCAACAGTATTAAATTCTGCGATTGTACGATGATGCTCCAGAGCGGGCCATGTACAGTGCGGGAAGAAGAAGTGCACTAACCATTGGATGATCATGGCTGTGGTTTGCTCGTTGCTGAAGTAGCATAAATAAACTGAACTTATGAATCTTCCAGTGAAATCCAATCAAATGGATTGCATGTTACATGTCAGTGATCAAACACTACAAACAGTAAGCATTGTTTAACTGTCAAGAATTAAACATCTTCTAATTTACATTCTTCACCAAGGCATGCATATAAAATCTGGTGGAAATAGATCGCTCAATCGTTCAATGTGTCAGATCACGTCAGATCAGGACAGACCACATCAACCTAACATTGTTTTGATAAATCAACGATTATGTTGTAATTTAACAAAGTTATACTGGATATGTGGAAGGGAATTTAGTGAAAGCTATTAATGTTCAATTAAACACTGAACTGATTGTTTCTAACTTTCATTGACATTGTAGGCCGTACTGATAGAAATCAACGTTTAGCAAAATTAGCGTCCTATTAGGGTGCAGCCAGAAATCAGTGTTTAGGGTCTTATAAGGGTAGATTTGTGGTGGTCAGATTGGAAACAATGTTGAATTTTTTCTGCCAAGGTAACAATGTTCAATGTAACAACTTTGGTTCAATCAGTTGATGATAGCATAATTGTTTGTTATTTTATATTGGCTTAAGCCAGTAACCTACTTTGCCCAAAAGATGAAGCTGGTTTAAAGTCTTTAAATAAGTGTTTGGTTGATATGTGTTAACTTGTAAGTTTGTATTTTACATCATGATGTAAGATTTCTTTTCTTGAAGGGAGAAAGATGTTTAAAATGATTTGTTATGGTCCCCAGTTGGTAGGGTTTAAGGTTTTCTCAACAAATCGATTTTGCTGGTATGGGTATGGGAAGGAAGTTGTCGAAATACACACTGATAAAATTAATGGTTTGGTGATAGAATTAGTGGTTTGGCCTAACTGTGTGTGGGTTCAGCTTCATTAGACAATGACATCCTCATCTCAATATAAAAAAGTAGTGTATGAGAAATCGACCTTAGTATGTAATGTCAACCTACCCAAAAATGTCTGAGTCACAATAATTTAAATGTCCTTTTTTGTGATCTGCATATTTGACTGGTGTTAATTTAAATGTAACCCGTTACATTTGATGGCTATTAAACTACAGGTATGTCTAGGCCATGATATAAAATGCCTTGGTTTCCCAACCTGCTGCTAGCTTGGTGTACATGTAAGTAAGTATGTAATGCCTTTATTTAATGAGTCTGACACATTTCAGTTTCCTTAAATGTACATTATGACATTATAGATGTAAGACAAAGTTGGTGTACGGTCACTATGAAGTACAATCACTGGGGGGAGGGGTGTAATTGTTGTTGTACATGTGAGTAGTCATTTATGGTTATTCATTTCAGTGATGTTGCCTCCCTCGAGGCCAGAGGTGACATAATTTGGCCAATCAGTCAGGGGTAAAACCGAATGGCCAAGCCAATGACTGTCTGTCAAAAAAAAAATGGTGTTGTCAGTGAATGTTCAGTTTGCCAAATTCTTTCTTGCAGGCTATCAAAAGATTTTTGGTAGCCTGGCAAATAAAGGTTATGCTCGGTAGCAGTGTTGCAATATAGGCTCTCATACTAAGGCCGATTAATGTTACAGAGGAATAAAAAATGAGAAAATATCTAAAAATACTTCAACCTGTCTGAACTCACCTCTATAACATTGTATGATCCAGACCATTAACACACATTATTTATATTCTAAGCTTACTGGTACATTATGGAGATTATTGCAGCAAGTTGCCAGAAACATTTTGTTTCTTGTATCTGAAATATTTCTATGATTAATTCAAACTATCAACTCTTACAACTGTTGACTAGGTTATTAATGATCTTTGTCAGGTATACAAAGCGTTCCTTTGTTCTTCCTCTCTGTCATGTGCCGGGTACCATCCAGTGCCGGGTACCATCCAGTGCCAGGATTCCATCCAGTGCCGGATACCAGCTGTACTACTTGCAGACATAATTAGCTTCATATGCAGATTTTTAAAGAAAAAAGATCTTAAAATAAAATATTAACTTCCTATATTTAATGATGTTTTGATCTGAATTTTCTTGTAAATTTCACTTCCCTGGAAAATAAGAAGTATACTTAACACAACTAGACTTAGTGCCAAGGTCTGTAGGAACTATAAACATCCATATAAAACTGATTAAAGTTCAATATGGCTACTAAAATTTGAAGAAATGTAACCTTTGAAGGACAAACAAAATAGCCTCAGTAGCCTAGACTAGCCCTGTGGTTGATTTCCACTTAAAGTGTAAAAAGTCCAGCGTTTTATCCCATGCCGTATCATACCAAAGACGAAATAAAAATGGTACTAGTAATAATATAATTCCCTTGCAAGACTTTTCCCAAAAAAGGGAATCTGACTTATCTTCTCTCATAACCTTGTGGCGATGGATAACATCAGGAATGAGGTGTCGATAGTGACTGGTAAAAGTTAAAAAACTCGTTTCATATTCAACCTGAAATAAATTAAACACAATAAATAAATATGTGGAACTAACAATTACAACAACAGATGTGATTCTCCATTTATTTCACCAATAAAATTAGTATAAACTAAACAAAAATAGAACATTGTTTTAGTGAGGGAAGCTTCGCCTCTAGTACATGTGTTATATGGATTAGTACATACCAGTAGGCCTACATATTGTGTGGTCTGGTTAACCTAGTCTCTGACTGGAGCTGTTGATTGATGTTGTTGATTCCATGGTGTTGTTGGTTGCATGGTGTTGTTGGAGAGTTTTTCGTTTATTTGATGCTGTTGTCTGACTGTTATTCTTTCTGTCAGAAATAGACCCTCTTGTATAAACATGTATTTTTTTCTACTATTTATTGTTAGTAAACATAAACAATGTAGTGTAGTATAGGGAGAGGGGGGGGGGAAGAGGGGGGGGGGGGGTATAATTATATATCATAAAATGTTAAATAGGTTCCTGTATGTTCCTGGATGTAGGCATGTTTATACAGGTGTCTAGGTACACTGCCAGCTTCAGTGTACCAGCATCGGAACCTCGGCCATATTGTACACCAATTGCATCCATACTGTATCATATATAAACTACTATTAAACTTTCTCCTTCAATATGTAATGTTATACCTTTGTATTTTCACAGTTTACAGTTAACATGGTTTATTTTTCTTAAGTGTGGTGTTTTAAATTGTTTTTTATTGGTGTGGGTATCATTCATGTACCACGTTTCATGGTTAGGATGGGTCTGTTTAAAATATGCTAAAATTACAATAAAATCGACAGATATATTTATGTTTAATACTGGGGTACAGTCAGTACATTGTATACATATGATTGATACACTTAAATATTTATACTAAACATATGAAAAATTCAAGGTGTTGTCGAGAGATGAAAACGTGTATGTTTTACAGTGATAGCATATTTTCTGGAGATATAGTTTTGGAATTCGGATTCCGGATAAGCATATTTTCTGAAGATTAGTTTTGGAATTTCTGAATCCGTGGCAACCTGGAAGTTTATATGTGAATAATTCTCCTTAGATCTCCTGATTCTAAGCTATGTTTATATATACCTGGATATATCTAAATAGATTTCTACATATTCCTGGAAATATGAAATAATTTGATAATTTTCTGTTGGCATATTTACAAGAGGATTATTGTTGTTGTTGTTGTTGTTTTTGCCGAGTGATATTTATAATATGGTGAGTGCTCTGTTGTTTTTCATGAAATGTTGTTTTAACTCATTTTTTTCGTCAAGGTGGAAACTTCTTAATGCAGCCTTCTGATTGGCCAGTTTTAATGAAATACTCAGAAACAGTCAATCAAAAGCTTGAGTTCTGAGAAACTTTTATGGATTATATCATATAGCCTGAAGTATATCACACTGATCTTTGATTGTTAATGTATTAATTAAGTTGTGATTATATATACACCTGAGGTTTATACATACCTCACTGTCTGTAGTTGCACTTGCATCAGTCTTTGTTGATCTGTGTGGTCTCTGCTATTAGTTTTGTACTAGTTATTAGTCCCCTACCAGTTTTCAACCGAAGGGGACTATAGGTTTTCAAGCTACCTTTATGAAACTTTATGAAACTTGGTATGTGCATAGGGACCAATAAGGAGATGATGCACATATAATTATTTTTTTATTTGGACACAAATTGTGGTTGCCATAGCAACATAAACATCGAATACCTGAAAACCAGGTAGGGGACAGAATTGCTTACAATTCCTAATTATTTGTTTCATCTATTTTCAGGAAAGAGACTATGCCAGTGAAGATGAAACAGAGGGTATGTATAATTTAAATGTAGCCTTCTCATAGGTCAGTTCATAATCTGCTCTCAGAATGCAGCATTCTCATTGGTCAGTTAAAATACTGCTCTAAGAGTGCAACCTTCTCATTGGTCAGTCCAAAGACTGCTCTCAGAATGCAACCTTTTCCTTGGTCTGTTCATAGACTGCTCTCAGATTCAAAATACAGCCTTCTCATTGGTCAGTTCAAAGTCTGCTCTCAGAATGCAGCATTCTCATTGGTCAGTCAAAGAACTGCTCTCAGAATGCAGCCTTCTCATTGGTCAGTCCAAAGACTGCTCTCGGAATGCAACCTTATCATTAGTCAGTCCAAAGACTGCTCTCAGAATGCAACCCTCTCATTTGTCAGTTTAAAGTCAGCTCTCAGAATGCAGCGTTTTCATTGGTTATTTCAAGAACTGCTCCCTTAGTCATCCAATTAGATGTTAGAACATTAAGATTGATTTCCAGACTCAGATTTGTAACCTCTGAGTGACTTACTGAAGGGTGTTTATCATGAAACCAATCAGGACCATGCTGTCTTGTTTTAAGTACTGAAAATCCATTTACTGTATTTATTTATCTTGCGTTCCTCTGTGCTAGGGTGTTGGTCTACCTGGTCATGTATAAATGTATCTACTCTCCAACAATAATATACATACCCTAAAGTAACAATAATACATATATAATACATATATAATATATATATAATATTAATCCAGGGTGAGTGGCCGGGGAGGAGGGGTGAGTGTGTAGGTTGAATTATACTAGTTTATTGTCATGTTCATAGGAGATGGTGAATTGTGTATGCTACTTATTAGGCTCTAACATACACCATGTTCATAAAGACAACTCCTCAATCTAGTCTTTTCTCATGAAATTATTTCCCTTTACATCCTCTTACATGGGAGATTATCAAGCCCAGAATAAAATCGAATCTTGCTAAAATTGAATTTTTTTAAGCTATTTGATTGATAAAATATATTATCTAGTTGGGTAGCCCGACTAATGCTACTTAATATATGCTCGAATTCTCTCCCTTTAAATAAAAGTAACTAAGAGCTGGTCTTTGAACCAAGGCTGATATAGAGATTGACAGAAGCCGCTGCCCATAACACAAGAGTCAAGAAACCTAGGTCCATGTCTTACTACTCGGGGGGGGGGGGGGTATGAGTCCAAGGTCAGGTATGCACTATGCCCTGGCACTGGTCGATGCCGATCTACCTTTCCTCGATCTCCTTAAGCATCTCAAGTAGAAATCTCAACTCAAAATGAGATTTTGCTAAAATCAGAGTCAGAATTATAGATACATCTGAAAGTCCAGCTTTTGAAATGTTGCTGTCATAAACTCGTCATGTAATTTCGGTATAAGTGATGCCAAGTCAAGTATTGCATCGAATTTGACATGAAGATATAAATCATGTCAATATTTGAGATGAGATCTTGCTCAGATTGATTTGCTTCGGGAGATCGGGCCTGACAGCTGTAATATTTCCTCATCAATACATGAAAAATATTATGTTAGCTTTTGTGATTATTTACTGCATCTAATATGTATACAGTAAAAAGTTACTGCAAAAGAGTCTTTAAGACAAAGGCAGACCTACACACTCTTTCAAAAAACTTAAAAGAAATGTAAGAAATAAAATTGAACTACTTACCTTTTCCCTGTTTGATTAAGAATAAATTAATTGGATAATGATGTAATAATTAATTCATAATGGTCTAATTACCAGCTAATTACCAGCTAATTAGTAGCATACTGTGACTCACCTATCTGGAATCTCTGAATAAATTACTTGTACTGTATTTGAAACATTAACATTATAAGTTATGTGATATAATTTTAGCTTTATTTCCTGCAAGTTAGTGTTATTAATAAGTGTCACATTATGGTAATAAGTCAGCAATAATGCACATAATGTCACATGCAAGTGCAGTCTTTGTGCACATAAATTGCTTGCTGTATATAGAAAAGTTTTGCCGATGAAACCCAACTTATAAAAGTATTTAAGACCACCTCATTTTGAGGGCTCAGTGCAAAACAATGGTACATACCTTTATAAATTTATGTAGTTACCATGGTTTTACACTGAGCCCTCGTTTTGCAAAGCTGTCGTTAAAGTTATGAAAGCACACACATATAATCAAGGTAAATAAGTATTTGTAATATTATATGAAAACTCCTATTTTTACGAAAATTAAAATAAAAATCCCATTTTCAAAGGTACTAAGTGGATTTCTCTATAGCTTATTGTTTTTCATGGAAATATATTATCGTGAAAATATTTGATACATTTAGAACGGTTGCTTGAAATCGTTTGCTGAAACCTGTCTGTGGTTTATACACACATGTCTGATATTCTGATCAGCCATAATGCTATTATCTTCTCACAAACTTTATTTCTCCAGAAGTTAAAATGGAAACTTTCTAGGTATAGATGGACTATCAGTTTGATTGATATACTGTTGGTACTGTCTGGTTACAATGGTGTATGTTTAATCCATTTGTTGAATAGTTAATAAATATTAAAAAATTACTCTCTAAAAATAGTTTAATTTTTGGCATAGATTCAGTAAAACTTGTTATAATACTCAGTACTCAACTTTGTAATTAATCATACCGTATACCAATGGTTTAAATTTTCATGCAAGGGAGGTAATTACACAGTAGTTTAAGATTCTACACAGTCAGGTTACCTCCCTTTAATATTTCTTTAATGCAAGAAAAATGAAATAGAAAGATTAATTAGAAATGTGAACTTAAATGTTTTAAATCTGAAATTATAAGAAGAAAATGTCCTATCTTATGAAAATCTTGAAAATGATTATAAAAATTTCAATGCTTGACTGTGGCGCTTTTCTCTGCCCATATATGTTGTAACTTAAACTTTTTCTGTCATATACTGTATTTATGTTTTGATTCTGTATTGCCTCTTTTCATTCAGTATATGACTTCTCGAACTTATACTGTGTATAAAAGTTCGCGGCTTTAATCAATAAAGCCCAATTTCAATATCAATCTGTGTCGTTCTTATTACAACATACTAGCTACACCAGTCACCATTACCACAAGGATTATAAATGATTTTTATACTGGTATAAAATGTTTTATAACAGAAAGTGGTGAACCTATATACTAATTGTCACTGACTAGCCGCCGTGTTTACCGTATTGGTTTATCGACAACACTCCGTGAATTTGTATCACGCCAGTGGAGCGTGTCTTTGACCGCACATGCGCGCGCATGCGCATCATACTTAACACGGTCACTTGCGTGATCTCCAAAAATCGTATAAGACATTTTTATCAGGCATCGCTGTTATATTTTCGAATGACCTCCACCTCCCTTCCTCCTTCCACTTTGTCGGCTAGTCAGTGTCCTTATCATTCAGGGCGGCGCTTTTCTCTGCCCATATATGTTGTAACTTAAACTTTTTCTGTCATATACTGTATTTATGTTTTGATTCTGTATTGCCTCTTTTCATTCAGTATATGACTTCTCGAACTTATACTGTGTATAAAAGTTCATCTAAAATTGAAAACATTGAAAACTTTTTCATAAGAATATCTTGAAACTGGTTTAATATGACACCCAAATATTAACCGTTAGATCTCAGAATATTACAGAAAGGCAAAATCAAATAGAAAAATATGAAACCCCTGCAAAAGGAAAATATGTAAATAATTTAATTTTAACATTTAATTTTTCCTTTATTGACTTGTTTCACATTCATTTATTTGTTTGCTGTACAAGTATCGTAAATGAAATTCTGGCGTAATTGTACAGTGATATTCTATCAGCACTTATATTTTATTAGCTCAGTCAGTAGAGCACAAGACTAGTAGTCACTACTGATCTCGGGGTTGTGGGTTCGAATCCCGGGCTGGCCAACTAAATTACTAATAGTCTTTCGGATGAGATTTTAAATCAAGGACCCATGTATGGTGCTATACACTGGCATGTAAAAGAACCAGGGATGCTTCTGGAATTGGGGATCTTCTGTATTATGCACTATCCACCAAAAACTAAATCTACTAAAACTTCTGGGGGCCTCACCCATATGGATTATCCGGTGGCGAGGATAAAGAACAGCAATAAATCAGTGATATTCATGTTAGTCTATCTCTAATTACAGAACTGTACTTCCAACGAGTTGTTCAACAAGGCAACTTAGAGCCACTTGATACCATTTTCGTTAAAAATGTCAAAGAAGGCGGTCCAGCACATATAGCGGGCTTGAACCCAGGAGATCGTATAATCTCAGTGAATGGGGAACCAGTAACGGGCAAGTCGTATGGTCAGGTGATCAACTTGATACAACAGACTCCCAAGGATCTCAGCGTACTTGTTGTACCGAAAGAAGACGATATATTACAACAGGTAAGATATAACAATAAACTGGCTGCAGGTTCATCATGTTTAGCAGATTAATTATATGAGCCTTTTAAACATGGAGATGCATACATGCCAGATCTCCTGCATCATGTGTGAGGCTGCTGCATTTGAGACTATACTCCTGCATGATCTGAGGCAAATTAATCAAATTCATGCATTCACACATTTCTTGGAAATATGGAACCTGATTATTTTTGTTTAAATTGTGAAAGTATTGACAAATATTAGTTTGAATTGCTTCATGGAGCTTGTATGATATTGTCTTACAAGTTAAATTAGTGAAAAGTGCTTAAAACTCAATTTATAGGAGTTTCAAGTTTGAGCATTGTAAATCTCCTGCATTGTAATGAAAATTCCTTCCACTCTTATCTCGGCTACAGGGGTCAGCAAAACTTGGCATGTATTGAGATGAGACCAACTTTTTAACTCAATTACTTCCCTTGCAATTAATGTACTACCTATCAAGAAGGCTTTGCTAGGGTCTTCAAACATGCAGGTTGGCCAACAACAGCAGATGACCCCAATTGATTTTGAGGTCAAAGAACAAGGTCACTGTGACCTTTGCCATTTCTGACTATTGAGTAGCCATGAGGCAAACATGTTTTACAAACTTCTCTTATTTACTGTAAATTTGGTAAATTTCAATGAACTAAGTTTGCTTGTCTCCAAAACATACCAAAACAGACACTGTCTGAATTCTGTAAATGTTTTGGTAAGTTTAAAAAACATTTCAAGCTTAATTGAGTGATATTTGATTAGAAAAGTAAAATTTATGTTTTATTATTTTCAGGCATATCAATCATCTGGTCAGACGTATGACTCGGAATTCGGTGCCGGGCGGACGGTGAGGGAAGCACCTTATAGTCGTCAGTCTTCAATGGACAATAATCCTTACACAAGTAGTCGTAGTCGAGAAAATCGTGATCGCAAAGTTTTATCTACAAGTAATCTAGATTCTCAATTGTTCGATGGTCCTGACCCGTATGGACATTTTGAACAGGACTTATCATCAAGGCGACAATTAAAGTCATCAACGTCATACACGTCTGGATTAAGTGTTTTTCGTGACCAACCAACAGAGGACAATATGAATAAGACGGTGTTTTTAGATCGTAGGAGAGAGTTTGAAACTCGAGCAGCTCAGGAAAATGTTAATCCTAATGCATCTAAAACCTACTCGTTTGGTCTGTATTTTCCGAAAAAGGAAAATCATGTTAGTAGTGCGGAAAATTTGTCCCGTTCTGTGATGATACGGCGGTCTAAGGAAAGTGTTTTACAGTCTACAGATTCACAGGAAAATATATCAAAACTGCAGGCTTCCAAAACACGTAATGTGCCTATTGAATATCGTCATAGTGACGCATCAGAACCCAAAGTGGAACGGTACAGATCACAGGAAGTGTTAACACGAGACCACGATGGTCGATCTAGTCATCAAAGTCAGGGTAGTACAATACGACACAGTTTTCCCGATTCGGTTCAAATCTGGACAACACCGTCACGTCGGGGTAATGAAAATAACAGTCCATATGGCATTGACCACGGTACACCGACTCCGGATAGCTCTCCAAATAAAAGAGATTCATATAACGGACGACAATATGTCCCAGTGATTAATGAATCTTCTATATCGAAGAGTCAACAAATGTCTGCTAGTGTTGATAGTATTGACCCGAGATCTAATATCTATCACACGGAACATCATCTACGAACCTCGTACAATAACGCCTCACATTCTGAGCAACAAAATCAAACACAACCCTCCCCAAGTCGTACTTTTATAGTCAAAATAGGTGATAAACATGAACGCAGTAGTACTCCTAACGTTGCCCAGAATCAGGCGGGCAATCATTCCTATGGTGCTGCTTTTGCAGTCACACGGTCTCCGGCTCCGACTGAAATTGAAATCAGACAAAAACGGGAACCAAGAATTTTGGTTTCTCATAGAAAAAAGCAGTTCGAAGATAGAAAAGATGTTACACCGCCTCCAACCACGACTACTCCGATAAATCAAAACAGATATAAAACAGAGATTGAAAAAATCACAACATTTAGAAAGTTTGATGGAATTCAAGCGAGACTTGCCAGTTTTGAAAAAAGTACAAACAGTATAGATGGTGGGAATAGATCTCGCTCACAGACGCCAGTATCCGGACCATCTCTCAGTAAGGTACGTCAGATGTCGCAGGAGCGCTTGAAATCACCCGAACCTTTACAAAACACTAATACTCAGTTTACTCAGGGAAGCAGCCAATCAAATTTCACCGATTCTGCTCCAATCAGAATATACGTCTCACAAGGCACCTCAAACACTTCAGGATCTCCTATTGTAGAAATTGTTCCAATGCAGTCATCCTCGTACGAGATAACGGAGCCAAGAGGTCAAGGTCAATATGTGACCCATAGCAACCAGACAGACATTTCTGTAGAAGCTCGTGATCAGACTGACGGAGAGTCAGGCCAGAAACCCGTACGGAAAGCCTCGTTTCTGTCAGCAGTCAATGCACCGTACAGTAGATGTAAGTATAGTGTAGTACATATATATCTATAGATTGTCGATATACTGTGAAATCATTGATTTTTGTGGGGGATTAAATTTCGTGGGTTTCGTGGTTCATCTTCTACCACAAAATTTAATCCCATCAAACAATAATTTTGACCCTTGTATTTATTACCTGAAATGCAAAATCCACAAATTAACGTCTCATCGAAATAGTCTTTTTTACCAAAACCACGAAATTTCGTCCTGTCGAAGTTAAATGATTTTACAATATTGTCATTGTGGTCTATTTATTGTACCCTTGAACTTAATATTTGCAGCTTTAAGCACATAGATTGTAAATATTGTGTGAATTTGTGAATATGTGTTTGTTTTTCATGTAGTTGTAAAATTGTAAAATATTTTATTCACATTGTGGATGTTATTTGTTTGTAGTTGTGAGTAAGCAATGTTGAATGTTTTCATAAATGTGGTGTATGTATACATGGATATTTTTAGTTTTACAAAGCTAACTTAGTGCGCATTTGCATTTACTGGCAGATAAAGTGCATAATTTTAGGGAAATGAGTTTAAAATACTCAAGTTTAAAGTGATTAGTTCAATTTTAGGACATTTTTTATTTATTATGAAAGCAAACTAAGAAATCAATTCATAATTACAGAACATGCATTTTATACAACATTTTAGTAAAATTCAGGTTCATACTAGGGAAAAAGCAGTTATTGAGTTTTCTTGGTACATACCTGAACCTAGATAATTGGGAGAGGGTAAAGTTCACCTCTTAAAAATATTGCTTGTTTTGTTGTACATTTGTGAATATTGTGTCATTGTGAATATTATGTGATGTGAATATTTTGCATTATTTTGGATATTTTTGTGTCATTAGGAATGTTGCACACGTATAGTTATGAATATTGTGAACTTGGCTTTATTAGTTTGATATTGTTTAGTACTATTGTTGTGATTGTTGTAGATCTGCCTCAAACTGGATATGAGAATGAAACGCCGATGTCCGACTTGACCCCTAAATCGTCACGTACCTTCTTGTCCAATCAGAATGTCTCGAGAGATCTGAGAGAAGGAAGTGCCACGCCCACAAATTTCCAGTGGACATCTCGGACACCAAGCCCCGCTCGTGGTAGTTGCTTTTTATGAAATATTTCTCTAATTTCAGACATTGCTATCTTTGTTGTAAAATTAGTGTTATTTTGTTTAGTGAATATTCTCGTCCCTGTCACATGGAAATTGGATGCATTCAGATCTGTATGGGCGTCATACAAAGAATAAGATGCCTGATGAGTCAGAGTCCAAAAATTTGCTCCAATTACTTGTGTGAATGCCGTTGACACTGGCCAAGTGTCCAATTTTCAAGTGACTAGAGTTGGGACCTTGTAAGCTTTATAAATGTAATGCATGAATTGCTACATATCGGTTTGAATTCAATGTTTTAGCTACACTGCTATAGATGCTTTTATAGAACTATCACATAGAATGGTTTATCAGTGAAAGAATGGAGATGTTATAAATCAGTTTGAAGATCAGTCTCATAATTCAAGCAATTGATTGGTTGGTTTTAAACTGAATTAGAAATTGTCCAATGACAAAGCATCATTATGAGACTGGTTTTCAAGCTTTTAAGTTTTATTACCATAAACTTTATTCCTCCCTCAATATACTGTGAGTTTTATCTATCGTCACTACCAAGTTCTCGTAAGTTTGAGACATGTGACTGACTAACCAACAATATTAATGTTTGGGTTTATTGGGGTGAAAATCCAAAATTTTATATTTACTTACTGAACAAAAAATGGTTCTGCAAGATATGCAAAACTGAAATTATGAAATTAAATTAAAGCACAGAAAGATGGATATGGTATAAAACTGTTCCATCAAACATATACTGTCACCAAGCTGAATTAGTCTAGTTTTCCTTTATTTTGTGTTAATAAGGCTGAGCTATTTAGTCAAGTTTTACATCAAACAGTTGAATGCTGTTTCTATAGTAATAACTTTCTGTTTTACAACTTTATTCGTTCATATTTATAATGATTTATATTCCTTTATTCATTCATATTTATAATGATTTATATTCCTTTATTCATTCATATTTATAATGATTTATATTCCTTTATTCATTCATATTTATAATGATTTATATTCCTTTATTCATTCATATTTATAATGATTTATATTCCTTTATTCATTCATATTTATAATGATTTATATTCCTTTATTCATTCATATTTATAATGATTTATATTCCTTTATTCATTCATATTTATAATGATTTATATTCCTTTATTCATTCATATTTATAATGATTTATATTCCCCATATTTATATTTTCCCATGTTTACAATTGCAGCTATGTCACCAACGAGTATGAGTTCACCGGGCATGGCTGTATCTTCTATTTCTGTATCCCCAGCAACAGGATCTCATGTAAGATTGAGAAACAAACCAGAAAGTAAGTATACATCATAATCTCTGACGCTACAGTTCATATAATTTAATATAATAATGTAAACTGATTTAATACAATCATCTGGCTGATAAGTACATTATTTTGGATTTTTCATGTTGAACATTTTTTCATGGAAGGGAATAAGTTTGAAAAACTGCCTAAAATGTTCAAGTTCTTAATACGTTAGTGCTGACTAAACTGAACTCTATATCTACAAAAATGTAAAGTTGTGACTAGTGAATACTACTATGTATTCTATCTCTAAAGGGGCCATTACCTAGAGGTCATGGAGATCTATACTAAATTTGCATGCTTTTAACTATTCTATTCGGAAATGCTGACCATAAAGGGTTTTGTGATTAAGCATGTTTTGTCACAGATTTATACACATGTGCCTATATTTATGTGGTGTTTTGTCAGTTTCAGCTGAGGATTATGAGACAAAGTTACATCGTAGGACATCATACTTGATGGCTACAGCTAAAGATAGGGCCGCAGTTAATCTTACAATGTCACCTAACTCTACTGTTCCACTGGATCCAAAGTGAGTATCATCTTCCAGCAGCCTGTTCTAATACTAGTATGCTTAATAGTGTAAATTCATTGAATTTCGTTTTGACATTAATTTGACTTTTCATTTTAGGAAATTAACTCCAAGGGTCAAAATAATTTTTTGACTGGATTTATTTCGTGGCTGAAGGGAACCACAAACTCCATGAAATTTAATCCCCCACGAAAATTAATGATTTTTACAGTATGTCACGCATTATAACATTTATATTCATGTACGTGTACATACAATTATGTGTAAGTTGTAGGGCTTCAAGCCTTATGTTTGAAATAAATATTTCTCCATCTAAGATATAAATTAAAATTCCTATTCAAATTATATTGCAGTACCCCTGCTACACTGAGCAAACATAAAAGTATGAGGAAGCTGAAGGACTTCTTTGGTGAAAAGGTTTGTATATTAATTGTCATTATTCTACTTATATTGTTATATAACTAATCAACTCACAACTTTATAAAGAAAAGAAGAGCATGGTGTCTTATGGACAGTTGTTTAAAAACAGTTACCAATTTTCAAGGGCTGCCACTCAACCACCCTTTGACATTTTAACTTTCCCTTGTCATTGGGCTTCCTCATGAAACCTTCATTTGGGTCTCCCTGGGGAGACTATTTCTCTCCTGTGGGTGGGGCAGTCAACATTGCTCTGCATCGCCCAGGAAATAATGTGATAAGTCCTTGCTCCTGCAGTTTGCACACTCATCTAAAATCTAGTAAGCAAACAGTTATTATAGATGTGTACGTCCATACTCATGTTCATTCTCTCTATGTATGTGTACATGTATTATTACAGACACCTAAGATAGTTGAAGCACAAGAAAGGAAGATACCAGATCCAGCCAGTCCTATACAACAAGTCACTAAGGAAGGCAGTTTATGTGTCAAGGTTGATATGATTGATGGGAAGGTATGGTATATGACATTTCTTTAATGCCTCGGTCCCATTCAGATTGTTTTGCCTCAGCCATGTACTCCCAATTTGCATCAGAATGCATCCGGAATAGGGTCTAGGGGAAGCTTTGGTATAATCATTAGAAAATTTGACAAATCGAGATGCCTCCCGAAGCTAATTTATTTAAATTGGGATTACATCGTCAAGGCCAATGAATTTGTGGGACCTAGACACAAACCCTTTTATCACTTACATGATAAAAAAACTTGAAGGTGACACAATTCAAGAAATATTCCTCCAGGTCTGAGGTGATTGCCCAATCTGGCTTGGAAAAAGAATGACAATTTACTTACTACTGTCTGAAGTGAAAGCAAACAAACTACAATGCAGGAAAGAGAATAATCCACTTCCAATTAATGTAGTCTTTAGATTACTTTCCACTCTTCAATGTTCATTTGTATCAATTTTGACTAGATGGGTAAAAAAACCACCCACACTAATTGACAATTATAAATTGGCCAGGACAAGCAATAAAAGAGACAGGTAAAGAAGCTGATTTCACTGATTTATTTACATTTATGTTATTTACAGCGAGCCAGTGATCGTTCATGGCGTCCAGTATGGGCCGTATTGAGAGGTCATGCACTGTATCTATGTAAGGAACGCAGGGATCCAGCCAATGTAAGTATACTGTATACATGTTTATATATCTATATGTTGTTGTTGTCACAGGCTTTGATCATTCTTGTAGGAATATTATTGTAAAAACTGTTCAAAACATCAATGTTTTACTGTATATTACAATTTCTGATTTAGAAAAGTCTTGTAGGAATATTATATCTCAGAACTTCGATGCCACAAACTACCTTCAGATTGGGAAAAAGTTCCTGTACAAGGTATCTTCTGTTTACTTGTACAGTCTCATATTGCTGGGACTGTAGAACCAGTTTGTAGAACCTTAGGAGCATTTGAAGAGATTGATACGATTTAACAAAATAAAAACTGCTTACAAAAATGATCAAGGTCTGTAAGTATGTTGATGATATTGTGTATACATTGATGTTGTATACATGGCCTTGATTTCTTAAAGCATCGCAAGTACAAATGACCGCTCAAATTGAGATTTTACTCAAACTTGATGTTGAATTTGAGATCAATCTGACGATGGACCTCCTAATATTGTACCGATTTTAAATCAGAGCAATATTTATGTTTCTTGACACCAATTTTGAGTCCAGTCTCACATAGAAATTCGCAGAGACATTCAATGAAATAATTGAGATGAGTTTTAACTTAGATTGCGATGCTTAGGGTGATAGGGCCGTATAACCTGACTATAAAAGGAAACCTGGGTACATGTAGTATTGTATGTGTGTTGTCTATCAATGGGTCTACATTCTATTGTATATATTGTATATTGTTGCCATGGAAATAGCTAGTTTATTGATCACATCTGGCATGTGGGTTGTATCGTATTATATGGTACCTGTGTTTAATGTATGGTTCATGGTATGTATGTTGTAACCATATCGTACAAATATGTATCCCATACTGGTTCACTACTCATGTTTGACAGCGAAATAAGAATGTCAATCCAATCAATTCAACATCATTTCATCTAATTAGGTTGTTTTTGGGGTTTTAGACTGTTTGGTCAAATAAAACTAACAACAAATGTAGTATGCTGTATTTTGTCTCGATTTTATCATCACTGCAAATGAAAGACTTCACTGTAACACTTCCTTATACATCCGTACACTCATACCTGCCAAGCTAGTTAAATCCAAAATAGGAGTGATAAAGCAAAACATGTCAAAAGATTCACTTAAATGTAATTTAAAAGGGATTTAGATGCATAAACAAGGAATGTATTAATTCTAGTTTATAAATATGGGACAGAAGATCATAAAATGAATCTAATGTACCTTTGTTCAAAGTTAGCTGAACTTGGTAAGAAATTAACGATGAAAATAGGAGTAACTCCACTTTAATAGGAGTACTTGGCAGATATGCATACACTGCTTGTTTGGTGTTCTATGTTGTTACCATGTAACTCTATGCTTGTATTAAGCTTACATTTGGTATATATTTATGTTGAATCTTCTTGCAGTATGTTGTACACGCACTATCTGTAAGAGTGCGTGTAGGGTCAGGACAGGTTGGTATAGTATTAGAGTGATCTCCCCTTGCAAGCATTTTGTCACCCTGATCAATGCATTGTCTGCTCGCGCTTCTCTTACATTGCTTTATATTCTATGCTCACCTCAGCATAAAGTGTTAATATGGTGAGCTATTGTGGTCAGTTTATGTCCGATTGATTTGTGCTTCCTGAATGCAAGCTTTAGCTTCTAAATATACAAGATTACTATTATACAAGTATCATCATGTTATTCAGGAACTTTAATAAACATGTACATGTTGAAAAACATACACTTGTGGACATTATTTCATATATAGCTACACTTTATGTTATTCTGTTCTTTTCCTTCAACCTTTTACCTTCTGTGTCATTAAGAAACTTGGATATACAGGTCAAAACTTATACTTGGCTGTGGAAATATATGACATCTTTTTCTAGTATGTATCAAAATATTCTGGTGAGCGACTCATGGCCTCTAGTTAAAAAAGAGTTAAAAGTTTACAATAATTATTTTAAATCCAACTGTATAAAAACATATTTTTGTGATTTTCTGCTTATAATCTAATGTAAACAGACAAATTTTAAGTACTAGTAATTTATTCAGAATATCCAACCAGTTGATTGTGTTGCCTGTAGTTGCTAGTTAGTGATTGTTGTTTTGCTTATTTAGATTCCAGTTTGAGCGAGAGTTTTGCTTATTTAGATTCCAGTTCGAGTGAGAGTTTTGCTTATTTAGAATCCAGTTTGAGCCAGAGTTTCGCTTATTATTGGATTCCAGTTTGTGCCAGAGTTTCGCTTATTATTGGATTCCAGTTTGAGCCAGAGTTTTGCTTATTTAGATTCCAGTTTGAGCGAGAGATTTCAGTTTGTGCTGACTTCCTTATTGTGTGGCTTCTGCTTTAAACTGATCAGAAAACTGATTGTCGCAATTTTATGCCTTGATCCCACTGAGACTTTTTTGGTTCAGCGATGTATTTCCAATTTAATAAATGGGCATCGAAAGGCATCGGGAAGTCCTCGTGGTCTAGGGAAACCTCAGGAATTGTAATTAAATCGACCTGGGCTCTTGGACTAATAGTGATATCCCTGTTCCCAATGACTACTGACGCTTTTTTATTACAATCGGGAGTACATCACCAAGCGAACAAAATACTCAGTGAGACCAACGCATTAACTTTTAAGCTTATAGAAATTACTAGTTGTGAGATGCACAATTTGCTGTGTTAAACATTTTACTATTAGTAGAAATTTATCCAAGTTACCAAGGTTTATTAGGGAAATAAAGAATACCAGTCTATGAACAGAGCCTTATGATTGGTCTGTATTTAGTCTGTGCACTAAAACAACCAATCAGAGGATTGTGTTTTAGACTGGTTTCCTAGTTTAGCATTATAATCTAGGTGTTAAATATTTGATTATGGTCCTAAATAAAATGTGTTTTTTTACCTGAATTGACTATAGCTTTAATTTATAAATTGTAAATTGTCTTATTTAAATATGTGAAATTCAGAATTTATGAAATACAAAACTTTTTTGTCCATACTTCATTTAAAATCATAAAGTTACTCCTGCTTTATCCAGTCACTTCCGGCAAAATCGGCCCGATAACAGGGTGCCGATTAACAATTTCAATAAACCGTCAATAGGTCATGTGACTTGCAATAAACCGTCAAGTGGTCATGTGACTTGCAATAAACGGACACCTCATCACGTGATCTGACGGACTTCTTCTTAAAGCGGAGTCGCCGGCTGAAACTCTGTACCCGAGGATGAGGTTTTCCTTTTTAAAATAAGCTTTGGTCGATCAACAATTGTTCTACGACTTGCCTGCATGTACATGACGTTATCAAGATGTCCGACGTTGTTGTTTTGTCGTGACGTCAGTGAGACATTACGCACAAATAATGAAAAGGCAAATAAATAGTCCCGACTTTTATTCCCTTTTTAAAGCAGATGTAGTGACCGGATAAATAGAATAATAGGTTAGTGCCGTGGAGTGAGTAAAAGTTTATCCGGCTCGGCTGCGGAAATTATCGGATTCGCCTACGGCTCACCCGATAAATTCCTCCGCCTTGCCAGATAAACTTTCTCATCCACGGCACTAACCTATTATTCTCTATGTATCTGAGTTTGTCAGTCTCACAGCATACATTGCTACTGTAGATATTCTAGGTAATTGTGGCACACTGGTTAGGTGGGGAGTGTTTTCGTGTGTGTTGTTTGACATTACATTTTGGTTGAAGATCGCATTGTTAGTCTGTTCTTTGCTTTTTCGGAGTGATAAAATTTACATGGATATCATTCAACAGTTGCATATAGTCTATAGACATACATTATACATATAAAAGTAAATTATAGAACTCAAACAGCTGATACAGCTGGTACATGGATGCTTAGACAGGATAATTTCTAAGCTTGTATTTGAATTACTGGTACATTGACTATTTCACCAAGTATCATAATTAATGTGCTACTGAGTATTAGGCAAGGGAATTAGATTAAATAGTTACCAAGACTATAGTTACACTGAGGCCACTGGAATAAGGATTGCTATCTAGATTTTTAGGTTTTCAAAATTATAAAAGAATGATGAATAACCTCATAGATATTCATTTTTTCTGAATCCTTGATTTATTATAATATCAAAAATGTTTGGCTTAATTTGACATAAGAAATGGTTTATTTTGTTTACAGTATATTGAAATATAAATATAATTATAGAGATACATGTAGTTACATAGTGATAGAAAGTTAATGTTTTTATCTGTAATTATTGTATGTTTTATCTATTTTCAGCAAACCAATATATTTTCCTACGATGAGCAGCCGATCTCTATCAAATCATGTATCGTTGATATCGCTCATAGTTACACAAAACGTAAGAATGTATTTCGTATGAAGACATACAATGGTTCGGAATACTTGTTTCAAGCAGACGATCAGATAGACATGTTGTCTTGGATTGAGAAGATCAAAGCAAACAATGATCCGGACTCAGATGTAAGTATTCAATACAGGAAATCCCTAATGTTACAACCTCTCAAGGGACCAAAATGGTCAGCTCATTTAGTAGGCTTTATTTCTTAGATAAATACAAAACAAAAATTGTGCGAACTTGATGTCAAAAGTAAATGTATTTTAAATATACATAAGTGATGGGTATTTGGCTGCCATTTTATTTCTAATTTGCATCAATTTTTTTGGCTTTATTTTCAAAGTAAAAGATGCTTCATGTAGACGCACTCAGGGTCCTACAGTTCCGGATATCTGGATTTGCTGCACAGCTAATATAAGTTATTCAACGAAAAAAGTTTTGACAAAGTTGCGGTCAATTTGAAGTTGCATAATGATTATTTAGTCAATTAGGTATTTTTAACATTAGCTATAAGGCTCTTCTCCAGTATCAACTATTAGCAAATGTTTTCAACTTTCACCATTGAATTATCTCCAACATTACATGGTATTTGGTATAAATACTGTTGCTATATTGTAGGCATGTGGGGTGACAAGCAGTGAGTTGATTCTACGTAAAAGTCAGGAAGTTGTTGAGACGGCAGCTCCTTCTTCAATGAAGACATCACCACCTCAGTCCCAGAAAACGAGTAAAAAGTTATCAGTATTGTCAATCAAACAGAAGATCCCACACTCACCGAGCCTTAAACGCAGGAAAACTACCTCAGGAGATAAAGGTATGTGTGATAGGATATTCTGAGGAAGTAAAAGTCAAAGTTATTTTTTTCATTCTGATGTACATAAGTTTTAATATAGATTAGTGATAAAATGTTAAGGTCAATGATAAATTTTGTTTGCAACAATGTCATGTGCAATTATTTAAAAGGTGTTAAATGTTGGACTATTTTCCATTGCTCATTTTGATCAATCGAATATTAATAATTTCTATAGTATATGACTAAGTGGATGAGATATCCTTGAATTTACGTCCCAACTTAATGATCGTTTTCATTGCAACCACAAAATTTAATCCCATTGAAATAAAATGATTTTGCAGTATAATGTAATACGTAATTTATTTTATACATTTAGATGAGTCTGGTAAACCTAAGACTTGGAAGGGAAAGTTAGGGAAGAGTATAAAGAAACAGTTTGGTTCAAGTCCTGCTGCTGTTGATAGAATAACACCTGTACCTGAGTCTACCGGTATGTTTGGTGTACCGTTAGATGATTGTACGCCCTCTCCAAATAATGAGGTATGTTAACATTATTAATGCTGAGTTATCTGTAATTTAATAGTATTATTTAGGCCCCCAATCTTTGAAGAGGGTAGATTGCTTAGGTCATACCTGTGTTTCTGTTGGTCGGTAGACCAAATTATACAATTTCTCCAGAGCACTTGTTCAAACTTTACCTTGAGGTGGGTCATCAACAATAGCTGACCTCTATTCCCTTTGAGGTCAGTAGGTCAAGGTCCCCATGACCTCTAACATTTCTCAGAATCTGACTATATGGCTGCCATTATATTATGCCTTTTACAAAGATCTCTTGTTTTGCATGCTTAGAAATTATAGCTCCCTTGGCTATGTCTGCCTCATTATACTGTTTCAAAATCTCAAATATTTCCAATTGAAAGACATAAACTTGTTTTAAATTCACTGTCGAATATCATAACATTGATAGTTAAGATATTTATGACGAATATTAGTTTTGTTTAAGCTGAAAAATTTGTTAATGATCATGAATTTTTAATAAAAAATATAAACATCAGCCAGTCTTTATGTCTACCTATCACTTGTTGGCATTCTTGCGATTTTCATTCTTCTATGCTAACTGATACACCCACTGTTTTGGTTCCACAGTTTGTGCCTCTGGTTGTTGACCTGTGTATACAGATAGTTGAAGCTAAAGGTCTAGAGATGACGGGAGTATACCGTATCCCGGGTAACAAGGCTGCTGTTACACTGCTTCAAGAGGAATTCAACAAGGTAACACTTCTATATGTGATTTAATCTTGCTTATTTCACGAAATTGAAGAGTTTTTATGCCCCCGTAACGATAGATGGGGAGGCATATAGTGATTCACCTATCCATTCGTCTGTCCGCCCTGGTTAACCCAAATTGACTGTGTCTTCTAGCACTAATATGTCTTGCTACAAAGCTTTCAAACTTGCATGGATGTTGTATATGACCACTCTCCACACGCCTGTATCACCTGACTCCATTTTGACCTTCACCTAATTTTGGACTTAGACTTATTGAAATAGCTTCCACGGGGGCATAAGCGTTTATTGAACACAGTCTTGTTTATTTTAAACAGTCTCCTTGGCCCATAATATGATTAGGGCTATTATTCACAAAGCATCTTATGGGAAAACTTTTGTTACTTAAGATTCTTTGTGAATACCATCCTTGATACAAATACACTGAATGCGAGAGGGTCGTGAACTCATACCATAACTGTGATGCTTCTCATTTTTGTGCCCACACCATATTTGAGGGGATGGTGTTTAGATGTTTTAGCCTACAGTCAAGCCTGGATATAACACACCGACAGTTTCATATATTGACATCAAGTTATGGGAGCACAGTGTTTTAACTTGACCAATGGAAAAAAGACAATTTGTTGATACTTTTAAATCCTTCAACCAAACCTACGATAGTCCAACAGGATTCAATCAAAATGTTTCATATCTTATCAGGCATGTAGTATTAAATGTGTGTATATGTTACAGGGCATCGAAGCTATGAACTTGGAACATGAGAAATGGTCAGATGTTAATGTCATCAGTAGTTTACTCAAATCTTTCTTCAGAGAGCTACCCGAACCTTTGATACCAGATGGTTAGTATTTTTATTATTTTTGTATCAAAACTATGTATAGTTTTGAAAATTAAAAAGTTTATGTTATAGTGCTGTTGTCATCCAAATCGATAGCAATATTAGAAATGTCTATACTAGGGATGGGTTAATCGGTCAACCAGTCTTTAGCAGTCAGTATGATTGCTTAAAGTAGGTCGATGTTCTACACAGGCTTAGTTAATGTAAAATTACCAATTTACTTTGACTTATTTTATTGACAGGTGGTTGTTTCAATCCTCTTTGATTGTTTTGTATTTTACTCAGTCAGTCTGTATGTCTTAATTTTATTGTTAATTAGTCTTAATAGTCATGTTTATTAGAATTCATTTTAGAGAAAAAATATTTTTGGAATTTATTAATTCTATACATTGTATTTAATTTTTTTATTCTATATTTAGAACTGTATCAACCATTTATCGATGCCAACAGAATAGATCATGCTGAGAAACGTATGTTGAAGTTAAAACGTCTGATACATGAACTACCAGAACATCATTTTGAAACATTTAAACATCTTGCCAAACATCTCAACAAAGTAGCTCTGTATGGAGATATCAATAGGGTATGTTACTTCATCTAGTGATTCTGATAGCATCCTGATAATTATGGATAAGTCAATCTACTGTAAAATCATTAATTTTCGTGGGGGATTTAATTTCGTGGATTTCGTGGTTCATCTCAACCACAAACTTTTATCCCAACGAACATAGATTTTGACCCTTAATTTATTACCTGAAATGCAAATCCACGAATTCAAGTCCCAACAAAATCGTCTTTTTTACCAAAACCACGAAATTTCGTCCCAACGAAATTAAATGATTTTACAGTATATAGTATAACCAATACCTATTCCTATGCCTATTCCTTGTTGGGCCCGGAGACATATAGGGCAAGGACTAGAGCCTTCCACTCTTTATCTTTTGCTTTCTTGTCTTAATTCTTCCCGGGTCATGCCAATTTCCTTCATTTCTGTTTGGATTGTTCTTCTCCGTGTGATTTTTGGTGGTCCTCATCTCATTTTGCCTTCTGGTACCATCTGAGAGCAGTCCTTGTTATGTTCTCTTCGGGTTTACGTAGAATGTGTCCGATTCAACCAATACAGTCTAACCAATATTAGGAATAGCATATTGAGATCTTGAACCAGCAATATCACTTTAATTAACATTAAGTATTGTCCACACCATTATCGTTTCAAAATTGTATGCATCCTTTACACAGCTTTGGACACTTGCCATGTTGTTACCAATGATGCGTCCATTAGGCATCTACATTTAACACATGGGAAAGGATAGCATGAATATTTTTGTGGAATACTCCTTATCAACTTTGCCTTTCTGACTTTCAGATGGAAGCTAAGAACTTAGCTATAGTGTTTGGTCCTACATTGATCAGGAAAGCAGACGACAGTATGGTAGCCATGTTTACAGATATGTCAGATCATTGTAAAATCATTGAAAGTATTGTTCTACATGTAAGTATGATTAACTGTGTATTGTGTAACCATGGCAACATTGACATTATTTTCTGTTTTAAACGGTTTAGCTGACGATTCCTAAGTTTCTGATAGATTTGTTGGTATAGTTGCTATAAATGCTGAAGTATGGTCTGTTAATGTTTACTAGAAAATTTTCTTAAACAAACAATGAGCCAATAAGCATAATTATGTTTTACAAAATATTAATCATTTGCCTAAGCCAGTTCACAAAACCAGTACCGAGTAATAAAAATCATACTACCTTTAAGGTTAAATTTAATTTTTTGGTCATATAGTACAGCAGTATTTACCTGTGACTCATGTATCCATGTTCATCTTCAGGTGGATTGGTTCTTTGGATCGTGGGAGAATGATAATATAGTACCTACAGATGATGATGCTACAGAATGTACATCTATAGTGTCAGCACTCACCTCCAGTACCAGAGATGATTCAGGTATATAAGGCTTAACATTTATGCCCCGGCATCTACTGATGCAGGAGGCAAATAGTGACTGTCCCTTCCGTCTGTTACAAAGTTTTGAAAATTTTTTTTTTAAGTCCATCAATGCATTGCTTTCAAACTTGGCATACTTGTTAACAATCATAAACACATCACATAATCTTAGCCATGTAACACTATCAAACATTTCAACAGAAATATGGCCCCCTGAATGACTCAGCAATTTGTTATGGACAAGGATTCCACCGGGTTTACTGAACACAGTCTAGGCTTGGCTTTATATTGTGGTTAATTGGATAGATTACCCATAGTTGTCACAGTTGAGTGTCCTTTGGTTATGACCTGAAAGAATGACACAGGTCAAAATTAAACTATTTTGCAGCATATTGATAATAGTGCTTGCATAAACTTCTGTCTCCGTTTGATATATGGCAACAATGATGCTTTACCTCCACATGTGGAGGAAGATGAAGTCAGGTCAGGTTGGGATACATTCTAGGAAACTGTTTGGTGAATGGGTCGCTGTGTAATACTAAAAAAATGTTTATAAAAAGTGTTAAACCCAAATAATCAGATTGATGATACAAATTGTCTAAATAGAACAAGAGTAGCTCAATGAGATGTGTATGTTAAAAGATTGTTTTTTTTTATTTATTTCAGAGGTGAATCCTAACGAGATAGTGACCAGTATAGTTGAAGCTGCCAACAGGAAATTACGTGGAGAGAATGTTAGTACTACTCCACAGCTGGAGAAACGTAGTGTCTCAGTGTCCGAACAACCTAGTGGATTTAATGAACGCAATATAGATCAGGAAATATACTTGAGAACTAGAAAGATTGAGAGTAGCACTTCTCGTAGTAGTCCTAACCTTGCTGCCATGCAACGGTCTAATGATCTACTGAAAGTCTCAACGACTGAGATTAGTACGGACAGACGGATGGCTAAGTCGCAGGAGTTCGGCGAGAGAGAGTTTTCGGATTTTGATTTTATTGATTCGGAGAAGGAAAATTCTAGTGCATACCTTACTCCGACCACACGTTATTTTTCTGACGATTCCCTGCTTGATAGAAACGATGAGCTGGAATTGTCTCATAGTACTCAGAGTGGTAGTTTTAGCCGACTTAGTCGGGAAACTATTGATAGTTTGAGACGTATTGAACTTGAAGCTCGGGCATTACGTGAGAGAGAAGAACGTCGTCAGAGAGACCTGGAGAAACGAAAGTTAGAAAAACAACGAATTGAGCAGGATATTTTACAAACACAACAAGAACTTGAGATAGAGGAGCGACATAGTGTGGAAGATTTGTTAAATGCTCCAGATTACACAACATTCGGTGTCAGTAAGGATTATCCTAGTAAACGTAGGATAGACCCCAGTGCTTATAGATCTACTCGTACTGGTGATACACGCATGGTTCGAGATGCTAATGGAGGCAAATATTTTGTGGTGAAGGGAAATAACTCTCAGTCTGGTTACACAAGGTCTTCACGTCCTCCGAGGCAGACGAGTGTCGAGTCTCTAGTGATTCAATCAAAACGTACCGGATCATTGGAGAATATGGCCGACGGTCACCCTAGTAATCGTAGTCATGGTCGACCATATGCTCATGTCAGGGCTAGGAAAGGGGATGATAGATCGAAAAGGGATTCTGCAGAGATTAAGCGTAGAAGTGTGAACGGTCTGGCTAGAAGTAGTTCAGTGAGAAGGGGATCCCTAGACTCCCTAATAGACTTAATAGAAAAAAGGGAGAATAGAATGTCGTGGGCATCAACAGATTCTGATGAAGGATTAGATTTGTTGACCACATTAACGTCAACGTTTGATCAGAAATTACAAACTTTATCCAGTCCAAAGTTAACTCAGTCTCTAGCCCCATTACCGCCTCGACGTATGCCTTATAATAACTCAAGTAGTAGTTCTAGTTTAAGTACGAACACAAGTGTCGTGGAATCGACAGATTCACCGATACAGACTATTCAACATCGTTTACCCCCTCAGGTCCCGCTGGCGTCTGTCATGAATCGTGGTAATAGCACGTCAGATTTACCATCCAAACAATACCGTGATCCTAGTCTACACCGTACACCTCCTAAACCTGATACAAAGATTGGACTTGCCACAAGATTTGAACGATCCTCGACCCACAATCCTTTGTATGAAGGTCATAGTGAACCTAACCTGAACAGTATTACCAGAAACTTTGGTGTCAATCTTCAAAGTGACGTCACATACTCTGTGGATAGTGCTGTTATGAATACAAACAATGCTAGTAATACTAGGATGACAGATCGCCATGACAATGGTGGAGATTCTCGCGTCTCATCCGTCATGGTCGTCATTTCGAGTCCGTCTGTGATGTCGGCTGACAGCAGGAAAAGTGCTGGTTACTCAGCGTCACACTACATATCAACGACCCCTGTAATGTCAGCACAGTCAACTCAGTCAAACAATCCAGCTAAGATAGATACTTATCTACCTAAGGCTGCCACCAAGGTGGAGAATCGACCCATATCAAAATCTGAAAAAACTGAAGTGAATGTTAAACTGTCTCGTAGTTTGGATAAGAATAAGGACAATATGATGGTATTACGTGATGGAATTCTGAGCTCAAAGTCAAGGTCAGCTTCCCCACCACCAACAAATCGTAAAAAAGGTGAAAAGAAGAAACATCGTCGCCATACTGTAGGTGGAACTACGGATAGTGAGAATATACGTGCCATGAATGAAGTGTTACATAAAGACGAACCTAGACGCTCGGCGTGGGAACAATTACGTCCCGTTGTTGGGGAACACAGTAACATTGGTCCACATAGTAGCATGTCGACATGGTTACGTAACGAACGACTACGGGGAAGCTCACCTGATCTATCCATGACTCGAAGAGAAAAAGCTTCATTGAAGAAAAATTAACAAATTTTGTCAGTGAATACTTCAAGGTTTTAATTTATATTTTGTACCTTACTGCCTTTAAAATTCTGTTGGTTAAATCTGTACAGGTATAACCACTGGTAGTTTTACCTTGTTACCTTTTATCTCGTATAATTTTAACAAAAACTTGTTTTACTAATAATTATTCTTACATGGAGTCCATTACAATTGCAGAAAATGATTTTAAGTATGAATTTATGAGTAATTTGCGTCAAGCAAGATATTTAGTTTATTTTACTCAAATCTTGAGTTTTAGTTGTTTTAGTTAAAGTTCCAAGTTTGTCACAGTGTGATGACTTGGCCGTCTTAACTCGCAATTCTCCAAGCAATGTATTATGTAGTTTAATTTATTATCATTGTACATTCATCACAGTAAAATACTTATTTATTGAATCATTTTAAAACTCTAGTGAAGATATTATTCTTATTATGATAAATCATAAAATTCATTTTTTTGTTATTTTAATTTCAAGAGGGTTTGTTTCCCCGGTCTACTTGCCACCATCCTCAACCAAATAATCACTCATATATCTCCACATGATACTACCATCAAGTGTATTAGATATTTTGAGAGCTCAGTGCAAAACTATGGTACACGCCTCTGTAAATTGATGTTGTTACCATAGTTTTGCACTGAGCCCTTGATTTAGAGTTCCACACAGTATTAGAGAATCATACATTCAGGAAATGTTTCCCCTCCTTTTTGGGTTTGTTTTCTATCATAAGATACATAGAGAAAATCTAAAATGTAAGTTTTGGAAACCAGTCAATAATTGCAGCTCTTTGATCGGTTGACTCGGAATTCAAATCTAAAATTAACCAATCACAATGCAGTATTTTAGACTGGTCTGCATTCGTTGTTTTAGAACATTAGAACTTTCTACTGCAACATTTTTGTGGTCAGGTTTGTCTACTCTTGCTATTATGAATATTTCAACTTTCGACAAATGAATTATTTCGTATACCATAATAGTAAGGCTAGCAAACTCCCACATTATGTTGGTTTCTGTTTATTTATTTAGCTCATTGACTTTCATCAAGCATAGCTGTTAACTTTTTACATCCTAACAAGTTGTGGCAATGACGTGCGTCAGATATCCCGCCTATTTGCTTGATAATACCAGTATACAAAAAAATAATTTTATACATATCATGAGTCTGTTAAAAGGTATTTGATCATATAACAATGTGATTATTAGACTCAAGCAATTTTATTTTTTTGCTTATACCAGTATACAAGAAATGTAATTTTAAAAACATCATGTGTCCTTTATAAGGTACTCAATATTTTAAAAATGTGATTATTAGACTAAAAACATTCTATTTTCTGAGATTTGAACGCTATGTCATTCTTCTTATTTAACGCTTGTATATTGATCAGTCTTAAAATCTGAAGATTTTGAAAATTGTATTATTTTAGGTTATTTTATCATATCATATGTAACATTCATGTAATTACCTGGTCATTCATCATGCCAAACTGTATATAAAATTGTTATATGTTTTACCATTGTATACTTGTTGATGTTAGTTCATGTAACCCTTGATCTACCGTTCAGTTATTGTTGATATTATTCTGTTAACTAGGTCAATAATGTGCTGGTCATTCTCTTTATAAGTCTAAATAATGGTAATAATTTTATCTTGGGGTCGCGGGTGTTAAACCTTGTGTTTGGGGACCAGTCTGAGAATTCAGCCTTTTCATTGGTCAATTTTAAACATGTGCTCAGAACTCACCAATCAGATGACTGGATTTTAGACTGGTCTTCAGAATTACAATCTTTCATCTCAGAACCTGAAGCCATAACGAAGTACTGTGAACTGGAAGTGTACATGGATATGTATGAAAATTGTCTGTAATCATTTAACATATTGACAAAACTAATAACTCCATCAGTGTGTTTATTGGTGCCTTCAACTGCACAACTTTCTGTTTGCAATTGGTTTTGTGTTAATGCCCCTGCCCCGTCCTTGTACCCTGGTTTCCTGAGATCTGTAGTAATCTTACTGTCTGTATGTTTGTAAAACGTTCTCCTTGTTAAGGGGTTTGGTACATAGGAATAATGTCTGTTCTGTCAAGGTCACCTAGAGGGCATACATCACTCACCAGTGACAGAAGATTGGCCAATTTAGCAGCAGGTCTCAACTCTCTGTCCTTACAACCGGTACCTCCCCAGTGATAAATGTACCATCATGAAACTTTGTAAGAATTCAAGAAATGAACCTAGGGTTGGGTTTTTACTAGCTCCGCGTTTTAGCAGAGTTAAGGGACTTGTTTGAAAATATGTTTTTATGTCGAAATTCTGTTTGTTATTTTTATTCTTTTCTAAATGACAATGGGGTTTTATACTGCATGGTGACATAAGTTTTAAGCACAGACTATGGTGAGGCAGGTTTTAAGCACTGACTATAATATGTTTTATATGAGATATGTTTTAACTTGTACAAGGCTATATTTATACTTGAAATCAATGTTGATTGTTACTGTTAGTTACATACTGTACTAACTACTGTGAAAATAAACTTACAACTTGTTAATACTACATTCTGTTTGTTCTCATTACATATACCATACCCACCAATAACTCCTATTGTAGTGGAGTTACTCCTATTTTTGTTGTTAATTTCTGTTTTTTAAGTTCACCTAACTTTGAACAAAGGTACATTTGATTCAATTTATGATCTTCTTTCCCATATTTATAACCACTAGAATTAATATGTTCCTTGTTTATGCATCTAAATCCTTTTTAAATCACATCTAAGTGCATCTTGTGACATGTTTTGGTTGATCACCCCTTTTTTTGATTTAACTAGCTTGGCAGGTATGCATAGATCTACATGGTGTTAAACATTATGTTGTGTCACAGAGAATTTGACCCGTCATGTTCATGGAACTTCTAATAGCATAATTTAACAGCTGATATATTGTCCATCTTTAAAACCCAGTTGTATGTTTCATACACAGGGAGTATCACATGCCAGATGACAATGTTGACCTTGTCTCTGTAGTATCTGGCATATTTTTGGTACTGGGTCAGATAGTGTAATACTATAAAAATTCTCAATTTTCCTGGACTGTATTCTGGCCAGTATTAACACTAAAAGGAACCAGCAACTTCATATGACTGTGAATCAAACTCGATCTTTGGATTACAAATCAATCCAGCACCCTAACCACTTGACCACAGCTGCGGCTCTGTCACAGAAGAACATAACCAAGTATTCTAACTTGGATCTGCTTGGCCAGAAGGTAACTTAGTTGATAAATAAACGCAGACAGAGATTAAACTAACACAAGTTAGACAAACATGATATTTATTCATTCAAATAAATATCTAAAAAAATAACAATACAATATATAGACAAAGTGAAATGTACAACAGAGTTGGACGATCTGAAACAACCAGACCCCGATTTCCTGAAGCATCTCATTTTGAGCTACATCTCATTTCAAATATTGCCATGTAACGTTTGGATAATGTTCATGGGAGTGTGGACTCATAATTAGCGTCAAAAACAGAAAATATCATTCTTAGAAAATAACAGAAATTTTTAAAAAGCTCTCACTTCAAATTCATCTCAAATTCAGACTTTGATTTAGGCAAAATCTCAATTTGAGATGAGATTTCTACCTGAGATGCTTCTGGAGATGGGACACAGATCAACATAATGATGCCAGAAGTTTTCACTGCCAGAAAGTATAATATGACCACATTAAACCGAGACTTGTCCAAGTCTCAGTTCAACGCTGTTAATGAATATATTGCAATAGTCAAAAGATATACAGTAAAGTAAATAAAAACATGGTTGCTCTCAAAAGCATATGAAAAATCGTAAAACTAAAATTTGTGCACCAAAACTTTGTACCGTATGGTACTAAATATAGTCCACACCTTCATCAACCAAGAATCCTAACCAAAACTTTGATGCATTCTTTGTACAGCTTTAAATGCTTTACAAATTCCCATGAGAAAATCAGGAATCTAAAAGATTTCTGACAACGTAGTATAACATTGTTGTGTATAATTAATGCACAAATGAAGGTAACTGAAATCATTTTAGTTTAAATTTGCAAAGACAATCACATGTAGCATTTCTCCTAAGCAACTATGCCCAGGATAATGTGATGCTAACTTGATAACTTAAATATATATACACTAAAATAACACTGATAAATCATGCATGCTTGATTTTTCAACCTATTCTGGTCATACCAAATTTTCCGGCCTTTCTCGTTATCCTGGGTGCACTATATCACTGATAATATTATACATGATTTTGACAACAACATAACAAATAAAAGACATCAATATAATAAAATTGTTCATCTTCTCCTTCTAATAGGAGGTAAGTCATTGGTTTGATATCTTTGTTGCTCTGGTAACGGTGGTTGTGGGGGCCGAGCTTCAGGTAGGGGAGGTCGCCGGGCGTGGCTTGCAGGAGGCGGTACAGGCTGTGGGGCGGAGTTTGGAGGAGGAGCTTTGTAATTTTGTTTATAATATTGAGAACTATATGGACTCGGGGCGGCCTGACTTGTTGATGAGGGCATGCCTGAACTGACTGATGAGGGCATACTTGAACTTGCTGAAACTTTATAAGGGTCAGGGTATGATGATGTAGACCCACTTGATGAAGTTGAACTACTTGTTACAACATTCTTTTGTGAAAGTGATGACTGAATTTTCTTTTTTAACATCTCAGTCTGTTGTCTAATTGATTCTAACAAATTCTGAGTCATAAGATTGCCTGTTTTTGGTGCAGCTGGTTTCTCAGCTTGCTTCCTTTGCGGGGCTGCCACGGGTGACTGATAAGGGGGCGTGGCCACAGATGCTGGAGGATTGTGTGTCGAAGTTACAGTGGATGACTTAGAGTGGTAAGGCTTAGCTGTGGTAGGTGGCTGAGAGTGACGAGGCGGAGCTCCAGCTGATGATGAAGGATGGTGAGGTGGAGCTTTGGAAGATTGAGGGTGGTGGGGCGGGGCTACAGTAGGTGACTGAGAGTGGCGAGGCGCGGCTACAGTAGTTGATGCAGGATGGTGGGGCGGAGCCAGTGGAGATGATGAAGCATAGGAAGGTGGAGCTTTTGAAGATTGAGGGTGGTGGGGAGGCGCTACAGTAGATGATTGAGAATGGCGAGGCGGAGCTACTGAAGTTGATTGAGAGTGATGAGGCGGAGCTACGGAGGAATGAGGGTGGTGGGGTTGTGAGGTGCTAGTTTGTGAAGGGTGTGGATCGAAATGAGATGATACATCAGAGGGATTTAACTGAGAGCTGGAACCAGTCTTTTTAACCTGAAAGAGGACAGGTTTTATACCAGGGGTACCAGTCTGTTGTTGGGGTTCTGCCACAGGTGAGGGGCCCGGGTATTGTTGAGGTGGAATAGACTGGGTCACGGCAGGTGGTGCGTATGAAGTACCCGTGAATTGTTGAGATGGTATGGACTGAGTCACCTCAGGTTGTGTGTACGAGGTACCAGAGAACTGTTGTGGTGGTAAAGGTACGGTAACGGCCGGTTGTCCATAAGGATTACCAGGATATGGCTGTGATGCCATCTGCACAGCAACTTCAGGTTGTGTATAAGTCATACCAGGAATTTGTTGTGACGCCATTTGCTGGGCAATTTCGGGTTGTGTGTAAGTCATACCAGGCAATTGCTGTGACACCATCTGCTGGGCAACTTCGGGTTGTACATATTGGGAACCAGTCCACTGTTGAGGATTCATAGACTGGTTCAGTGCAGGTTGTGCATACATGGTACCAGCCCATTGTTGTGGTACTGCAGGCTGGGTACCAGGTGTTTGTGCATAACTAGTACCAGTCCACTGCTGTGTTGAAACATGAGGTTGCTGCAGTGAAGCCGGAGCAGACGTCATTCCTAACTGAGCTAATACAGACTGAATATCCATTTTTTGAGCATCAGAAACAATATGACTAGTTTGTCCTGGTAAAGATAACATTTGAGCCTGTGCGTATTCTGGAGCGTACAGTACTTGTGGGTTACGTAGAAACGATGGAACACTTTCAGACGACACGCTGGATCCAAAACCAGGTATGCTAGGTTCTGGGGTTGGGTCCATTACGGGTGGCAGTGGCTGGGGTAGTCTTTGCTCCACAGCCGGTGGTAGTGGTTGCGGTGGCCTGTAGTCCATTGTTGGTGGTAGTGGGGGCTGACCGGTCATCTGTTCCATCATAGGTGGCAATGGTTGAGGTGCCGTCTGCTCTATTACTGGCTGTGGTGGTTGCGGGGTACTTACTGAAGGAGGCACCTGAAATCAGAAGTTAATAATTTCATGTAAATTTATTGAATGCTAAGAGACATATTTTCATATCTGTTATAAAACAGATAGAGTATGCTTACATTGGTTGTATCACAATGGCACAAAACTGCTTGAGATTGAACATCACAACTAAAACATGAGGCTGAATGACACAAGCATTTGACCTTGAATATACAAAGCAATCCAGGTGTTTCTAACAGAGCCAAAATTTAACCAACTAGTTTGAACATTGAAGGATGAAGGAAATTGAAATTATGAACTGAACTTTAGAATGAGCAATCTTATAATATTTAAGAATAGGTATCTGTTGTATATTGATGACTTCTATATACTGTACTGTATACTCAAAGATAACATTAGCATTGATATTGCTTTTGATGTATTTTTCCGTGAACCCTGGGTAAATCATGAATTCAACACTATGCTGCGGACATACTTACCTCAGTGGGAGCAGTTTGTGCTTGATGCTGTAACATTGCTTGTGTTAGTGCATCTGACATCTGTGTTGCCATTGACGAGTCAGCACCCAATGCCATCATTGTAGAAGACTGAATATATACAAGTTCAAATAATGATAATGGTGAACAAACCAAATAAACAATCTTGACTAGATAAGTACTGCTTTTGAAACAAGACTGCGTTCAATAATGCTTATGCCCCCGTGGAAGCCATGTCCATAAAAAGCTTAGTCAATTAGGGGCCATTATTCAGTTAAAATGTTTGATAGTGTTACATGGCTTTGAACTATAAGGGACTCATGAAATTATCATGTAAATACTGAAGGGGAGATAATTCAAAAGGTAAGACAGACATAGTTATGGTTCTTGGTCCCTGCACTTCTACAAGCTACCATCTATTTATATATCAAGTTTTAAGGCAATATCTTAAACACTTTTGAAGATACACTCCGGTCAAAATTTTATTCTGAAAATACTAAAGGGGAGATAATTCAAGATTTAAGGCAGACAGAGTTATGGTTCTTAGTAATTGCACTTCTCCAAGTTGCTATCTATTTATATTCAAGGTTTCAAGTCAATATGTTAAATAGTTTTGAAGATATACTCAGAGCAAAATTTGACTATAATAAAAAAAACTAAAGGGGAGATAATTCAAAATTTAAGACACACAAAGTTATTGTTCTTTGTCAATGCACTTCTCCAAGTTGCCATCTATTTATATTTCAAGTTTCAAGTCAATATGTTAAATAGTTTTGAAGATACGCTCCAGACAAAATTGTATTGAAAAATACTACAGGGGAGATAAGTCTAAGTCCAAAATTAGGTCAAGGTGAAGGTCAAAAGGGAGTCAGGTGATACAGGCAGGTGGAGAGTGGTCATATACAATATCCATGCAAGTATGAAAGCTTTGTAGCAAGCCATATTAATGCTAGAAGAAACGGTCAATTTAGGTTAACCAAGAATTTGGCCTTTCAATAAGTCTAAGTCCAAAATTAGGTCAAGGTGAAGGTCAAAATGGAGACAGGTGATACAGGCGCGTGGAGAGTGGCCATATACAACATCCATGCAAGTTTGAAAACTTTGTAGTAAGCCATATTGATGCTAGAAGAAACGGTCAATTTGGGTTAACCAGGCCGGACGGAAGGACGCACAGGTGAATTACTATATGCCTCCCGATCTATCGATACGGGGGCATAAAAAACAACCACTCGTCTCCCCACTGCAACTCCACATGGGTTATCTACTTGATGAGATCAATCATCCTATCACGTTTGAAGACTGGGAGTCAAAAGAAACTCAAGTTATTGAGCCAAAATAGATTGCCAATTTCCAGCCAATGTGACCTTGACCTGCTGATCTAAAAAATAATAGGGATCATCTAATCAATGAGACCATTTATCCTATGAAGTTTGAAGACTGTGAGTTAAAGGGAACTTAAGTTCTTTTAAAAGCGAAAACAGTTATCACATTTTGAGTCACCGTGATCTTTGACCTAAAAAATATAGGGCTACTCTACTCAATGAGACCAATCATCCTATGAAGTTTCATAACTGTTGGTCACATAGTTATCAAGCAGAAATGATCAGCGAAAACAGTTTTCACATTTAGGGTCACCGTGACATTGGCATTTGACCTGCTGACCTAAAAAATTATAGGGATTATCTAATAAATGAGACAATAATTTAGAACCATATTTGATGTTACTTTTCACTTGCTATTCAAACAAAGTTGACTGGACATTGTATTGCCCTTCAGACATTAGCCTAACAGACATGAACATATATAATACATACCAGTTTAGACACAATATCTTGTACACTATCCCCTGGATGCTTGGCAAACTCCTGGTAATAAAGAATAAATAAACATTAAGAATAATTTATTCAAAGACTAACAGTGTGTAATATGCAAAAGTAAATCTTGGTGCACACTAGCCCAGGTCGAAAGATGAGCATAATATATTGTAATTCATTTAGCATGCTGAAATATCAGCAATTATTAATATTTCTTTGTATAGTATTAAGGCTAAAATTTACACCCGAGGAAATGTTAGCTTATTTGGTAGATTCGAGAAATTCACCACTATTTCCATGTTAGGTGTTGAAAATCAAAGGATGACTGTACGGCTGAATTTCTGAAAACCTCCCTCAAAAACTTAACTTTTTTAAGGTTGCAAACTTAAACAATTAGTATACGTATTGCCTAAGGGTAAATAAATATCCATTCTCTCTTCTGTTGGTAAAAAATGTTGGAAAACTCAAAACGTATACATGTATATGATCAGGCATGTGTTAAGGTGAATGGTTCAGCACTAAGATATCATTATAAATCCTGTTCTGCCTACCTCTTGTAAAGCTTTAATGATTAAAGCTTGTTTGGTCGATGCATCCAAATTATCCAAACTTATTCCTTGTTGTGCTGGAGTGTCAGCGGCAGGAACATTTGTCGGTGTGACCCCTACTGATGCTGCAACATTTGGTGGTCTGATGTCACCAGATGATCTATGAAATAATATAATGCATTGTTCATTAAATGGACATGAAATCACGAAAGTAAATAGCCGCGAAAATATTCAGAACATTACATAAAATTGTCTGCCTTTTTTCCATAAAGAAAATCAAGAATAATGAACAACTCTTTTCACAGCCAAAGCTTTACAAGCTGTTATTTTAAATACCCTAAGAAGTGGTAAATCACAAAGGGAGCCACAATGTAGGAGTTTGAAATTGTATGTGTTATATAAGATCAACCTGTAGTGATAGGCCACCACTCATAGCGAAACACAAATTTAGTCTTTTTCACCGTTTTACTATCATTTAAAATCAATAGGGTTATAAATACAGCCTACTAACCACTGGCCAACAGTCATAGGCTACCTGATGTACGATCAAGTAGTGCTACTCAATGTCGCATAAGAGCTGTGCATGAAAGTTTTCTTGCAGACATGAACTGTTGGCTATCACAAAAGGATACCATAGATAAACACATGGATGTAATGTTACATAGAAAATGGAATGTTTTTCATTCTTTTGTACCCATTCGCAAGGCAATGCAAATATTGTTTTGCATTTATTTTGATTATTTCTGTACGTTTTTAGTCACCTTCAGAATGACCATTGCTACATCTACTGAATGAACACAAGGGTACTATAGATTTGCTACTAACCTGAAACCTGGGTCCTCAGAGGGAGGAGCTGCAGCCGAGACTGCGGGTGGTTCTTCCATAGCACGTCGTCGTGCCATCACAGCATCCAGTCTGCGTTTATCTACATCACTTATAGCAGAACCCCGTGATCCACTGTCCCTATAACACAATAATATAACAGTCCACATGACAACAATCTGATCCTTAACAAACTTAATACTGTAAAATCATTAATTTTCGTGGGGGATTAAATTTCGTGGATTTCACTTCAACAACGAAATTTAATCCCAACGAACATTGATTTTGACCCTTGTTTTGTTACCTGAAATGCAAAATCCATGAATTCAAGTGCCAACGAATTTGCCTTTTTTCTCAAAACCACGAAATTTCGTCCCAACGAAATTAAATGATTTTACAGTAACCCACATACTTAGACCATGGTGTTATGTGTTTTAAAATGTGAATAAGTTCAGAACTAAAACACTGACAGCTAAAGGGAGAGAAAATATACTACATACAATGACAAGTAAACTATTACCTGGTACATAATTTATTTCTAAAAAAACAAAGGATTCTTGCAATTACTGAGCTCGTTTTAAAGCACTGTTGAGAATTGTTCAATATAAGCTTGGAATAGTCAACAAATGATGTCTTGGAAATAGTATCCATGGTGGTGACACAATTTATTATAGATTACTAAATGTATGTAATGTAAGATGTAACCAACCTGTCAGCAAATCTCTGTAAGCGTAGATAATCTATATCATCAGTTTGTAGTTGACGTCTCCGTTCCATGATATCTTTGATACGATCATTCTCGAGTTCATTCAGATATTGTCTACGTTCCATTATCCCCTCCACACGACGTCGCTCCGCGTACGGATCATCGAGACGATGATGTCGTCCTAACATTAGATCTTCTAAACGTCCTCTCTCTTCTAACAACCTCCTGTAGTAAGAAATAAAATCTTATAATTTGCCTGATTCTCATTGGTCAATTTTATGATTTCTTTGAAACTGTCCAATCAGAATCCTGGGTTTTGAGATTGGTTTAAAACTCCTCACCCAGATTTACCGAGCATTTGAATCATAATAATTATTGGAAAGTTTCTCTGTAATTCTTATGTGTTATAAACGCGAAAAATTCCCTTTAAATATTACCAAAGTGATCAAACATAAATTATTTTTCAGAGCAGGAGAACAAAGGTTTGAATTCTTGCAGTGTTTGTGCAGCGATGGCCAGGTGGTTCCCCTCTCAGTTAGAGTAATGAAAACCATGATCCTTCCAGCTTGGTGCCTGACATTAAAGGATAGAGATCATAAAGTACAGCAATCAGATTAAGCTGTAAATTGGCAGACCCTTATTATAAGATGACAGACATTTCATATGCGCCAACGTAGCTCAGTGGTTAGCGTGCTCGTCGCCTAATCCAGCGACCCGGGTTTAAACCTAGGCGGAGGCACATATGTACCTGACATATTCAGCAGAAAGTTGACTGGCAAATAAAGGCTATGCTCAGCATTTTGTTTCGGCATTTTTTCATAGATGATCATAAGGACTATCCCATGTCCTAAAGAAAAGGCAAACATTGTGATATCTAGTTGGTTCACAAGCAATAATTGTGAATGAACAACAAACAGAGAACAATCATAAAAGCTCATTTTATTACAGCATGACGGGAGAGCTTATAACTAAAATACTTCAAAGAAATGATTCAATTACCTTTCATAATAGGGGTCATCAACTCTGTAAGGATCAAAGTCCCGTCTGTATGTAACCCTGAAGTCATCATAGGGGTCAGGAGGATACCTGCTTCTATAGTATGGGTCCCGATCATCCCCGGGTCTCGGTCGAACACTCGGTGAATGTCTGTATGGATCTCTCTCATACGCACTGTACGGACGTCTTTCAGGGTCATAGGACCGTCTCTCCGGTGTCGGCTCGTAGGAACGTCTGTCAGGTCTGTCTGGATCTGGCTCATGGGAACGTCTATCGGAACCTTGCCTAGCTCTCTTTATCGGAGGTTCATAGCCATCGGCACCTCGAGAATATGTATCTACAAATACAAACAAACATGGCTTAACAATATACTGTAAAATCATTAATTTTCGTGGGGGATTAAATTTCGTGGATTTCATGGTTCACATAAACCACAAACTTTAATCCCAACGAACATTGATTTTGACCCTTGTTTTTTACCTTAAATGCAAAATCCACGAATTCAAGTGCCAACGAAATTGTCTTTTTTTACCAAAACCAACGAAATTAAATGATTTTACAGTAAAAGAAATCTTAGTATTTGTACTCACAGTGATAAAGACCATGGAGTATTTGGCAAATAAAATGGTAAAATTGGCAACTTTCAAAGGTGGTGTTGACGCTAATTACGTTAATCACTGAGCTGTGGAGGCACAAATGATTAATACACGTTCAATTTGTTAAAAATTTACTATAAAGTGACACATACCATCACCAAACTGTGGTACTATGCCTTTACTAATACCCTTCACCATCTCATCCATCTCATCGGAATATTTCCTCATGTCTTCCTGAAATACAAAACAAGCATAATATATAAATACTGTAGTGCACAGACAAGTTCAACGATTTTTCTTGAACAAAATTATACTGCCTGTGCCTTTAAATTTGGGGAAATTAGCACATCCAATGATAAAAAAAGATTGTTTTGGACTGGTTTCCAAACATATTGTTGTCAACATATTTAACTTACTATAAGATTGCCATCTTCTCCAGCCTCCTTTTCAATTTTAACCTTGACGACAGCGCGACCTAGCTTCTTCTCCGTCTCTAAGACAAAATCTTCCATGTTTTTGTTCATCTCTGACTTCTTCTTTTTAGAGGTAAAAGCTGTTAGATATCTGTATATCACATTATCATTTGCTTCCTGAAAAATACGCACAACTAGAAAAGTGTTTGGCAGAATAGCAGCATATATATCTTCGACAAAGGGCCATAACTCTGGCAATAAGCATCAGACAAAAAATGACGATATAAGGCTGGTACCAACCAACAAAATCACCTGTGTTTCTCTTAGCAAAAAAATATACTGTAAAATCATTAATTTTCGTAGGGGATTAAATTTCGTGGATTTCGTGGTTCACCTCAACCACAAACTTTAATCTCAACGGACATTAATTTTGACCCTTGTTTTATTACCTGAAATGTAAATTCCACGAATTCAAGTCCCAACGAAATTGTCATTTATGGGTGAATATTTGATTAGGTGTCACTCTGTGTCCATGTCTATTAAATATAAGATGCAATACATATTTTGTTTGTCATGTTTTAAAAAATGTTGTTGCAATCTTAAATTGACTTTGTCCCATACTTGTTTCGTGCAAACAAATCGCATTTACTGATTTGGAGGAACATTTGTTGCATTGACCCCCTAATTTGCGTAACGGTGGCGTGTCCGGAAACGACGGTGTGACTTTTCAAAGCAGTATTAAACAACAACTAGATCGATTTAAAAGAGAAGTGTATTGCAGAATATAACAACACATGTATAATAATTGCAAAACAACATTGCTTATTGATAAACACATATTTGTTGATAAATTACAAGGTTTTTAAAATGTGTCCGTAATTTTGTTTGTCGACACCGTTACGTGTTTCAGTCATGATACTTCGGTACGGTTAGGTACGGCATTTTTCAATTTTTCCGTACATGAAACGTCCTTTTATCGTCTACTAGCAAGCGCCTACGTCAATCGTGAAACTTCGACAAATTTCGTGTATCTTCGGTAAATGTGAAAGTTAGGTTTATTGTCTGTCGACACCGTTCATCTTTTTCCTTGACAGTTTGCGGATATACAATTAATTTCACTGCACAATAAAATTAGTATCATGATTTGTAGTAATATGAGAAATCAGGCACATGTTTAGCTATAGAAACACGCCGAATACACGCGTTTAAAGAGTAATTGTCGACACCGTTACGCGTCGACACCGTTACATTTCGTGTCAACACCGTTACGTTTTGTAACGGTGTTGACGTTTTGTAACGGTGTTGACGTTTTGTAACGGTGTCGAGCATGCATATACGGTCTTTGGTATGCATGTCAACACCGTTACGACGTATGGAATCGCCAGTAGTTATGTTCAAACACCATATAGACTTTTACAAGTAAGTACATCTGTTTGAGTATATACCAAGTAAACATATTGGCAGAAAAACCGGGTTTTACTTCACTAAAATGAGAAATTCTAGAGAAATAGAAAGTTTTTTATTATGAAAAAACATGACTTCACACCGTTACGCAAAATTCTACTAGATATGCACCATAACTTCTGTTTTTCTTTAATGTATCGTTTGGTATCCATTATGTTTGTTGGCGTTTGATAGAGTTAAGGGTTTAATAGTTGATGTTCGTGAAAATAAGACAGTTTGAAATGTGTTTGTCCGTAACGGTGTGGACATTTTCAGTTCTTGCGGCCTGATAAATATCACCATACAAGTGTCATCTTTCATTCATTTACTCGGCAAAAGCTTGAGAATTACCTTCATACATGTATCACTTGTACTGACTATCAAAGAAAGCGCTTTGAACACATTCATTTCTCAGTTCCTTTGAAACCCAAATGACACCTAATCAAATATTCACCCTTATACCAAAACCACGAAATTTCGTCCCGACGAAATTAAATGATTTTACAGTAGAACAAACTGATTTTGTGTGGACTTTAGACATGTAAACAAGAATTGGTGTCTATGGGACAAAGGTTTCCCCACATTGCCCACATCATTTCAAATTTGAAAGGATAGGGGATGCCAGATTGGCCTAACATTAATACCCTTCTCAAGCCATAAACATGATTCAATTGACATTATGCAAGTTGTCAATCAATGCAGTTTAAATCAATCTTAACAGTAAATTATAATCACATGATCCAATGGATTTGCTTGAAAACCTTCGCCTAACAACTTCCTTGAACAATCAGGCATAGCGATCTATGCTCTAGTGTTATGTCAATTGACCACTAAGTCAGTAAATATGTGGAAGTTTTGATTTCTACGTACAAAATATTTAAGACGATGTTTGAGTCCTATCAAGTGTGATACGATGGCAGCTTCGTCACATTTAGATTCACACAAGTTACACACGTATCTGGCCATGGCTTTCCTGTCTGGTCTCTGAAACTCGGTCACATATTCCAACCCTGAAATACAAATAAGTAAATAAGCTTATATTTTTTTCTAATTACTAAGGATGATTAAGGATACAAAATTGTTATCCGGACATTCGGTTTGCTATCTGAACTAATATCCAGATACCTGTATCAAAATTAATGTAACAATTCCATGTTTGAATGTAACATAATTTTGTAACCAACATCGTCTTTGTGTATTAGACAGTCTTTGTGTATTAGACAGTATTTGTGTATTAGACAGTCTTTGTGTATTAGACAGTCTTTGTGTATTAGACAGTCTTTTTGTATTAGACAGTCTTTGTGTATTAGACAATTTGAGATTTCATGTCTCAACCCAAGTTTTCTGTAATTTTCTTGTTATATTCCGTTCTACAAGCTAAAACCTAAATTTATTATTCATAGAACTTAGTAAGTAGTAATCACAAGACTCTTTTTTTGGGGGTCAAAAGTCGCTTCTGAATTTTTTAAGTTATACACAGAGTGTTCCATAATATCTGTTACAATTACAACTAAATGCCATGTGAAAATCTTCAATCTCATAATTATGGAAATGACATATCAATGCAAATACTACGGTAAGTACATTTAAGAACACACATTACTGACTACTGATTTTCTTTGGATTTGTTGACTCGCATAAAAATACTTTCTCAAACAGCAGTGAATTATGCACCAGTCAGTTGCATTAATGCCCCCCCCCCCTACCCGGGGATGGGCTGTGAATAGCCGGGGAATTGGCCATGATTTTACAGTGTGTGGGGTTTGTTTTCTCCAAACCAATACACCGGCGACAATATTTAGTTGTCATGGGCCGGGAAAATACCAGATATTTACCATCAGCTGTCTGCTGTAGGGCGGGGAATGGCAGGGGTTTTAAGAACCCTAACATAAAAATCCCCGCCCTACCGGAGGGTGGGGCCGTGGATGCAACTGACTAATGCATTACACAGATATCAAACACAAAACTCACCAACAATAGCAGCATTGGCTTCAGTAAGTATCTGGTCTAATTTCGGCGCTCGTTCTGTTGCCTCACTGATAGTTACAGAGTCCGACTGATACCTCTTCTTAACATGAACTGAAATAATAAACCAAACATACAACAATGATAAATGTAAACTAGCTTGCTTCCATTGACCTGTGATCCCCGTGTTATTTCACGTGATCCCTGTGGTATTTCACGTGATCCCTGTAATATTTCACTCACCTGATTTTGTTAACACATCTGTTGTCAGAAACTCAACATGCTAAACAAAATAATGACACATATTGTACACAAATATAAAATAACTATGATCCATAAAATTCCTACACATTTTATTAAACATCAATCATGCTGTCCCTATGTACATGAACAAGATGGCTGTCATTAGAGTCGTTTGCATTGATAGACCAACACTGCAGTCCTGAGACTACATCATACCAAGTACTCCTATTTTTGTTGTTGAATTCTGGTTTTCAAACCATTAGAATTAATCCATTCCTTGTTTATGCATCTAAATCCCTTTTACACATTTTCACATTTAAGTGTATCTTGTGAAATGTTTTGTTTTATCACTCCTTTTTTGGCAGGCATGCACGTGAGACTATAACATGGCAGTAATGATCTGCTGTTTAATCATTTTGGTAAGAAGTAATTACCAACTTCTGCCCCATTAAAAAACTGATCCGGTCATTAATTTTTATCAAACTTTTCAGTGCTTCTTTTGAAAATTTGAATGAATTTCCCATAAAAGAGGATATTAAGGCTTTTTTCTAAGAAATTTTGTATTTTGCTGATTCAGTCACTATTCAGCAGCATGTAATTGGGGAATTTGTGCTCAGAGATCAATCGAAATTAATGCTGTGTTTCAGACTGATTTCACCTACTTAAAACCACATCCCATCAGCATATCAAATTGAAAGCACACATGTTTTAACCTAGCCAACAGTTTCTTTGATTTAATTTTGAATACTCTCCCTTTACATTGGCATTGCAATCCTGGAATCCGGCATACACCTGGCCCGGTGATTATAAACATTCGAGTACGTACTCCATGCTCCAACTCATACTCCGTACTCCAATTGGAGCATTTCTTAGTTACAAAAACTGCTGTAACTTCTTTATTTCTGAATGAAAACATATGAAATGGGGGTTCATTTTCTTAGTTAGACCATATGCTACTAGTTGGTATTGGTTTTAATGCAAAATTCTGAAAAAGGCTGTTTTTCAAGTTGGAGCATGGAGCATAAGATTGAGAAATGTTTATAATCACTGGGCCTGGTAGTATGTAAGAGTCATGAAACACTCCCATATTTTTTTTAATACATAAATATATCTTGTATCTCAATAGCAAAGTTTTAAATAATTAAAATAACACTTCCACTTTCTTCAAATGTTCTAGCTCATGATCTTCTTCATGAATTTAGTTTTAATTACATATATTTAACTTATAAGTTACATCCATCTTGTTTTCTTAATGTTGTAGTTGGTGTTTAGGAGATGTCCATATAGAGTATCTAGTAGTCTTTGACTCACACCAACATATTCTTTTAAGCATTTATTGAATTGGATTTTTGAACATAAAAAAACAGTCTAAGTATCATATTAACCACGATCTTCAACTAATGGAAACCCCAATATACAACCATCAAATTTGTAAATTGCCAGAAGGGATGTTTCCAGAGGCCGAAACGCACAGAGGCAAATTCTTTCTAGTGTCTATCTGAGGCCTTTTTTCTTTAAAAATATGCATATTTTGAGAATTCCACAAATCTTTACGGCCCAAGATAAGAAATAAAGACAGACAGATGGCCGTTGACTTCAAATAACTAAGCTTAATATCGCCTGCATTGCACAAAAACATTATAACACATGTACATACAGATTGTCTGAAAGGTAAATTTCTAAACACACAACAAAAATAAACCATTTCAACTTAAATAAAGAACATTCTACTAATTACTGTACTGTACTTTTATTAATATAATTCTGCAAATTTTAATCAAAACAAAATACAGAAACAATAATTTGGTTGAAGATACATTCTTGTAGCTGCTTTCTATCTAGTCATCACCATCTAAGGAGCTCTTGACAAATTTGCATCTAGTGAACCTTCTCCAATCCAGATGTTTTGACACAAAAACATCTCCGAAGGCCATAACTTAGGCAAAACTAAAAATGTGTCCATGGGACACAGGTGCCCCCCATCATAGCACATGTCATTATGGGGAATAGAGTTTAAAGTAACAAAGGGCCATAACTCTGGTAAAAATTGATGTAGAAAATTTCCTTCCTCTACAGTCAACTACACATTAGGGTTGATCATCTGTGAAAGTTTGAAAAATATCCAGCCAATGGTTAATGAAAAGTTCAGCACCCAAAAGTTTTCCTAATAGGGTTCATAGCAAAAGTAGCAAAGGGCCATAGCTTTTTATAAAAATTGATGTACGAAAAATTACTTCTTTTATGGTCAACTACATATTGGAGTTGATCATCTGTGAAAATTTGAAGAAATTCCACCCAATGGTAAATGAGGAGTTCAACACACCAGATTTACCTTACGTATGGTAACAAGAGGGCCATGATGACCCAATATCGCTCACCTGATTATACATGACACCCTGCAGTTTTCACCCAAAGGAATAATTTGAACATCTTGGTAGAAAACCACAAGATGATGCTACATACCAATTATCAAAACTCTAGGCAGTGTAGTTTTAGGCAAGAAGATTTTTATATGTTTTCCCTATATAAGTCTATGTAAAACGGTGACCCCCGGGTTGGGCCAATTTTGACCCAGGGGCATAATTTGAAAAATCTTGGTAGAGGACCACTAGATGATGCTACATACCAAATATCAAAGCTCTATGCAGTGTAGTTTTGGACAAGAAGATTTTTATGTGTTTTCCCTATATAAATCTATGTAAAGTGGTGACCCCCTGGGGCTGGGCCAATTTTGACCCCAGGGGCATAATTTGCACAATCTTGGTAGAGTACCACTAGATGATGCTACATACCAAATATCAAAGCTCTAGGCATTGTAGTTTTAGACAAGAAGATTTTTATATGTTTTCCCTATAGGTCACAAACCACCAAATAGAGTTGTTCTTTAACTCAATGTAAAGTGACCTAGGTCAGCCAAAAAAAAAAGTCAACATTTTGTCCATGGGGCACTCTCAAAATCTTTTAATCAATAGAAATAGCATCCAGCTTGAAGAAAATGAAAAAAAAGTAGGAGGGCATGTATCATATAAGAAAAATTTGGTTCGTCAAACGCGGTGAACAGATTTTCTCACATGTACGGATTTACTCACTGTCCGTTAGCCCCAACCTTACTTTCACTTTCATATTTAAGCCAGAATACAAATTTTTTCTGAATAAAACCATTTCACTACATCACATACATGCATACAAAGCATTTAACACCAATTTCATGATTCTGATGCTGATTTGTCAAGACATACCCCCATTTCCAGTCGCTTCAAAGTTTTTTAACGGACTATTTGACTGTATCTGAATTTGGTCCGCGTAGGCATTTAGTGGTTATTTACCTATATAAGTCAAAGTAAAATGGTGACCCCCAGGGTGGGGCCAATTTTGACCCGAGGGGTACAATTTGAAACTCTTTGTAGAGGACCTCTAGCCTATGTGACCTAGTTATGCGATGGACCGGAATTTTTTTAACAACTTAGGTAGAGGTCCAAACAAGGAACATTCATTTTAAGTTTTATCAAATTTGGCCAAGCAGTTTAGGAGGAGAAGTCGTTTGAAGAAATTGTTGACGGACGCATGACGCACGACGGACGACGGACATCTCGGTATGATAACACTCACCATGACCACTTTGTGGTCAGGTGAGCTAAAAATGCACAGTAGCAACATAACAGTCTGAATCTATAGCATAAGCCTACTCCCTAACTCTGCTATTCTTTCAATAATAAGAAAAACAATGTCTCTATTATTATTGTCATAAAACACAATGGCTATCAATACTAGACAACATATCAGTTTTATGAATCTCGACCCTGAATTGTCAAAGCAATACTAGACAACACATCAGCATTCTGATTCACTGGTCCAGTAATCTGTTACTAGGAAAAACTGACGAATGATCTTAAATGTCTGTCTCATACTGTATATAACTGTTCTAGTAAATTGTAGGTTACACTTCAATAACTAAATCTTGTGTAATATCTGTTCCGTGATCTTGACTGTGCAGCATCACTGTTCCAGGAAATACGTTAACATCAGGCATCAATCAATACAATCCTTTTAGGGTATACGTTCACATCATGTCTAGCAGTCCAACACTCCAGAATCATTTCTTCGTACTACTATACTTATTATACTGGTAATATACAATAATTATGCTTACAGATGCCAACATGTTCAACAATGATCCAACTACTGGAGCTCTTGGTACAACAGTGAAAGTATACTATTTAGTTTACTGCCCTTTATCAGAGCAGTATTCTATGTTGAACCACACAGCTTCATGAACCATTTACTAGTATTCCAAATGTGAAGCTGGACATCTCATTTATATGTAAAGACACACATTGTGTTCTAGTGAGATATCCCTAGCAAGGGCTTTCATATCACTCTTTAAACTAACATAAATGTCAAGTTTGACAAAATAATTTGACAAAAAGACCATGTTTCACTCTAGAATTTTCCAAAAAGCCAAGTTTGACTAAATAATTTGACAAAAAGGCCATGTTTCATTGAATTATTTGACAAAAAGGCCAAGTTTCACCGAATAATTTGACAAAAAGGCCAAGTTTCACCGACACCGAATAATTTGACAAAAAGGCCAAGTTTCACTGAATAATTTGACAAGTTCCAATCTAGAGTTTGACAAAAAGGCCAAGTTTCAATCTAGAGTTTGACAAAAAGGCCAAGTTTCAATCTAGAGTTTGACAAAAAGGCCAACTTTGCCTAAAGAATGTTACAAAAAGGCCAAGTTTCACCGAATAATTTGACAAAAAGGCCAAGTTTCACCGACACCGAATAATTTGACAAAAAGGCCAAGTTTCACTGAATAATTTGACAAGTTCCAATCTAGAGTTTGACAAAAAGGCCAAGTTTCAATCTAGAGTTTGACAAAAAGGCCAAGTTTCAATCTAGAGTTTGACAAAAAGGCCAACTTTGCCTAAAGAATGTTACAAAAAGGCCAAGTTTGACTGAATAATTTGACAAAAAGGCCAAGTTGGACTGAATAATTTGACATAAAGGCCAAGTTTCACTGAATAATTTGACAAAAAGGCCAAGTTTCACTCTAGAGTTTGACAGAAAGGCCAAGTTTGACTAAAGAATTTGACAAAAAGGCCAAACTTGTTTCAATCAAGCTGGATAGTTAATTTGACAATTCTTTTACTACAAAACTTCTTGCAATGTTATGATCACAACAGAAATTTTGAGACTTCAGAGACATCTATCTATCTATCAAACAGGCAATAAATTCACCGTTCCTTTAAGGTGAGGAAATTTTGATCCTCTTCTATAACACTTACCTTTGAACTTGCAGCAAAATATCTCCTTGGAAAAGTTGATGAAAAAAGAAATCTTTCAGTGTATTAATACAGACACTTTTATGTTATCTTTGAAACTGTCAATAAAGTTCGATGATATTGTTTATTGTTGGCGTCATCAGTTTACAAAATTTAGTCTTTTTCTAGAGACGAAAATAAAACTATGCACAAGTTTTTCGGCATTCATTTTGAGATAATATTATTTTATTTAGTGTGTGTAGTTCATATAAATTGCGGCATTTTGATTGGTCAAAACAGTCATGCGACCTGTCTTTCATACCCAGATGAAGCAGCTTTGTATAGAAAGTACTTGCACTACCAAACTACATTTTTCATTTAGTAAGCAATTTTGTTAAATAATATTGTATTACACAAACGGTGTTGAAGTGTATATTAAGTGTTTGTATACAATAACGGAAGAGCAGAATAGAAAACTGTAACTCACCACCTTGTCTCGCCCGATCAAGTTTCTGAAAAAAAAAAAAAAACACAATAAATATTTGGTGCAAGATGAAATATAAGATTAAATTTGCCTAAACTTGACTGAATAATGCATATTAATATCAATTTACTGATGTATCAGTTTGACTCATTGTTGCTTTTTTTATTAAGTTTCAGTGAAAGTTTCCAAATCAGCCATTATGATAGTGAATAGTTGACCTTATACTCTATACACTGTAGAAGTTACTTGTCTGAATCAATTATATGTATTACTCTCCTAATTGTCCTTGTTGCTAATTTGACAGTCCAGGTGGTTGCTGGTGAAATAATGGGGACAAAATAGGGGAAAGTAGACATATAAGGACCCCTTTGAAAGGACAAGATTTATATTTTTACCAAAATAATATTTTTCAAACGGACTACGACTATGTAAAATTTGGTGGCATGTACAGTAGTTTTTAAAACTCAAATATAAAACGAATGATTTTACCCGAACATACAAACCATCTGATACCTGATGTCATACCTGAAACATTTCTTTCCATCTAATAAAATTTTCAATTGCATTAATTCTTACACTCTATAGGGGTCTTATCCAGTCATTTTATTTATCAAAATAAACTACTGGTAGTCTCAATCCAGCTACCAGTTCTAGTACTGTTTATTGAATATCCGACAGTTAAGTTACATAGCAAGTTAAGCAAGACAGCGGTGACGAACGACAGTAAAGTCAGTTATCAAAGTAACTTTGCCTTTAAAGCTTTAACATTTTCACTTATTCTCATTTCTTATTTCTAAACTTACAACAAACAAATAATTATACATGACAAAAAATGCGAAAAGGAATTACTCTGCAATAATTTTCATGAATAGTTATTTTCTGATAGTATCTTTCAAAAAAAATTAAACTGAATATAGGCTTTAGTATATCATCTATTAGTATATTCATACAATATACTTCCAAAGAAACTACCATTAAATACAATTTACGTTAAAAGTAAAATGTTCTATGAAAAATATTCAAATGTTCTATCAAAATGATTAACTTAAATTTGTTTCAATTTTCATTGATCGAATCAACAAATATAAAATAAAATTTAATTATTTAAGTATACAGATTTAAGTATAACTGTACATTTAATTATACTTTGTGCCCCAATATATTGGGAAAGCCGGTACATTTGTTGTTTGTCGCAATAATCGGCTCAAATTGTATGATGTATTCATTGTACCGAGCAGTACCATAGTAGCGTACGTTGAATTTCATACATTTTGAACACAGATTTCACATATTCACAATGTGATGAAATTACTAAGAGCAGAGTTTCATCAAGTTGTAACATGATTAGATGTTACACACTTGTGTAGTCCATGCTTAAATGAAACTTTTAAAAACATTTTTTTAAACTGTTTCATAAACATGGACCTTCGAACACGAGTTGGTCATTAACCCAAATCAGACTGGGTTAACAGACATATTTATAAACAGTCGTGTAGACAGACGCATCGGTAGAATTTGACTGGGATGGCAATGTATATGATTTTTTTTGTTTGAGTGCTTGTACTTTGCTATAAAGCAAATAGTACAAACTTAAGAAACAACATGTTTCTTGTTTAAACTATGTACCTATAAACATTTCAAGCAAGGACAGGAACAGTAAGATTATACAAAAGCCTGCAGACCATTCCTGACAGTTGGAAGTTTGATATATAATAAAAGTAAAGTAATATAAACTACTGGGTAGTAAATATTTGAATGTGTACTTTTCCATAAAGAAGTAACAAAACCATAATCAATTTGGTTGAAGCTTGAAGACATTTTATATTGACTCGCTGTTTTGGTCTATTAATTCCTTTTGGTAGAATAGTAAAGTATATTGGTTTTTTGTTTAGAAGAATTTTGGTTCCAGTTTAGAGTTTTTATAAACATTTCACCAGGTTTGTCAAAAAAAGAGGATCCATTCCTCCATGAGTGCCCATTACATACGACAAAATAATGGACAAAATAATATGACACAATGTTTATTGAACACTCAATATCTTTGAAAATGATGATGTATGCTGCATAGGTTTCAACCAAATTAAGCAGTACTTGGAGCATGATGCACAGACTATGTAGGTCAACCAAGGCATTGATTGGCTAACACACTCACTCAGCTTCAAGCTAATTTGCTTATCAATATAACAGTCAGGGAGTGCCGAACAATATTTCAGACACAGCTTTATGGCTCTCCCAGACAGCAGCTATGTGATAAACTAAATTTTATTTTAAACTATTAATTAATTAATTATTTTTCGGCACATGATTGCAAATTAGGATTAAACATTAATAAAGAAATAGTATGTGGACTCGTGCAGAAGCATATATTAATTAGTTGTGATTAAATTACTACACATCGGAAGTTCGGAACTCATGTCTGTGTATTATTCAACAATTTTTTAATCTTCCAATCTTACCTCGCATAAATTACATTAAATGATTCATTAAGTAATGAATAAAATTAATGTTGAACAAAAATGATTAAATTGGAGCAACTAATTTTTTTATTATACAGTAATAAAGTCCTGGAAACTTTTAATATGGATTGCTTACAGCCCAAAATAAGCAGTTGGGGTACCTGGTAATCAAAATCACCTGCACTTTTATTATTATTTTTTATTATTATCACACAAAAAGTGGGGGGAAACAATTGTCTAGTTTCAATGAAATTCAATTAGGTCACACACCAGAAATAATGTGGTTGTACATTGTGCACTCGAGCAGTTATATTCTAGCAAGACAAATACCTTACATAATCACAAAGTCTTGGCGAGGGCATAAAAATTGTTTTGGACAAATACTACTTTCACTTTTGAAAAGTAACGTTTAAATTTTGCTTTAGGAAATATATGATAGAATAGGATAATAAAACTGTAAATATTGAATACGTTTGTGTTTAATTGGATATCAAACTCTTGAACTGTTTCATAAATTCTAACACCCCTATTCACCTGATGATGTCTAAACTGTAAAATTGTAAAACCTCCACAATAATATTCATCCTCTTCATGAAAAGACATGCCAAACCATCTTGATTTGGGGAATTTCGACTATGGGGACATGTTGGAGTTCTAGTGGACTCAAGTCTATAACATGTCATTTAGCACAATTACTAAATAGTTTGTTATACCTGAATACTAGGTACATAGCATTCAAATATTCCAAAAAGTTTAACAAATTTTCATACACTTTATTGCCATCCCAACTCTTTAAATACCGTCATCTAAAGATTATTTTTTATCAAATAGTTTCAAAATAGTTTCAATAAACACCCGATGGCTACGATCGATCGACACGACTTTGTCACAATAGATCTTCACCGGATTGCTACAAATATATGGTTTTTCCCATTCTGTTCGCCGTACAAATAAAATACCAGTAAACTATGCAAGGACGACAGATTTAATACTGGTCGTTCATGACAACACTTGGTTTATACTCTTGGGAAAACCCATTTGTAGCAAATTCCGGTTTTCATCTATTGTTAAGTTTATCTGATTGGTCGGTATTTATTGTTTTAAGTTTATGAGGTTTTCAACATTATTCCATACATCCTCGCATCTCGTAATTTTGCGTAGGGGTAATTTTGACGTAGCACTGGTTTTCGCTACCAACAAACTATTTGCGCATGTTCTTTGTGTGAAAAATATGATATTCAGCTCATGGACATGCATAAGTAAAACATCTTATTCATTTAAGAAAAAGGTTTATTAAACTTTTAAGATGGATGAAACATGAGTCCTCAGCATTACTTTTTTACTACGTTTCCCAAAGCAGATCATTAGAATTGTGAAATTTTAAGTGTAATCTTAGACTGGCACCTGTTTTACATGACTTTCTTTATTGCAAATTATTGCATTTCTATTCATGAAGAGCTTAATTTTCTTCAGTGTCCTTACAGAAAAGCAACTGACCTAGACCACAATTGCAGTCAACGAGTGATTGTGACCAACATCCATACAAAGTTGTTGAAGACTCTGGGCCTAACCATTACTAAGTTATTGTTTCCAATCCGTTTGGTGTATTTATTCACTATGAAGGACAAAGAAACCATGACCTTTGATCCACTGACTTCATATTCAAAAGCAATTATGAAAGCTCGTCCATTTCCATTCGTCTCCATTAAGTATACCTTGTTTATAGTTCAACAATAAATGTGATTTTGATTGAGTTGCATCCTTGAATACCCAGCGGTGACTCCACTCCCGAAATCGCTGCAGCAGAGTGTCGCTTGGGTTTTTGAGAATGATTTGAGTTGTATGTCCATCTTCACTCGGGTGAAAAAAAATCAATAATGTATTACTCAATAAGATACTTATAAAAACGTTTCTTTGATTTAAAAAAAAAAATTATGATCATAAAAGACATGCCCTGAAGAAAAGATCAAACTTCTTTGAAGAAAAATCATAATTAGTATGTCCCATCACCAACAACCTATCCTATATTTGACTTGAAAAATCTTATTTGTTTACAAAATACACTGCTGGACTTCTGTTTGTTTGAAGTTTAGATTTCATCAGTGGAAATGTGTGTGTGTGTGAATTGGTAGTGGGGTGTAAGGATTTGAAATGCTACTGCATTAATTCATTATCAATAAAACAGACAAAATAATTTAAATCAAGGCTGGCCCAGGTAATATACAACAGCACTAGTGATCGTAATTCATATACTCAATGTGTAAGGCTTGTTAATCCATGGTCAAGCTATTCTAGAGCCATTGAACCGAAACCATTTGATCTGTTAATTCATATTTAAAGATCACAATGACCTTGGCATTTGACCTACTGACCTTAAAATATATTATGTGTCATCTACTTTTGATGTAAAGTTTAAGAATCCTGAGGTCAAGCGCTTTTAATTTGATTAGTTGGCACATTTTCAAGAATGTCAAAAGTTAATGTAGTTATGAAAATCTCTCATAAATATGATCCGACTCTTATTATGTTCAACTATTTCCTAACATTGCAATAACTACAAGTCTACCTTTTTTCATTTTACTCTTGTGCATTTTTTATGATAATGTAATCAGCGCAATTGAAATCTTTCATCGTCAAAATTACCCCATGTGTGCGGTGACGCGAGCTAGATAGCATATTTCTGCCATTTTGTTCCGATGTTAACATCCAGTTGTTACGTCTGCAGTTTTTATATAACAGAGTAAGTCATTAATTATACTGCATTTAATTTTCTGATATTTGCTTTGACGTCAAGTACTTCCAATATGTAGCTATAACGGTCATTTGTTTGACCAAACTATTTTTTCTAGAATTGATTATCAATCTATGCAAGCTTAGTCTTTCACAAGCATTGTACACTTTCTCCACATATAGATGCCATAACTGTGGGTTAAGTTAAGGTGTAACATATACTTAGTTTCGTCCCAAGTGACTTTCAATTGGCTGAGAGTGTATCAAACCTTTACTTATTTCTGTAGAGATTTATATAGTAAGTTTGGTATACAGTGTTGCCATATGTTAGTATGACATGTCTGTTAACATTATAACATGGTCATTATTATTACATGTAATGCATTCTCTTTCTTACCATACCCAGCTTTCACATAATTTTAATATGTGTCTTGTGAAGAGAGTATATAAACTTTTTTATGAAGCAAGTAGTTTGAAACTGAATGTATCATTAAGCTATCACAACAGGGGTCCTACTGAAACATAATGCCCGATCCTGAAACCAGGTCACAAATCTGTTTCAGATGGCATTAGCCCACCTCCATTAGCATTAACTATAGATGCTTCAAACAGTGTTTCATAATAAATATTCAAATTATGACACTTCAATATAACATAACCTTGTCAATTCTTTGAATTTTTTTATCAAATAACTTTTATGTTATGCAGAAAAGATAAGTCTTTCTATTGAAGCAAATCCGGATTTCCGAAATTGTAGAACATGGCCTGCAGCAATGAACAGACTAAAATTATGTCATTTGTTTTAGGCCTGCACCATTCCGAGACAGGACACAGAAGCGTGATAAACCTGCCTCCAGCGTTCCTAGTGTTAATCAAATTTCAAACCATAATTTTACAAGCATAGGGTTTTGTATAAGTTTTCAACAATCTATGAATACATACCGCTTTATGTTGTCGGCCCATGATGTGTTCTTTAAATGCTGCAGCTCCCGTACAGTGGATGTCACATAACTGAAATCATAATAAAAACAACCTTACTTAAAGTGTATATAGCTATATCGGAAGATATTTTTTTAAAAAAGTTTCAAAAACTGAAAAACAATTATGCTTTCATATCCATTAGATCATTTTTCACTTCAGTTTTAACAGAATTTCTTTCTGTGATTTATTGCACATGCAAACTGTCCATTTTCATACGAAAGTGTTCTAGAACACCCTATGAAACTATAAGAATCGTCTATTTTTCGACTATTGAATCAAGGTACACGGAACCCATCTAAAGTTTTAATTTGCAATTAAGGTAGTCTAGTATCACACTAAAAACGATGCAAGTAATAATTTTGACATTGAATGACTGTTAGAATATAGCTCTATACACTTTAAGTCACTTTGTATAAGTATTGCATTGGCTCCCAATATTTTGCAGAACATGTCCCATTGCCCTTAGACCTAGGCTTTAGGTATTAATCAAATTAATTTATTTCAGTCTTCGGTTTATTAAGGTTTAACGCGTTTTTTTAACTTTTTTCCCGTCATATAGTTGCCACTTCACCAACCAGTATTCCTGGCCTGTATCCTAACCAGTACTAACTTACCCTTTCACAAGGAATAAGCAACTTCTCTACATGTATGTGGGGGAAAAATCAACACTGTTATGACATGTTCAATGGAAGGGCATGACTTTTTCACAATTTGGATTCAAACCTAGACTGCAGTGCTACAAATACAGCGCATGAGCCACTGCTGTATGAGAAAAATCTTTTTGGTTAAAATCTTACTGCACAGTGCAATCCATCAGCCAGTGGATTTTTGCCGATATCGCTAGGATTGAGATCTCGACTCTCAAGTTGTTTTCTCTCCTCCATACTGAGTATGTCATCCTCGTATCCCGTAGCGTCCATGTTCTCTTCCATAGGTGCAGGAATATTCACCACTGTAGCAAATAAAATACAACATTGGGCCATGTAACTATAGTAACTACATGTATCAAACTATGCCTCAGAAAGCCTTCGGAACAGATCTTTTCAGAGCTAAATACTAAAATAGTGCAATACAAATAGAAGAAAAGGAGGTTATATTTGTTTAGGTTTCAGTTAGAAATAATTTTAGAGCTGTTTATTGACAATTTGATAATAAAGTAATTATAATGAAGAATTATCCTGAGCAAGGAAGGATTTTTGTCAGTCTTTGGTATTTTCTTCATAGAAAATGACACTTATCAACATCTTAAATGAAGAAATGCCTGACTAATTTCAAAATTCCCTGACTTTTCCCTGGCCGTAAAAAATATGTTTTTCCCCGACTTTTCCCTGACCATGAAACCCTGAATATTTGTATTTAAATATAACACCCACCTAAAGCTGATGCATCAACTAATTCCTTCTGAAAATGTTTATTTCCCTTCTTGGCTTTAGCTTCCATCACTAATGTTGTGTGTCTCAATGCTCTGGTGTGACCCTGGTAAGCCTGCAAGTCAAACAATACAATACATTTTATATTAAAAAAATAGTTAAGTCACCAATTTTCTAGGGCTCTTTCTCCCTCTCAAGCACCCTTTGACATTTTAACTTACCCTGGTCATTGGGCTACCTACCGAAACCTACGTTCGTGTCTCCCTAGGGAGACTATTTCTCTCCTGTGGGTGTAGCAACCAACATCGATCTTTGGCGCCCAGGAATGGACACTGCCCTTTCAGGTACCAATTTAGAAAGTAGAGGCTCAAGTTAATATCTCCACAATTATCAGGGGTGTGGAATTCCTGTGTTCGACTTGCTCAACTTAGGCTTTTTGGCCAGCAGGCAAGTGGATTTTTCCATTCAGCAATGCAAACTGATCATGAGAAGATAATATTAAGTGTCCTATTTGATAATTCTGCCTGAAAATGATTATAAATATCAGGTCCACAGTGCTCTTAAGCTTAGCAAGACGAATAAATTATTGAAACTGAAACTGTTGCTTTTTGTGATTACCTGGGCAGGTAGATAGAGTCTTCGGGCAAGTGGATTTTTCAGTCCAACTTGCCCATGGGAAAGTGGAAAATTTCAGGATTTCACACCCCTGTTAATAATATTACTGAATTTGGCTCAAGTTAAAATCTCCACACATAAATATAAGTGATATTAACAAAATCGCAATTTCCACTATTACAATGTCACCAACCCACAGATAAGAACGATAAGTATGGCAACACTACTGTAAATCATTTAATTTCATTGGGAGAACATTTCGTAGTTATGTTAAAAACAAAAATTTCGATGGGACGTAAATTGGTTGATTTGGCATTTTAGGTAATAAATACAAGGATTAACATTAATATTTGATGGGATCAAAATTTGTGCCACATTGGGGTTGAGGTAAACAATGAAATCCACAAAATTTAAATCTTCCACAAAAATAAACGATTTTACAGTATAAAATTTAACCCCCCCCCCACAAAAAATTAATGATTTTACAGTATAAAATTTTAATCCCCCACAAAAATTAATGATTTTAAAGTATATATAACAAGCACAAGAATTACCTTGAGAGAAGGGAAGCTGACTTCACAGTATTTGCAGTAACCGGTATCTTCCTCCGACGAATCACTGTCCATATTCTCATCTTCTTCCATTGCTTCAGTCGTTGTTTCACGATTTTCTCCCATCATGCCTGAATTGCGATCGAATCCAAACTGTCCTTTAACTTCAGGGACCTTATTATAATCAGGCATGATATTAAATTGTCCGTGACCTTTCGGTTCATCAGCTTTGTTCATTGTCACATCACCAAATTGACCATGGGATTTTGAAACAACAAGTTTACTTGGATATTTTGAAACATCTGGTTGACTCGCCGACTTGGAAAGTGCTGTTTCACCCGTAGTTTTGGAAACCATTGGTTTAGCTGGAGATTTGGAAAGTGCTGGTTTAGCCTCTGATTTGGAAATCACCGGTTTAGCCTCTGATTTGGAAACAGCTGGTTTAGCCTCTGATTTGGAAACCACCGGTTTAGCCTCTGATTTGGAATCTACTGATTTAGCCTCTGATTTGGAAACTACTGGTTTAGCCGGTGATTTGGAAATTACCGGTTTAGATGCTGATTTAGCAACAACTGGTTGACCCACAGATTTGGAAACTGTCGGTAGACCCAAAGACTTGGATACCACTGGTTTAATACCTTCTTTAGAGGTTACTCTATCAGTTTTATGTTTATGAGTCTCACTACCACCTCCCATGTTACCAGTATCTTTCATTATCAGCACTTCATCGTCCGATTCACCAGCAATAACAAATTCTATCTCTGTACCATCAACAATAAATATTTCTTCTTCAATGTTATCATTAACTTTAGAAGTTGGTTTCTTATCTATAATTTTACCTGGACTGACATTTGTTCCTGAATTTTTACCTTGCTGTTTGATATTTGAACCTTTGTCCAGTCCACTTTTAACATCAGATTTTTTCACATCTGTCTTGCTTTCATCTGCTTTTTGATTGGATGTTTGGTTCATAGATATGCCACCCCTTCCCCTATCTGAGTTCAATCCACCTCTCCCTCTGTCTGAGGTCATGCCACCTCTTCCCCTATCTGAGTTCAGTCCACCTCTCCCTCTGTCTGGGGTCATTCCACCTCTTCCCCTATCTGAATTCGTTCCGCCTCTTCCCCTATCTAAATTCGTTCCGCCTCTTCCCCTATCTGAATTCGTTCCGCCTCTTCCCCTATCCGAATTTGTTTCGCCTCTTCCCCTATCAGAATTTGATCCGCCTCTTCCCCTATCTGAACTGGCTCCACCTCTTCCCCTATCTGAACTTGATCCACCCCTTCCCATATCCAAGGTCATTCCACCCCTTCCCCTATCTGAACTGGCTCCACCTCTTCCCATATCTGAACTGGCTCCACCTCTTCCCCTATCTGAACTGGCTCCACCTCTTCCCCTATCTGAACTGGCTCCACCCCTTCCCCTATCTGAACTGGCTCCACCTCTCCCCCTATCTGAACTGGCTCCACCTCTTCCCCTATCTGAACTGGCTCCACCTCTTCCCCTATCTGAACTGGCTCCACCCCTTCCCCTATCTGAACTGGCTCCACCTCTTCCCCTATCTGAACTGGCTCCACCTCTTCCCCTATCTGAACTGGCTCCACCTCTTTCCATATCTGAATTTGCTCCGCCCCTTCCCCTGTCTGAGTTAAATCCTCCTCTCCCACTGTCTGTGTTCATTCCACCTCTACCTCTGTCATTATTACCTGCACCCCTACCCCTGTCTAAATTTACCCTACCCCTGCCGTGATCAAAGTTAGCTCCTCCTCTTCCCCGTTCAAAGTTTACCCCGCCTCTTCCTCTGTCATTATAAGCTCCACCTTTCCCTCGATCAAAGTTACCTCTGCCTCTCCCACGATCATTGTTAACTCCGCCTCTCCCACGATCAATGTTAGATCCGCCTCTCCCTTGATCAAAGTGAGCTCCACACCCTTGATCATAATTAGCTCCGCCTCTTCCTCTGTTAACACCACCTCTATTGTACATATTGTTTCCTCTATTACCTCTGAATCCACCTCTTTCTGCATTTGGCATACCTAAAATATCAAGTTCAGTGATCTTTTAGGCCCGATGCCAAAGTAGCGGTACCAGACAAATTGGGAGCGTTTTGACCCGAATTGGGATTATTTATTATGTTACAATTTAACAAGGTCATGCAAACAGAAAGTAGGAGACAAAATACAACAATATTGTAAAGATAAGATATAAAGGGATATTAAAAACATAATTATGTAGCTCTACTCTAAGTATGTGACTGAGATACAACCTTGTTGCACCAAAGGGGAAATTTGATGAATATTGGCCATGACAGGAGCTTAATTAGAGTGCATCAATCCTTCAGTGATCAATCATTATTCATGTCTAGATGTAAATAATGAGATTATCAGTATGGTTACTAGGGCAGTAACGGTATACCGCGGAACACGAAAGTCCAACACGGTTCACGGTACAAGAAATGCAAATTTCGGTACGGTTCGATATAAGCTGTTTTATGAGCAAAATGATATTCACAGAACGATAATGTCTGAAAGCACTCTGATTATGTATAAGTACCATGCATCACTCGTTTTAATTGTATTAATATATGCCTCATATTGTCGAAATTACTTTAAAATAGTTGATAGCCAAATAATAAAAATTGCTGTTATAAAATCAACAAATTCATTGTCACTTAAAAATTGTAATATTTAAGCTGCTGTTAGATAGTATTGTATCATACCGAAATATACCCAACCATTAGAAAAAATGACGATACGTATCATATTGTGAGGTGAGCGTACCGTTACAACCCTAATGGTAACCAGGACCCTCACTTGACTGTTTTTGGGGCCGAAATTCAGCCCAATTTCCCTCTTAAATGAATATACATTTCCCCCTATTTTCTGAAAAAATCCCCTCAAAAATTTGAAGTCAATGACATTTGTATTTTAAACTGTTCAGCAGTTGTTATGAAAGACAGAATTCCCCTTTTTGCGTCAAAACGGCGTGAAATTCCCCTACCTGAGGGCCCCAGTCCCCCAAAGTCTAGTTAGGGCCCTGGTAATGTAAACTGGTATCTTATCATAAATTTAGTTTTAAATGTGTACAAAAATTCAAACCTTGATTTTGTGATGGATCTTGAAACTGGTAACTTTGTGCCGAGTCATCCTGGTAATTTTGTGCCGAGTTATCCTGATAATTTGAATTATCTTGATAACTCATGTTGTCTTGGTAACCCTGAGCTGAGTTATCATAGTACTGAGATGTCCAGGAATCATTGTTTGCTCCCTCTGCGTAATTATCACCCTGTTCTACTTCATAATGCTGTTGTTGAGCCTCTACAAACTTGTCATCATAATTTTCATACTGGGAGGATTGTTCATAGTTATCATTACCTTGATAACCCTCGTTACTATACTCATAGCCTGCTGTCTCATAATCTGAAATAGTCAGAAACAAGACTGCATTTAATAAACATTTTTAAAAAAATGCCCAAGTGGAAGCATTGTCCATGCAATCTACCGAATATTATATTTATAAGTATCATACATGCCAGATCTCCTGCATCATGCAGGAGTCTCCCGCATTTGAGACTCTACTCCTGCATGCTTTTAGGCAAATTAATCAAATCTCCTGCATTTCATGGAATTCTGGAACCTTGACATTTTGTTTGCACGATGAAAATGTTAACAAATATTAATTTAAATAGCTTTATGAAGCAAGCATGGTTATGTCCTGCAAGTAAAATAGGTGAAAACTGCTTATTAACTTCATTTATTTAAGTTTAAAGTTTGAGCAAGAAAAATCTCCTGCATTTCATTGAAATCTCCAGCATTTCCATCACCAATCTCCTGCATAGGCTTCAGGAAAATATGGCATGTTTGAAGTATTGACAAGTACTTAAACTAAAATGGACTTTAACATTGTTTGAGCTTTAAGAACTTACGTAGTGAGGTTGCATAGACGAAAGTGATCTGATAGACTTCAATATTCAATATGATTTAAGCAGCAGTCAGTTGTAACCACAGCCACCCAAACTTCAGAGATGGGCTGTGTTAAGCCAGGGGAACGGTCGTGTTCTAACCTGCAGAGTCCCCCGCACTGCTGGGAAAATGAAGGGGATTTGTTCTCCGAACCAATAAACCGGGAACAAAAGTTAGTTTTCAGGGGCAGCGGAAATACTAGAGATTTTATCACCATCTGTTCCCTGCAGGGCGAAAGAGTGTTGGGGGTTTTACTTTTAACAACCCAAACAGCCCATCACCAGTTGGAGTGAGGTTGTGGATGCAACTGACAGACGCATTATTATTCTATTCTTACGGAATACTTACTTTGTCCATTATCAACAGTTCCTTCATAATTCTGTTCATATGACTCCTCATTACTGGCAGAGTTAGACCAATTACTTTCATACAGATTACCTCCCTTGAATGGAGGTCTCGGTGCTCGATTTTGTGAATAATTTCCTCGAGGTTGGAATCCATGGCGAGGAGCTCTTTGGTTGTTCTGTTGAAAGTTCATTCGTGGTCGATATGGTCTCCATCCCGATTGGCCACCAAATCGGCTCATTTTTCATTAAAACCTGGTCAAAATATGCTGAAATATCGACCTAAATTTCTCAGTTTTCATCAAATCACCAGACGCTTACAAGCGCTTTGATCAAGATCACCCAAACGCTCGGCAACATGGAAGCGAATGTGCCTCATGTCCAAGTAAAATTCTTTACAAAACAGTCCAGGTAGGGCATTACTTCTCATTTGAGTATGTTATGTTAATAATATTCTCTATTAAATCTGGTTATGTGATTTTATTGACTCTAGCTGGCTGATTTTGCTGGTAAACACCAAATCATGGACCGTAATGGCCTATTCGTACCCTTGCCTTTTCGTACCCAAGACCATTTAGTCAAACAATCTCGACTTAGAGTTGCCACATCTAAGTCAAGACCCATTATGCGCTTTACTGATCAGTTTTTGAGTTTCATGAATTCTGTCTTTTACGCCAAATTAGAGCCATTTTCAGCATTGAACATGTAAAATATAATAAAAATAAACGAATGGTACAGAATACCTGTTAATATTGGTCCTTATAATCAATAAATCGATAAATAAATCAGCACGTGTAATTTCCGAAAATCCAAATGTAAACATAACTCTGAGTATCCGGTACGCGTATACCGCCCGTACCGCCCGTATAGATGAGCGCAACACGTGTGTGATTCATATGCTAACGTTGTGCGAATCGCTAAGCGAGCAGTAAAATTCATTTAACTTATCGTATTCTGTTCATAAGTCATTAACTATCAGTTTACAAGAAAAATCAGCTCGATTTGTCAACAAATCTTCGTTAATTTTTCGTTTTTAGTGTCACCCGAGCGAGCTCAGTGTAATTCGTTTCACGCGTACCAGTGTACATCACAGTGAAAACCAAATAGTGCCGAAGATCTCCCAGCATCCTCCATTGTTCTAGAAACTCATTCCATCGAGTATTCTGATTGGTCGATAGGGGAATGCGATCTGCATATCAACAACAAATAGCTGTGTAGTGGAATTTAAAAGTGCGACCTCGTCGTGTTAAAATTGTCGGACAAACGAACCGCTGAGTGTTTTATGGATGTTTTTGGTGCAGATAACGAGAAAAAGGGTTGATCTTCGTGGACATGCTATATATTTCATGGTATTTACAACTTTTCATTCACCTTTTCAAGTGCCGATAAAAATTTGATCGGCGCTACTTCCACAAATATGACACTTTAGTCCACATCTGCGATGGAGATAAAGGTCAGAAATTAAAAAATCTCCTAGCAGATTGCCCCACATCTAAAGACCATTAAGATTGTACTAAATAAGAGTACATTTGTTTTTAATTGTGAGAACAAACAAAAAGTTACAATATAATATTTATTTTTAAAATAATATCGGCACCAAAGCTACTGATAAGCTGCGTATTTGTGTAATTAAGCATTTAAAAAAAGGCAGTGGCTAGCGAACCGGAATCGGTTCGCTAGACAGCGACCTTTTAGAACCGGAATCGGTTCTCCAGCCTGCCCATTGAGGGTAGGCTAGCGAACCGGAATTTTCGTTTATTTTAAAATACGGCAAATTAAAGAATAATTGATGTATCAAATATGTTATTTTATGTTGCAATATATATATACTTACAAACTGTGTTGATTTAAACTTGTATAATCGTGTATATTTGTGTATATTTGACTATTTCAGCGAGGACCTTTTACCGGCACTTTACAACATAGATATCCGCCATTTTAAGACATTTACGAAAGGGAATAGTGCAGAATCGTTGTCGACACTAGCCCAATATCCTGTCGAGGTTTTGAATATTATTTCTTGTAATAATAATTTGTACAGACGCAATTTATATAGAAAAATAAACTATAAAATGTTTTTCATTGTTCTTTGTATTGGAAATACAGAATCTTTGCCATAATTTGATGATAATATCTATACATTGGTGTCAACACAAACGTTATAATAATTGTTAAACATTATTTGCATTGTATAAATGTTTTACGTATAAGCAACTATGTACAGTAAAGGTCTGCTAATAAGACCTGTATTCAATTGTATTGGAAGCGTGCAGATATTTTAAATGGAGGAAATGGGGCAAATAAATAAAGAAATTGTCCAAAATTCATATGAAACTGAAACCTACGTTGTTAGCAAGTTGTCAAAGACGGATACTAGCAAAGTTCTGAAATGGTACTCACCCACCTAAATGACACAATTGCAAAACCAAATGAAGCCATAATGATACGGATTAAATTTTATTTACTTTTAACATCAGAAACAAAAGTTATGGCCCTTTGTCTCTTCTGAGAATCGATATCCTTTAAGGGCATGGAGAATTACCAAATTTATTAATTGTACGCAAAATATGTTATATTGAAGATTTAAATAGATGTTTTGTGGTATTGATGGGAGGTAATTCGAAATAACATATCATTGTTAAACTTCCATCATACATATTTTAATATTTGCCGAAACTATCAAATATTAAGTAGTGTTGTGAATTTAAATTGTCAGAATTAAAAGTAATATAAACCTATTTTCTGCATGGACAATCTAGATAAGAAAAAAGCGCATCTTTTATCTGCAGGTGAAATTATCAGTTTGGGTGTCACGTGCGTTTCGTGCATATTGATTTTCAATTAATTTGCATAATTTTTTCTTACTGATGGCCAGGCCATAACTGGCCAATAAGACATGAACTGACTACATTTACGATTATTGAATAAAGGAGATAGAAGTTATGCAATGTAGATATTTCTATTCTTATATAGGCTATTCTTATTATCTGAAATAGGACACATACCTGATTGACCGCTTTCCATGGCCCTTGCTCTTGAAGTTCCGACCACCATGTATGCAGCTATAAGTCAGATTGGTGTACTTAACATCCTTATTAAAAGTCTTGTTTGGAAAACGACCTAACGATTTCTCGATTGTACGCGAATCACGTCTGTAAAATTGAACACATTTAAATTTTTGATAATACGATAGTTTTTCTTCAAACTCCGAAAAGCTGGAGAATGTGTCTCCGACCTTTTAATCTCCACGTAATTAAAGACGCAATTAGTAATAACTAAATTACAGTCTCAGTCGAACGTAAACAAACCAAAAAAAAACGTAATTATATTTATAACACAATAAGGCGCACACTCGTAATTTCAATCTGTTTAGGTGTTAATTGGGTGTTAAATATTAACACAACATTCCAATCAACTTGACAATTATTGTCTAATTGATTATGAAAAGGACAACGTGTGATTAACAGGGCTGATATAGATTATCTCAAACAAAGACTTTATTGCATTAAATATGAACACAACATTCCAATCAATTTGACAATTATTGTCTAATTGATTATGAAAGGGACAACGTGTGATTAACAGGACTGATATAGATTATCTCAAACAAAGACTTTATTGCAGATAATTCACTTCTTTATTACCTGTTTACAATATAATTCATCTTTCAAAAGCATCTATTTATACAAACAAAAGTCCAATAAATAAAAAAAATTATACGAACAAATGTCAATTATATTTAGTAATGCATATATTGTAATAAAAAGATAGGCCCATCGTTTATTGGACTGGGGTATGACGACATCGATTCTACACTATTCGTAAATGTCTTAAAATGGCGGATATCTATGTAGTAAAGTACCGGTAAAAGGTCCTCGCTGAAATAGTCAAATATACACAAATATACACGATTATACAAGTTTAAACCAACACAGTTTGTAAGTATATATATATTGCTACAAGAAATAACATATTTGATACATCAATTATTCTTTAATTTGCCGTATTTTTAAAGAAACGAAAATTCCGGTTCGCTAGCCTACCCTCAATGGGCAGGCTGGAGAACCGATTCCGGTTCTAAAAGGTCGCTGTCTAGCGAACCGATTCCGGTTCGCTAGCCACTGCCTTAAAAAAAAGTAATTAACAGAAAAAAAACCCAATTATTTTTGACTGAGTGCTTACAACAGAGTATTATTTGAAATTGGAAAAGTCCTTTAATTATGGAGAAGACTTTTTTTTTCAATTGGCTGAATTTGGCTAACTCACATGAGTTAGGCGATGCAATGCATCACCTTCCATCAAGTTATTCAATATTTACCTACCTTAGGTGATGCATCGCATCAACTCACCTTGAATTGTTCAGCCTTCTGACTGTGAGGTGATGCACCGCATCGACTAACCCTGAATTGTTGAGCCTTCTGACTGTGAGGTGATGCACCGCATCGACTAACCCTAAATTGTTGAAGATTCACTGTGAGCCTTAGCCTAAACTAACCCTAAGCTGTAGAGCCATCTGACTGTAAGGTGATGCACCGCATCGACTCACTCTGAATTGTTGAACATACTGACTGACTTATCCTGAATTGTTGTTTCACTGTGTTGAGCCTTCTGTCTGTGAGGTGATGCACCACATCGGCTCACACAAGGTTGTTCATTTTGGAGGGTAAGGTGATGCACTGCATCGACTAACCCTGAGTAGCTGAGCCTTCTGAATGTGAGGTGATGCACCGCATCGGCTCACACAAGGTTGTTCATTTTGGAGGGTTAGGTGATGCACTGCATCGACTAACCCTGAGTAGTTGAGCCTTCTGACTTTGAGGTGATGCACCGCATCGGCTCACACAAGGTTGTTCATTTTGGAGGGTTAGGTGATGCACTGCATCGACTAACACTGAGTAGTTGAGCCTTCTGAATGTGAGGTGATGCACCGCATCGACTCACTCTGAATTGTTGGATCATTTTGGAGGGTTAGGTGATGCACTGCATCGACTAACCCTGAGTAGTTGAGCCTTCTGAATGTGAGGTGATGCACCGCATCAACTCACTCTCAATTGTTGGATCATTTTGGAGGGTTAGGTGATGCACCGCATCGGCTCACACAAGGTTGTTCATTTTGGAGGGTTAGGTGATGCACCGCATCGACTAACCCTGAGTAGTTGAGCCTTCTGAAACCGCATCGACTAACCCTGAGTAGTTGAGCCTTCTGAATGTGAGGTGATGCACCGCATCGGCTCACACAAGGTTGTTCATTTTGGAATGTTAGGTGATGCACTGCATCGACTAACCCTGAGTAGTTGAGCCTTCTGAATGTGAGGTGATGCACCGCATCGACTCACTCTGAATTGTTGGATCATTTTGGAGGGTTAGGTGATGCACTGCGTAGCCCCACTTGGAGGAGACTACTTCGATTTTCTTCAAACTTGACTCTAAAATGTCTGTAACTTTTTTATTACTGAAGGGAAACATATAATGTGGGGGTTCATTTTCTTAGTTAGATCATTTCCAACAAGTTGGTGTATGTTTGAATGCAAAATTCTGAAAAAAGTTGTTTTTCACATTTCGGTTGATTGACCAAAATTGAGATTGAGATGAATTAACATCCAATGAAATATTATAGTTTTACTCTCCAAAATGATATAAGGTAATTATATTAATTTGTATAATATATGATCAAATTCCATATAATTTTACCCTTAAAAATGATATCATTTTACAGAGATATTAAAAATATTCTTTGTAGACTGCTGTCAGTACTGGCTTGTCTACCCAAAAATTGAAAAACATCTTTTTTAGAATTTTTCATTAAAACATACACCAACTTATAGCAAATGGTCCAACTAATAAAATGAACCCCCACAAAACATGTTTCCCTTCAGTAATAAAGAAGTTACAGCATTTTTTTGGATATTTTTGCAAACAGACGAAGGGCCCTAGATTGCTCACGCATATTAACCAAACCACTGTATGACTTATTGGATTACAGTAAGGGCTGTAACGGTATACCCCGGTACACGAAAGACCGCAGACTTCAGTCCCACACGGTTCACGGTACAAGAGTTTAAATTTCGGTACGGTTCGGTATTAGCTTTTTAATGAGCAAAATAATATTCAGACAACAAAAATGTCTGAAAGTCCTCCGATTATGTAAAATTACCATGCACCACTCGTTTTAATTGTATTAAGATATGCCTCATATCGTCGAAATTCATTTAAAATGAGTGATAGCACAATTACAATTGCTGTTATAGAATCAACAAATTCATTGTCACTTAAAAATTGTAGTTTTCAAGGAGCTGTTAGAGAATATTGTATCATACCGAAATATACCGAACCGTTAGAAAAATTGACGGTACATATCATATCGTGAGCTGAGGGTACTGTTACAGCCCTAATTACAGTACCATAAAATTCAACTCGTATCACTTAATGCTATTGCAAAGTTTTTTATTGCTTGACCTAGTTTTTGACCCAATAACCATTTTAACTAGATTTTGTTGAGATGATCATTGTGACCAACTTTCATAAATATTAAGCCGTAATAGTGACAATTAGTGTCTACACAAGCAAATTGCCAATGGACAGAATGAAGAGTGATAACAAAAGCTAATCAAGTCACTTTGTGACAGGTGAGCTAAAAACAGAACAGCAAATCTGTCAAATTTATTTCATGCTTTCAGGTTGGTAGAAAATGATGAATTATCTGATAAAGGGACAATTTCACTGAAACAAGATATCTTGTAAAAGGCATGCTGAGTTCCCAAAATTTAGAGATACCAACATGAAGCATGAAATAAATAGAACATTAAGTCATTTCGATTATTTCAGCATCTCCCAGTCAGTGAAATTAGCACTTGTCCTGGATAAGTATTTGTTGATTCGAGCATGTAACATTTGCAGTAATGTTCACTCTTTGCTAAAAGCTGCTCATGAAATATTGTGTCACCTCAGTGGTAGTGCTCACTTTGTGAAATAACTTTTGATTTCGTCATAGAAATGCAAATAAATAAAAGAACTTCACTGGGTTTTGTTACAAAAATGTATGTCTTTCATGAACGCATCTAGTACATTAATTGCTTTTCATAAGCATATGACATATATATATTATGTACAAATTTATTGTATGAAAAGTTATAACATCGATCAGAATGAAACTTCTAAGAACAGTTCAACCATATGTTCAGAGCTATTCAACAAACAATGGGTCCCTTCAGAAAGGGCATGTATATTATCCCTGGCAAAGAAGAAGGCTGCAAGTACAACTAGAAATGTATCAAATACTGTAAACCTAGAAACTATTTTGCGCGATTTAAGCTCACTGTTTGTAAAAATCTGCAAAAGTAAATAGCCGCGAACATGTCCAAGACAAGAAAAACGCGAAAGTTTCTCGTTTTTTGAAGGAAATTCATTATTTTTGGTACGATGTTTATAAGACCGTATTAGAATTGCTATTTTGTCAAAATATGGAATGTATACGGTGTACATCCATTTTCTGAATAACGCCTTTTGACATGTTAAAGAATACACTTAATACAATATGTAGGCCTACATGTGTGTAAAAAAGCGTCATTTATTATGCCATAATACAGAAGGACTGATAGTGTCAATAAAACTGTGAAAACATTACCAGCGTAGTTTGCAATTTTTGTAAACAATACAATAGGTAACTATCTACATCAAAAAGAGTTTGAGAGGGTTTAACAAAGGTGAAACTATAATTAGGAAGCAATAATATACGAAACCAGCATTGTGTGTGACAGGTTATAATAACAATAATATTGTCACTATGCGACTTAGTTTTCGCAGGAGACTTAAAAACGCGAAAATTGTAGCCGCGAATATGCAGACGATCAGCAAAACGCAAAAGTTTGTATCCCCAAAAGTTTCAAGGTTTACAGTTGTAAAAAATAACAAAGGGCAATAACTCTGGTGGTAACAAGATCTGTCTGAGGGCAGCCAACCTCGACTAACAAATTATTGATAGTGAAACAAGAATTAAAACCTATAGCAAAATAGGCCACAGGCCGATACATAAACAAAGTGAGAAACCCGAAGCGTTTAAATAACTTTAATAACTTGGTCCACTTAAAGTGTATAGAGCTATATCGGACGATATTGTTTTTAAGTTTCAAAAACTGTAAAACAATAATGCTTTTATATCCATTAGATCATTTTTCACTTCAGTTTTAACACAAACTCTCTTGGTGATTTATTTGACATGCAAACTATCCATTCATACGAAAGTGTTCTAGAACACTCAAGGAAATTATAAGAATCGTCTATTTTTCGATGTTTGAATTAGAGTACACAGAACCCATCCAAAGTTTTAATTTGCAATTAAGGTAGTCTAGTATCATACTAAAAACGATGCAAGTAATTAAGATGACATTGAATGAGTGTTAGAATATAGCTCTATACACTTTAATGATAGGGAGTGGTTTGACCCTTATTTCGAAGCTAATGATCCCAAGTTTTTATTACATGTGGATAACAAATACATGCTATATGAATTTGATGTCATTGAAGTCATCAATGAAGCTGTACATTTTCAGTGATTCCTGGAATGTTTGCCATCAGATTCATTTCGCTGAAGACAGCATTTAAAATGCCCCCTACACTCACTGGACTTAAATTCTTTTGATTTATGATCATGATAATGCCTTAAGGAAAGAGACTATAATACCCAAACAGTATATTTACTTGATTTGAAAACTACAATACAATTAATGTGCAGTTTGAAGCATCAATTGGTATAATGCAAGGAATTAATTGGTAATTTAGGATGTCATTTGCTGCTGGTTTTGGCAGTTTTTCAGAACTAAGGAAAATGCTTCAAACATCTGCTGATAAAATAATATGTAACATTTGAAAATTATTTATGTCCTGAATAAAACTTACATGTGTATTTTAAACAATGGCATATTTTAAACAATGGCATATAACAACAAATATAATGCTAAAAACTGAACTGAACATATATATAAGTCCAAATGTATTGTCAGAGATTTTTTTGCTAATTTAGGACAAATGACCCAAAATGTTTGACCATTTAGGACAACTGTGTCTTCAGGAAAATTAGTCCAATCTGATTAACTTGAAACGATTATTAAATGTTCTAGTCAAAGACATTTCTGACACTCATGTTTTTATATTCACTTAAACATTGCAATTTTGTAGTCATTATGACATATGTTTTTCCCAATTTTGAGCAAAATACTGCTAAAATTCCCAATCCCAAGGGTATGGGTAATGTTCCCCCCAAAATACTGAAAAAAACCTGGTCATGTGCGTTGACATACTTCCTTCCAACATTTTAAAAAACGTCAATATGACAGATAATTTATCTACATATAGGTCAAATCAAGTATATATTATCATTCCTCGGAAAGACCCGTACTGTTGTCAACAATATTTCAGAACACATGCTGGGTAGACACGAATAGTCATTGTTGATTAACGCAAACGTTTGCTTCAGTGAAGCTATTTGAAGAAGAGACTCGCACCATTTGGGCCATTCAGGGATGTCAATTTAACAAAACAGCACGCTTTGTACATAATGGAGATTTTTAACCTGAAGTGTATAATTTTTTAGCCGGAAAAAAGTTGTACTATTAATTGTCATAACAGGATCGTCCAGGTGTGTGTTGGTAAAGCTTATTGACAGAGGGTAAAGCTTATTGACAGAGTCACTTTCTCAAAGACTATCAAAGTTATCCACTTGAAACTTTGCATAGTTATTCACCATTACAAGAGGAGTCCATTCTGACCAGGCTGATATCCCTGTGACCTATATTTATTGAATTAGCTGCCATTGTTATAATCAAAAACGAGAAAGTGTGGTGGTGCTGCTGCTGCTGTTGAATTTGTTTTTTGGAAAGGCAAAAAAGGTTTATTTACAATAATAAAATGTTTTGGACAACTTTTTTGGTAATTTAGGACAATTGACTGGAAAAAAATTATCATTTACTTTTAGGAAAAGTGTCCTTACAAAAATTGAGTCAAATCTGAATCTCTGAACAAGGGCAGATATCTCCATGAATATGTTCTCCCTGTGTGATGGTGAATTAAACTACATGTATGTTGAGTTTCAAGTGGATAACTCTAGTAGTTGTATGTTGAGTTTCAAGTGGATAACTCTAGTAGTCTATGAGAAAATGACTCTTGACAATAAACTTAACCAACGCACATGATCGCATCACAACAACTTTTTTTCTTCAAAATGTCGAGCTAAAAATTATGACAACTATAAGAATGCTGCTGCAGACAAAAGTAACATCTATATGTTGCATTCAACAAACGGAACTGAAGCATGACCCCAGACTTCCCGATAGTCGCCAACGATGAGAAACTGTCAGACCAGAAGGAAATCTGTCGGACCAATTTTTGTTCGTTAAAATCAACAAAAAAGCAAATATTTTCAATTTTCCTTTTAAGACGACGTACACACAGTAAGAGATGGCTTTCCTCGTTTCCGAGTACTGACATCAAGAAATCGGCATTAAATTTTTGTCCGATGGCCAATTACTGATAATTCTTTGATTTTATCCATATTTTTCCATGTTTCCCATGCGAAATTGGAAGAGACTCTTCAAAATAGGAGTACAAGAAAGCAGAGTTAGAAAAATGGTTCGCGCTTTGCGATTGGCTTACTATTGCTGACCAATCAAAATAAGTCTTACAAAGTACATGAGGAAACGTACCTAATACAAAACGTACCAATGCAAACGTACCGCGACGATTACGAACCAGCGGACACGCGGTCCGACGGAAAGGTCTGACACACCAGACTGAGAGCTAAACTGTCAGACTGGTCCGACGGCTATTGGGAAGTCTGATGACCCCACATACTTTGTATGTAGGGGTATTTAGAACAAGAAATATCAATATAATAACATGAAAGTCCCAATGAGACACAAACACAAATTGTCACTAATGTTGACTTGACTTGACCTCACAATCAACCACCAAACAGTCTGAAGATCTTGGGTGCAATATTTTAGTCATTAAAGGTCTTCCAGCACAAGGACACTATTTCTTTTTCCCTCAATTCCATCATTGTCGAATTCTTGGCTAGGTATTAGCTGACGGCATGCCACATGTAAGTCACTTAGAAGATCACCTAACATAGATTCATGAGCTACCATCATAAGCTGTTACCAGTGACCACAGAGATTTTGTCACAACAGTCAATTCACCTGTACACACTTGTTTGGCATCTCTCTAAAGTCTCTGGTTGGTTCAAGTGGCTTGATCACTACTGAAAATACATACATAATACCAAATATCATACATGAAGACAAGTAGTGTTATGATGATATTATCAGACAGTATTTACAACCCCTACACTAGTATCCACAGGGTCTGTCTCAAAACTTAATATTGTTGCCGGTTAGAATAAGTAAGCTAAAAACTAGGATACAGCTATAAAGTGTGCAAATATAAATAAATGTAAATTTCAACTCTGCAGTTGCTTAAAAGACTTCGAAGTTCAGGGCCTTCAATCAACTGTTTTAGAGCTACCTAATTACTAAAGGGGAGAAACTTGTGTAAGCAGCCAGCTCGGTGCCTGGTCTGGTTGCACATTTTTCTTTCCCGTTACATTTTTCCTATGTTCATGATCTCCGAGTAAATACAGTCACAGCCTCAAGTTTGGCGCCAAATGTAAGAAATGGAAGAAAAAAATGTTCGACTCAAACCCAGGACCCTTCGCTTATAGGGCAAATTCTGTACCGACTGATCTAGCCAGCTGCTTACATAAGTTTCTCCCATTTAGTAAATAGGTTCAGACCATGACATCTCTAAAATGTATTTTTACCCCAAATTTATGTTGTTCCGTGAACTGTGTGGGACTGAAGTATGTGGTGTTTTGTGTACCGCGGTACACCCCTGAAGTCTGGTGACATTTTAACAACAGGTATATAAATTATTCTTAAGTGTTAACATGGGTTTTAAATGACTTGACCTAGTGACCTTGTTTTTTACCCAAGATGAACCAGTTGCAAACCTCACCAAGATTTCATATTATTTTATAGGCATACAATTATTATCACATTATGACCGAGTTTTAAAAAGAAGTAACAAGAGTGCCAAAATGTCACAAAATATGCCCGTCTTGGTTGTGCTAGTGACAAAAATTAATGATTATGAAATAAAAGCCCATATTATGTCAAAACATTTTTAAACAATCATCTTTAAACTTATCTTTATAATCACAAACTATATATAATGTTTTGACAAATGCACCATATCAGTTGTTTCCTATATTCATATACTAATTTATAGGAATGCTTTTGTCAACCTTCTGTTGTATGACCTTTGCATTATAGGTAAAAAATTCTGAGTTCATTCCATTTTCATTGAATCAAACTTGGCCTAGATATTATGCCCATAAGCGTTGTCACCAAGTTTGAAGACGATCGGACAAAAACTGTTTGAATTAAGAGTACAGACAAGACCAAATACACATTTTTTTGGTAAATGAAGGACCATAACCCAAGAAGGCCTCCGCCGATTTGGCCTATAATCGACCTTGGCCTAGATATTACACCCATAAGCATTGCCAGCAAGTTTGAAGACGATCGGACGAAAAACTGTTTGAGTAAGAGTACAGACAAGGCCAGTTTCACTCATTTTTTTTAAGAAGGACCATAACCCAAGAAGGCCTGCATCGATTTGGCCTATAATCAAACTTGGCCTAGATATTACAACCATAAGCATTGTCAGCAAGTTTGAAGACGATTGGACGAAAACTGTTCGAGTTAAAGTACAGACAAGGCCAATTTTACATTTTTTTAAAGAAGGACCATAACCAAAGAAGGCCTGCACCGATTTGGCCTATAATCGAACGTGGCCTAGATATCACACCCATAAGCATTGTCAGTTTGAAGATGATTGGACGAAAACTGTTTGAGTTAGAGAACAGACAAGGCCAATTTTACATTTTTTGGTAAAAGGACCATAACCCAAGAAGGCCTGCACCGATTTGGCCTATTATTGAACTTGGCCTAGATATTACACCCATAAGCATTTTCAGCAAGTTTGAAGACGATTGGGCGAAAACTGTTCGAGTTAGAGTACAGACAAATTACTGGACGCCGCCCCTCCCTAGTGACCTAGTTTTTGACCACACATGACCCAATTTCGAACTTGGCCTAGATTTCAGATTAAAACTATATGACACCCGGTATTTGGCTACCCCAGGGTTAGGGTTAGGGGTTAGGGTTTACGGTTAGGGTTTAGGGTTAGGCTTCAATCAGTTATCGCCTTTTATTGGGTGTCATATAGTGCCAACCTAGATTTCATTGAGAACAACATTTTGACCAAGTTACATGAATATTGAATCAAAACTGTGACCTCTGGAGTGAAGTTGAACACAAGCAAATTGTTGAGGGATGAAGAGTGACTATGTCAATATGTGACAGGTGAGCTAACAAGACATTTCATCATTATGCATATAGATGATATTGAATGTTGTTGGGGTGCGAAGCCTGTGGTAACATCATATAGAACTGTTGTAATGTATTGTGGAGAAATACAGCTATGAGGTTTTGTGTAAAGTTGCTACTTCAATGTTAGCATTATGTGTGCCAAATTTCTGGGCAATAGCATCGAAAGTAAATCAAAACTATTGACATCAAGAGGGCCAAAAGGGCCCTAGGTCGCTTACCTCTTTCAGAATGCACCTATGCTTAGAAATCATTTACACCTAAGCATACGACTAAATGTTGTTACATACCAATTATGAATGCTCTAGGCCTTGTGGTTGAAGACCAGATGATTTTTTAAGTTTGCATATTAAATAAAAAAAAATTTTGAGCCCATAGACCATAACCATTTGAACAACTTTCGTAGCGGTCCACCCTAGGAGAATTCCTACAGTTTTATCAAATTTGGCTAAGTGGTTTAAGAGAAGAAGTTGTTTGAAGAAACTGTTGACCAACGAAAAGCAGGGCTTAACACTAAATATTTTGGTCACTGGTCCCCCAGACAAGAATCATAAGATTTGTAAGCAAAACAGTTACTGGTCCTTCAAAAATTTTACTGCTTCTTCTTGATCTTCACTGGCCTTGGACCAGGGGACCAGTGTTGTGTCGAGCCCTGAAGAGTGATCTCAAAAGCTTACTTTGTAACTACATGACAGGTTAGCTAAAAAGGGTCACAGGGCATCAGCTTTGCTCACCTGAGAACTTCCAGTATAGGCGGCATCAGAAATGTGTTTTGCTGTGACCTAAATATTTGACAGCTAATCTGCGATGTTTTTCTTTGATCTGTCCACCTGGGATCTAGTATAATTGATGACCCTAGAAATCTGAATAGAATAAAGCAAGAGATGTTAAACATTGTAAAACATGTACACCGCCATGATGGCCTCAAAGTAGGAAATGGTGAAGATCAGTGACCTTGACCTTTGGCCCACTGACCTCAAAATCAATATGAATGGTGGTTATCTACTGTTGTTGACCATCCTCCATTGCCATGTAAAACTAGAAATGTTTCCATGAAGCGGGTGCCCCCATTGTGGTCAGGGTGTATAGTAATAGTAAACAAGAGGGTCCAAAGGGCCCTGGGTCGCTCACCTGTTTGGCCTAGTGACCTAGATTTTGGCCCAAATGACACAGTATCTAACTATACCTAGATTTTATAGAGATAAACATTGTGACCAAGTTTCATAAAGATAGAGTCAAAATTGTGACCTCTAGTGTGTTCACAAGATTTTTCAATGATTTGGCCTCGTGACCTAGTTTTTGACCCCAGATGACCCAATATCGAACTTGACCTAAATTTTATAATGATGATCATTGTGATCAAGTTTCATAACGATAAGGTCAAAATTGTGACCTCTAGTGTGTTCACAAGCTTTTTCAATGATTTGGCCTCGTGACCTAGTTTTTGACTCCGGATGACCCAATATCGAACTTGACCAAAATTTTTTAGTGATGATCAGTGTGATCAAGTTTCATAAAGATTAGGCTCAAATTGTGACCTCTATTGTGTTCACAAGCTTTTTCAATGATTTGGCCTTCAAAGGCTTGTGACCTAGTTTTTGACCCCAGATGACCCAATATCGAACTTGACCTAGATTTTATGGAGATGATCATTGTGATCAAGTTTCATAAAGATTAGGCTCAAATTGTGACCTCTAATGTGTTCACAAGGTTTTCCTTTGATTTGACCTAGTGACCTAGTTTTTGACCCCAGATGACCCAATATCGAACTTGGCCTAGATTTTGTTAAGATGATCATTGTGACCAAGTTTCATAAAGATTAGGCCAAAATTGTGACCGCTAGAGAGGACACAACCCAATTGTTGACGGACGGACAGACGGACGAACGGACGGACGACGGACGAAGAGTGATCACAAAAGCTCACTCTGTCACTTTGTGACAGGTGAGCTAAAAAGGGCCATAAGTCTGTTAAAAACAACCGCAGCAAAAAATCCATCTTTTAAAGGTAACTTTACATCAAGGCTTTTAATCTGTAAAAAGTTTGAAGAAATCCAACAGTTTGTGAGGAGCTCAACTTACATGTGCATTATCTTCTTTTTAGTCCCTATCTACATACCAAGTTACATGATAAACACAGCATCATAATATATATGGCAGGATCCAGATTTCCTAAAAAATGAATGTTTCAAGCAGGCCTATATAGTCACTCCGCAATTAATGACACACTGTGGACCTTGCATTTTGTGCATAATTAGCCATAAGTCATGTGATATAATAATATATACATACTTTATTTGATCCTCTTCAGTCTTCATAATCTTTAATGGTAGCTGATCACAAATTTTAACAGTCACAATGCTCATTAGCACCAATTACAAGTCAACCATTTCTGAATCTTGAAGAGATACAATCTTGCCAACAGCCTGAACAAGTAAAAGATAAAACACAAATAAAAAAAATCTTACTGCTTTTGTTTTAATACAGTATTGTAAGGGACCCCCTTACTATTAAATCATTCAGATATCTACACAATTAAACCAGTGAATAACATAACAGCACCATGAATGTGAACATGTTTACATTATTTTGTGCTATCAAGCTCATCTGGGGATTATATTCTACAAATTGACTATCTTCAAATCGCTGACAAATGACTGGAAATCAAGGTCGTGAAAACTACTGTAGTGACATTTGTGATTCGGCACTGATTCCCCATCAAATTTGCACTACAGAACATTATAAACGTTAGTAAGTAGTTTCAACATGATAAATTTGTGAATAAATCACCATTCAGTTTATTGACAACCAACAGACCGGATTTTCAGTGTTTTACTCATTGTTTATTTTTCGTCTGTCAGTGTCACGATCGGCTACGACTGAATGCTTGTAGCAGGGCATCATCTAGACCCCTCATAATACAGTAAACATATATTTGCCTTAGTCTCCGAGCTTAAATTAAAAATCTAGTAAAAAGTCTTATGAAATAAAAAAGACTCACCAAAACATCACATCCCTAAATCCTTCTCCATTCCGCTGAGTTCTATCCAGTACTGGACTGTTCTTTCACCCTTTCCACCGTGTTTGACGTTTATTGAAAAAAGCTCGGACGTGCCACCATCTAATTGCAAATGGTCATCATCAACACGAAATTTGTAAATATTTTTTAACGCTAGCACAGCAGCAGACGTTCAGTGCACCACACGACCTGAAATTGACACGCGCTGTGACAGAAAATGACGTCACACATTCCATTGTGTCTTCTGCGTTCCTCGGCGAGGATTCTGTGTGGCATATGAATATTTTGTTGACGATTGAACTACTGCACACTAACACAGGTAAGTTATTCCGCTCTTATATTGTGGACAATTACACAGTAGAGTTAAAGTTGGAAATAGTTATGTTACATGTGTTTGTAGAAATTAGTTTTAATTCGTTGTTTAAAATCTCGGATGAACAGTCTTGGATGCCACGATCTGCAGTAAGAAAAATGGGCATACAGATTTGTTTGTCATGAAACTAGGTCATTCCACGTTTATGCACCCACTAGATCTACCCTCCCTATGCCTAGGCCTATTGACGAGCATTTTTAATAGAGTTGTTAAAGGTCGCCCGTTTAGGGTTGGAATTAGTTAGGATGGGCATTCATTTTTTTGTTGAAACTAGTTCATTCCACTTTTTATGCAACCAGTGATCCTCTGCTGGAGTGATCCTCTGCTGGAGGTCGGAATAAGTTAGGATGGGCGTTCACTTTTTGCTGGTGGAGGTTGGAAAAAGTTAGTTCTGGGTACCATAACTAAAATTAATGATCAGATCATCTTTTTTTTTTGACTGACGTCGATCTTTATGAAATGGAATAATCATCGTCTAAGAAGCTTGGACTAGGAAAAAGTTAGAGTGGGCTTTCATTTATTTTTTGAAACTAGTTCATTCAACTTTTCATGCACCCATTGACCCACCATTGGCTGGTGGAGGTTGGAAAAAGTTAGAGTGGGCTTTCATTTATTTTTTGAAACTAGTTCATTCAACTTTTCATGCACCCTGTGACCCACCATGGGCTGTTGGAGGTTGGAAAAAGTTAGGGTTGGCATTCAATTTTTGTTGAAACTAGTTCATTCAACTTTTCATGTACCCAGTGACCCACCATTGGCTGGTGGAGGTTGGAATTAGTTAGGGTGGGCAATTGGGCATTCAATTTTTGTTGAAACTAGTTCATTCCACTTTTCATGCACCCAGTGACCCACCATGGGCTGGTGGAGGTTGGAATTAGTTAGGGTGGGCATTCATTTTTTGTTGAAACTAGTTCATTCAACTTTTCATGCACCCAGTGACCCACCATGGGCTGTTGGAGGTTGGAAAAAGTTAGAGTGGGCTTTCAGAACTTTTTCATGCACCCAGTGACCCACCATGGGCTGGTGGAGGTTGGAATTAGTTAGGGTGGGCATTCATTTTTTGTTGAAACTAGTTCATTCAACTTTTTTCTTGCGCCCAGTGACCCACCATGTGCTGATGGTGGTTGGAATAAGTTAGGATGGGCATTCAATTTTTGTTGAAACTAGTTCATTCAACTTCTTTCATGCACCCAGTGACCCACCATGGGCTGATGGAAGTTGGAATAAGTTAGGGTGGGCATTCAATTTTTGTTGAAACTAGTTCCTTCCACTTTTCATGCACCCAGTGACCCACCATTGGCTGGTGGGGGTTGGCATTCATTTTTTGTTGAAACTATTTCAACTTTTTATGCAACCAGTGACCCACCATTGGCTGGTGGGGGTTGGCATTAGTTAGGGTGGGCATTCATTTTTTGTCGAAACTATTTCATTCAACTTTTTTCATGCAACCAGTGACCCACCATTGGCTGTTGGAGGCTGGAATAAGTTAGGGTGGGCATTCAATTTTTGTTGAAACTAGTTAATTCCACTTTTCCTGCAACTGTTACCAGTGACCCACTGTTGGAGGTTGGAATTAGTTAAGGTGGGCATTCAATTTTTTGTTGAAACTAGTTCATTCCACTTTTCATGCACCTCGTGACCATTATTGGCTGGTGGAGGATGGAATTAGTTAGGGTGGGCATTTATTTTTTGTTGAAACTAGTTAATTCCACTTTTCATGCATCCAGTGACCAACCATTGGCTGGTGGAGGTTGGAAAAAGTTAGAGTGGGCATCATTTATTTTTTTTAACTAGTTCATTCAACTTTTCATGCACCCGGTGACCCACCATGGGCTGTTGGAGGTTGGAAAAAGTTAGGGTGGGCATTCAAATTTTGTTGAAACTAGTTCATTCAACTTTTCATGTACCCAGTGACCAACCATTGGCTGGTGGAGATTGGAATTAGTTAGGGTGGGCAATTGGGCATTCAATTTTTGTTGAAACTAGTTCATTCCACTTTTCATGCACCCAGTGACCCACCATGGGCTGTTGGAGGTTGGAATAAGTTAGGATGGGCATTCAATTTTTGTTGAAACTAGTTCATTTAACTTTTTTCATGCACCCAGTGACCCACCATGGGCTGATGGAAGTTGGAATAAGTTAGGGTGGGCATTCAATTTTTGTTGAAACTAGTTCATTCCACTTTTCATGCACCCAGTGACCCACCATTGGCTGGTGGAGGTTGGCATTAGTTAGGGTTGGCATTCATTTTTTGTTGAAACTATTTCATTCAACTTTTCATGCAACCAGTGACCCACCATTGGCTGGTGGGGGTTGGCATTAGTTAGGGTGGGCATTCATTTTTTGTCGAAACTATTTCATTCAACTTTTTTCATGCAACCAGTGACCCACCATTGGCTGTTGGAGGCTGGAATAAGTTAGGGTGGGCATTCAATTTTTGTTGAAACTAGTTAATTCCACTTTTCCTGCAACTGTTACCAGTGACCCACTGTTGGAGGTTGGAATTAGTTAAGGTGGGCATTCAATTTTTTGTTGAAACTAGTTCATTCCACTTTTCATGCACCTCGTGACCCATCATTGGCTGGTGGAGGATGGAATTAGTTAGGGTGGGCATTTATTTTTTGTTGAAACTAGTTAATTCCACTTTTCATGCACCCAGTGACCCACCGTTGGCTGTTGGAAGTTGGAATTAGCTAGGGTGGGCATTCAACTTTTCATGCATCCAGTGACCCACCATTGGCTGTTGGAGGTTGGAAAAAGTTAAGATTGGGCTTTCATTTATTTTTTGAACTAGTTCATTCAACTTTTCATGCACCCAGTGACCCACCATTGGCTGTTGGAGGTTGGAATTAGTTAGGGTGGGCATTCAATTTTTGTTGAAACTAGTTCATTCCACTTTTCATGCACCCATTGACCCACCATTGGCTGGTGGAGGGTTGGCATTAGTTAGGGTGGGCATTTATTTTTAGCTCACCTGAGCACAATGGTGCTCAAGGTGAGCTTTTGTCATACCGAGTTGTCCGTCATCGTCGTCCGTTGTGAAGAATTTCTTCAAACAACATCCCCTCCTAAACCGCTTGGCCAATTTCAACCAAACTTCACAGTAATGATCCTTGCCGGGTGCCCCTTAACCAAAATAGCCAAAATCGCTCCGCTCCGCTTAACAAGATGGCCACCAGAGCTTAAAATAGAAATATCCTGTAAATGACTTCTTCCGCTTGACAGGTTTTGATAAAACTTTACACAAATGATCTTTGGTTGACCCGTAACCAAAATAGCTAAATTTGTTTCGGTCGGCTGTACACGATGGCCGCCTGAGCTAAAAATAGAAATATCCTTTAAATAGCTTCATCTCGCTAACCGTATGACAGATTTTGATAAAAGTTTATAGGAATGATCTTTGGTTGACCCATAACCAAAATAGCTAAAATCGTTCTGGTCCGCTGAACAAGATGGCCGCCAGAGCTTAAAATAGAAATATCCTTTTAACGTCTTCTTTTCATTAACCAATTTCTTCAAACGACATCTCCTCCATAACTTCTACGCCAATTTCAACCAAATTTCACAGTAAGGATCCTCATTCAAAATTACTAAAATTGTTCCGCTTCAATAAACATGATGGCCACCAGAGCTAAAAATAGAAAATCTTTTAAACAACTTTTTCTCCGTTAATTACTTGACGGGTTTTGATAAAACTTTACACAAATGATCTTTAGTTGACCATTAACCAATTTAGCTAAAACTGTTCCGGTCCGTTAAACAAGATGGCCGCCAGAGCTAAAAAATAGGAATATCCTTTGAACGGCTTCTTCTCCTGAACCGCTTGGTGTATTTTGATAAAACTGTACAGGAATGATCTTTGGGTGACCTGTAACCAAAATAGCTAAAATCGATCCGCTCCACTAAACAAGATGGCCACCAGAGCTAAAAATAAAAATATCCTTTAAACGGCTTCTTCTCATTAAGTGTTTGACAGATTTTGACAAAACTTTACAGGAGTTATCTTTGGTTGACCTGTAACCGAAATAGCTTAAATATTTCCGGTCCACTGAACAAGATGGCTGCCAGAGCTGAAAATAGAAATATCCTTTGAATAGCTTCTTCTCCACAAGTCAACCACTTGATGGATTTTGATAAAACTTTACAGGATTGATCTTTGGTTGACTCTTAACCAAAATAGCTAAAATCATTCAGGTTCGCCAGATGGCCGCCAGATCTAAAAAATCTGATGTGTCAGACCTTTCCGTCGAACCGCGTGTCCCATGATTAGTAATCGTCTGGGTACGTTTTGTATTGGGTACGTTTCCGCATGTATTTTGTAAGATTTATTATTTTGATTAGGTCGGTAATAAATTTGTAAGCAAATCGCAAAGGGTGAACCATTTTTCTAACTCTGCATTCTTGTACTCCTATTTTGAAGTCTCTTCCAATTTCACGTGGGAAACATGGAAAAAATATGGAGAAAATCAAAAGAAATATTGGTAATCGGCCACCGGACAACAAGTTTAATGCCAATTTCTCGATGTCAGTTCTCGGAAACGAGGAAAGCCATCTCGTGTACGTCGCCTTAAAAGGGAAATTGAAAATATTTGCTTTTTTGTTGAGTTTTAGCGAACAAAAATCGGTCCGACAGATTTCTTTCTGGTCTGACAGTTTCTCCAAGTCCATCAGACCGTTGGTCTGGCAACTATCAGGAAGTCTGGTAGTATCATATCAAGTACTTGGCGCAAAACTGAAATTTTCCCACATGACTCAGGTGAGCGTAACTGGCCCGTCAGGGGCCTCTTGTTTGTTGAAACTAGGTCATTCCACTTTTGCACCCAGTGATCCACCATTGACTAGCCCACCATTGACGAGCATTTAGAGCAGTTGAAGGTTGGAATTAATTGGGGTGGGCATTCAATTTTTTGTTGGAACTAGGTCATTCCACTTTATGGCCTTTTTGAGTTGTTGAATGAAGGTTGGAATTAGTTAGGTGAGTTTTTGTGATCACTCTGTGTCCCTCGTCTGTCCGTCAGGCAACAATTTCTTTAAATGACTTCTTCTCCTACACCACTAGAAAAATTGCTAAAACTTTGCAGGAATGTTCCTGGGTGGATCTCTACCAAAGTTGTTCAAATGGTTTTGGTCTGTTGATTAATTCGGTCATAAGGCCCTAAAAGGGGGTTTAAATCCAAGTTCAAAAATCTTGTCTGAAACCACTAGGCACAGGGCTTTCATATTTGGTATGTAGCATCAGCTAGTGGTCCTCTACAAAGATTGTTCAAATTATGCCCCTAGGGATAAAATTGGCCCCGCCAGGGGTCAGAACTTTTATATCTAGACTTAGATAGGGAAAACATATAAACCCCTTCTAGTCAAAAACTGCATTGGCTTAAGCTTTGATATATGGTATGTAGCATCATCTAGTGGTCCTCTAATAAGATTGTTCAAATGGTGGGTTCTGGTCTGTTAATTAAATAGGTCACGAGGCCCTAAAATGGGTTTTGAAATGCAAACTTCTAAAATCTTCTTGTCTAAGGTAAATGAAACTTGGTATGATGATAGGGACCAGTAAGGAGATTTAATATGCATGTCTAATTTTTGACAAAGTTAGTGGTTGCCATGGCAGTAGAAACATTGGCAACCCGAAAAACAGGTTATCAATTCCTGATAGTTACTTGTTTTATAAGAGTTTTATCCTTTTTCTGTTTTGTAGACTGCACATAGATGACTTATAGATGGTTCCTCACAAAGAGATTCAGATGATTATTGTTACGGAACCTGCATTGTCAAAAACAATTTAGAAGCTACCATTGAAGATTATGAAAATTTATTATCTTGACTTGATGTCAGATCAAATAAGGTATGTACCACAGGTGGCAGAATCAGTGTTCGAAAAATAACATAAAAATTCTGTCACTGAGCTAATAGAAATACGAAGGTTTAAAGCCTACTATATACGTCTATATGCCAAAGATTCTAAAACATCGCACCTTATTGTTTCAGCATAAAATTCGGGCACTGAAGGAAAATCGCTACACAAGTCATTCAAATAAACTTATAAGATATTCATTCTTACTGAAATCTTGTTCAATTTTATCTTAATATTTATAACTGCAAAATGGCAAAACAGTTTTCCTTTTGTTATTTAACTCTGATCGAGGCCATTTTATTTACTATGTAGGCCACACTTTGATCCAATCTTGTCACTTGTCATTTAGAATTTACAAATTATTTTTTTAGGTTACCATGTGTGTATTCATAGACAGCCGATAGATCAAGGGTTCGTTGGGTATTCGTGGTGTAGAATCTGATTCACAGTGTTTATTTACATGAGAAACTCATTTGTAGAACTTACATTTGAGGTCACTGAGCATTCTCAGAAGATCTTCACATAGTGACACAGCTATTCTTTAACTACCGTTGTCACAATCCATTTTATACTGGCTGATCGCAGAAAATTCTTCTTTCTTTACAGAGCTCCATACCCGGGACATTACAAAAGTATGATCACAACCAGTCCATGCATTCCACACAATGTAAAACGTTTGATCCACTGACAGTCATGATGCTGCTAAATTCCAATACTAAAATTAGCATGAAATGAGATGTAATCTATGTATAAAAGAACAAGAACAGAGTCAAAGATCTAGGGTATGTATCAGTATACTATGCAAATTCAGTCTAAAGTTGAATTTGCCTAAGTAACTGTCGCTAGTTGTAGTCAATGTAATCAGCTTCAAAAATGTTCTATGGAATTCTGACTTGGACTTTTTAACCTGTGGACAAGTGGATTTTTCCATCCAGCTTGCCTGAGGGTAATTGCAAAACGATCATGAGAAAATAATATTAAGTGTCCTATTTTACCTGTACAAAAAAGTAAATCCCTTAAGTTAAATCCTAACTAAAAATTATTTAAATACCACCTACAGTAAAAACTCCCTAATCCGAAACCTCTCCAATCCGAAATCCTCCACAATCCGAAATTTTTTCAAGGTCCCAATTTATTTCCTTCTATATTCTTATATAATGCTACATGAAAAAACTCTGCACTCCGAAACCTCTCCAATCCAAAATCCTCTCTAATCCGAACTAAGATTTCAGTCCGGAATTAGTATTGTGTTCATAAATTGAACTCTGTAATCCGAAATTCAAAAATATGTACCGTACTGTATATTAAATTGTCAAGTATTTCAACAGAGTGCACCATAATTGACTTGTGACATTACACTCCATTGTTTCTGTTTGTATCATAAAAGGTGACACTTTGTAAACAACCTATTGTCTATTGATGCAATGTACATGACTTTTAACACCTTTACACAACTAACATGTCATTTTCTATACATGGACTCAGCTTGAATTGTAAGTGGTCATGATGAAACAGTGGGTATAACGCAATGTAATTGGGAAAACACAATTGATTTCGAAAGTTCATAATAAGTTTTTATTAAGAAATAAATAATTTGATTACAAACTTATTTCAGTATAGTATTATTCTTATTTATTATGGCCAAGGAAATACAGCCCAATGATATGTAGGAATACATGTATACTACAGCTCCTGTGGTTTTCAATACATATATTAGCAGATTATTTGGGTAACAGCTAAACACTGAAATAATAAAAACCTCTCTAATCCGAAATCCTCTCCAATCCGAAACTTTTGGGCAGTCCGGAGGGAGTTCGGATTAGGGAGTTTCTACTGTACACAGTAATATCAAGCTTGGCAAGATTTATAAATTAATTATTGAAACTGATATGTTGTTGCTTTTTAGCTCACCTGTCACATAGTGACAAGTGGATTTATAGTCCAACTTGCCCATGGGCAAGTGAAAAATTGGAGGATTCAATACAATTGATACAATTTCTATTTGTCCTTGCGTTTTCATTAGAAGTTAAAGGTGTTCATGGGCATGCCCATCTGAACAATATTTTTCTGTCAATATATTTTTGACATGACGTTGATTTTTTCTGGTAATTTCAACAAAATGTAATTCAATCTAGAAGGTCTTCTGGTGTTAAAAAATTAGTCACTGACACAAGATTCATATTTATAAAAAGCTTGTGCATGCTAGTCTATCAGTCTTATTTTAACTGAATGTTGGTGAATATTAGTCAGAACTTTATCATGTAATCAAAGTTTAGTTTGAGGATGGGTCATCTGGGACCAATAACTAGGTCACTAAGTCAAATTGTAGCAAAACCCTGTTTATGGGAGAGAAGCTTCATGGCTGTCTCCATGATATAACTAACACTGCATGCATTACCTTATACTGTGTATTTTTCTATTTGTAGATATTAGAGAAGTCAAAAAAGAATGTACCCCTGAAGGATATTTATGAACCCTGCAGTGTGTTGCTGACTTTCTAGCTAATGACAAATCCAGTGCAGATTTACTGACAGAATTGCACTGGCTTCCAGTTAAGGCTAGGATAATGTTCACAGTTCCGTGTCATCATGGGAACAGCTCCATCGTATCTAAAGACAATGTTTGATCCTATTCGGCAAGGGTACAGACTACGATCACAAAATGACACTAACTTTCACGTTCCTAGACCGCGAACAAAACCAGCAGACAGATCTTTGGCCGTCACTGGTCCCAAATGGTGGAACAATCTACCAAACTATCTGAAAGACATTCAATGTGAAACCAGCTTCAGAGCTTACTTGAAAACTCATTTGTATAGGCAGTTTCATCGGCAATGAGTGTGCTCTTGATCATATGACGAAATCTTGGTTATAGAATCCTGTTTTAAATATGCTCAGTACATCTAGAAACGCAACGTTTCCATCCTAGATTTTTCTTACTTCCATTGTTCATACATTTTTATACGCCCGTTGAAAAACGGGACGTATTATGTGAACACCCTTGGCGGGCGGGCGTGCGTGTGAAAAACGGGACGTATTATGTGAACACCCTTGGCGGGCAGGCGGACGGGCAGGCAGGCGGCGGCGTCCAATATTTGTCTGTACTCTAACTCGGTGTTGGCCTTCTTGGGTTATGGACCTTCTTTTACCAAAAAAAGGTGAAATTGGCCATGTCTGTACTCTAGCTCATTCAGTTTTCATCCGATCGTCTTCAAACTTGCTGACAATGCTTATGGGTGTAATATCTAGGCCAAGTTCGATTATAGGCCAAATCGGTGCAGGCCTTCTTTGGTTATGGTCCTTCTTTTAACAAAAAAAATGTTAAATTGGCCTTGTTTGTACTCTAGCTCAAACAGTTTTCATCTGATCGTCTTCTAACTTGCTGACAATGCTTATGGGTGTAGTATCTAGGCCACGTTCGATTATAGGCCAAATCGGTGCAGGCCTTCTTTGGTTATGGTCCCTCTTTTACCAAAATAAATGTGAAATTGGCCTTGTCTGTACTCTAGCTCAAACAATTTTCATCCGATCGTCTTTAAACTTGCTGACGATGCTCATGGGTGTAATATCTAGGCCAAGATAAGTTTCAAGATGATTGTTCAAAAATGTTTTGACATAATATCGGCTTTTATTTCATATCAATATTTTTTTCACTAGCACAATCAAGACGGGCGTATTTTGTGACATTTTGGCATCTTATTTTATTTTGTGTAATAATATTGTACAATCGTAGAAGCATGGCTATTGTCCAAATTTTATCAATCCGGTTACTTAACTCCCGTGCGTCAAGAAACTCACAAAACGCACGAATTCCATGTGCAACATTTACGCATGATAAAGTTTGGTGTAAATTGCTTCGAATCATTGGAAAGGTTTGCCAATGGAAAGAAAATCACAAAAGAAAAGTCCTAGGCTTCGGAATAAAAATGCCAGGATAGTCCAAACATTGGCGAAATCAGGCCATTCGGTTTTACTTCGGCTTAATTGTCATGAACCAACAATGTTTCATCTGGAGTCACTCTACTAGCACTTTTGCACCGTTTACAATCACCCATGACCTGGTCATTTATGTGAAACTACATTTCGACAGGACCAGTAACTCCACATGTACCATCTCTAGGCAAAGTTCAAAACCTGAGGAAAACCCTTTTAAACAACTTGTTGGACGTCATACATATGTTATCAATCAATAATTAATAAATACTTGAACTTTTCACTTAGTACAACGATTCTGAAAAAATGGGATTTTACCAATTTGTGTTTCGTTACTTTTTATCCGCACTATACACACAATCACTGCTAAATCGCATCGATAGCACTTGTTGCAGTTGCATTGTTCATGAACTAAAATACCATCACGAAAATACCGTTTGGTTGTCAATCTTAAAAAGAAATGAAAAAATGTTGACAGTTACCCCCGTGTTGCGTTTCTAGATGTACTCAGTATATAATTGTGAAGCACAATAGAATATGATTTCATAATTTTTACGCTATATAAACGACTTGTATTTATTTTAGAAACTATGATGTGGATGTGATGTTCATGGATTATTCTATCAAGGATGTGATTGCTTGATAGACACTACATGTTAAATTTGATAACTTTATCATATTATTTTTACTCTTACACTGGGTACACTTTCTATTGTTATGCATGGTAACGATAGATCGGGAGGCATATAGTGATTCGCCTGTCTGTCCATTCGTTTAGCCGTCCGGCCTGGTTAACCCAAATTGACCATTTCTTCTAGCATTAATATGGCTTGCTACAAAGCTTTCAAACTTGCATGGATGTTGTATATGACCACTCTCCACACGCCTGTATCACCTGACTCCATTTTGACCTTCACTTAGACCTAATTTTGGACTTGGACTTATTGAAAGGCCAAATTCTAATATTTCTCAAAAAAACACTGCTCAGATTTTAACAAAACTTCATGGATAGCTTCACTACCAAGTGGAGATGCAAATGTAGTCAGGATATTCCTGTTCGCTGATTATTCACACAGTTATGCACCTTGGAAGATTCGCACTATAACTATATACTAAATTCTTGTCCAGGCTATTGTTCACCAACCCCTGCTCAGATTTTAACAAAACTTCATGGATAGCTTCACTACCAAGTGTAGATTGCTTTCAAATGTGGCATATTCGTTTACCATCATAAGCTCCTTATAGTGTCAAGGCCATATTACACTATCAAACATTTTAACTGAATAATGGCCCCTGATTGACTTAGCTTTTTAATGGACATGGCTTCCACGGGGGCATATGCGTTTATTGAACGCAGTCTTGTTATTACTGGAAAACCCTTTGCTTGGGATGGCATTTTTTCAGGTAAATATTTGATTTTCCTTCTACACCATTTTGATCCATAGAAATCAAATACTTTATAGCGCAGAGTACGCATTAAGGGTTGCCACGTTCAGGTGGCCAACATTTTTTTCAGAAAGGATTCTTCTTTTAAACAAAATAGTCGGTACCAATTTTTCAAACCCGTCCCAAGTAAATTAACAAATGGAAAAATGGTAACAGCTATTTTGTTTGAGGAATCTGTTTGGAAAAATGTTGACCATTTGAACAAGGCAACCCTTAATGCGCAATGTGCGCTACATGGCTTTTAATCGATCACAATTGTGACAGATAGAAAATCAAATATTTGCATTGTCAAAACTGAACCACAATCGTTCCAAGTAACGTATTTTCCAGTTCTAACAATAGACGGTGTACCCAGTGTCTTAACAAAACAAACTGTAACAATGACTGCTAGATTTGATGCTCCCATCAATTGAAATTTAATTATCTTTTTGGCCAATATGGATTTTGTAACCTTCTCATTCTCAGCCAGCAATTTAATCTAATGTGTTATTATACTATGTAAATTGATAGTTAGAAGCCTGTTTACATCATAAATCATCCATAATTTTTGGCCATTTTTTCTGGTCAATTGCAGTGGTGACTATAAAAATCATAATATCTATAATTTAAATTTTTTATTATTTAATCATTCTCATGCATTACCCCAAGTATAAAACAAGTTTCATGAAGATATTTTTAACTTTAAAAAGACATTCAGTTGTTGATAGTGGCATTGGTGACATTTATTTGAGGTCACAATTTTCATTTAATTTTATGAACTTAATCACATTGTTCAATATTGGGTCATCCGGGATCAAAAACTAAGTCACAAGTTCAAATCATAGGAAAACTTTGTTTAGTCTCTAAATATCACAATTTTCATGTTATCTGTGTAGCTTTGTCACAATTTAATGACAATCTAACTATACCTAGACCACCTTTGATGTTGGGACAACCAGGATTAAAAACTAGGTCACTAGGCCAAATCATTGTGTCACTGCTGGTTTCTTAATAATTTTGACTTTAAAATTTAATCTTGTCAGTTACTTCTAAGTCTAAGACTCATCAGTTACGAGGGGCATTCAATATATTCGTAGACAATCATTCTCATTTTATTATATTTATGTTCAAATAATAATTTCTTATATCATTATAAACGTTTATCTATAACCTACTGTAGATTAAAATTTATATTTGATTATATAATACAGTAGTATGTCAGCAGCCGTGGTATTGCCATAGTAACATGCTGCCACCCCCCCGACCGACGTAACATGCCTTTAAAACTAGTTCAACTAGTTATAAATTCCGAATTAATTAATTTACATGTCCATATGTTTGCCAGATTATTTCCAGATAGTATCATAATATTTGGTGAAATTTGTTAAGTTGTTTGGACATTTGAATTGAGAAGTATTTGATCTATGTCGTTCACAATTTCATTTACGTCCAATGCCAATGAATTTACGCAACGAAATTCATGTAACTATTAATCCGTGCAATTTGTCTTGGAAATGCACAACAAATACACATAAGCTGCTAATAACAGCAAACGGAGAACATGCAGTATTCAGTGTCCCCTGAGTGTTTTGGTGGAAAAATCAAATTTCTGAAGAGCAGCATGGTATTTAAAATGATACATGGATCGGACGAAATTTGAAAACTTAGGGACATTTAATGAAACGTCAGTCAAAATGTGTCACTGTGAGGCGTTTCAATTTACCATTCAACCATTAAGTCTAGCTTAATCCGTAACTGTGAATACATAAAATATTGTGGAAGATCTATGTAATAATATACACAACGTAAAAATAGTTATGTTCCATTTCCTATGAATGACATAATTCAATTTCGGATTTACCATTTGAGAAATGAGCAAAACGTCAATAACGTCGCTGACGTCAGAATATATATTTGCGTTGTGTGGTGGTTGCAGTAAGGTGATAGTTTTGTTTTAGCCACATTTTCTGCACATGTGTCAGAAAGGCTGTAGTTTAGTGTAATATAATTAGTTATTCTCTGTATCAATGCGTATTAAAATGATGAGTCCAGTCCACAAATTTATTGAATGACCCTCGTACTAGTAACCATACTTGTCAGTGTTGTAGGGATTCTATTATTTTATGATATATATGTGACATATTAATATATTATAGTTTTTAGAATCATGTATTAATTCAATTTTATAATACAGTCTAGTAAAAAGAACTGATTCTCTGTACTGTTTTATTCATCTTATTTATGGCACTTTCTGTCAGCCTAGTTATATGTTTATTGAGAACTAAAAACTTGCGAGTATTGAACAACGTGTGCCACTGTTTGTGACTCACCTGGACCTTTTCTCACAAAGAATTAGCTTTCAGGATCAGTCAAGACTACAGCTAATACTGTTTTTGTATCATTGAAATGATTTACATTAATTTTGAGCTGAATTCTAATTTCCTTAACATGTATAGAAAGCATAAAATACCTTCTGGATAAACAAGCTGAAAACCTTCAAAACATGCATGTCCTTATTGAAAGGTATCCGAGACTGATCTCAATAACTCATGACCAACTTTATTTTAAAAGCACAATATACTGATAATTATCAATAAAAACATTTTGATTGAGGGGGGCATATAGCATTGGTGCTGTATGATATGTAATGCAAATATTGTGTGTTAAACTCCTCACAAACCATTGGAACCTTGATGTATAGTTGACCGTAAAGGATAGGAATTATGATGTGGAAATTTTTACCAGAAGTTTTGACCCTTTGTTACTCTTACTGTATACCCATATGGGGACATCTGTGTCGATGGATACATTTTCTAGTTTGACTTTCAAATTTAAGAAAAAGTCAATATTGTTTCCTCTGTGACAAAGAAATTATCTTTTCTCTATCAAAATATTTTCTGTTTAAGTAATAAGACAATTATTTGTCTGAACTTGATTCTGAAAACAAATTCATTTTGAGAATGTGGCCAGAGTACCAAGTGCTTCAGGTGAGGTATGGTGACCTCTATATGTCTGTAGTGTGCCATGCATCATCTTCACCCATTCGACTGCTGACACTTAAGTGGTTGCAGTTTACATCTCTGGATAAGCACAGAAAACAGACCAAAAAATTGTAATAACTGCTTTATCAATGAACAAAAATATTTAATGTGGGGGTTCATTTTATTAGTTAGATCATATATGACAAGTTACTGTAGTCTATGTGTTAATGCCAATTTCTCAAAAAGCTGTTTTTCATTATTCCAGTGGATATAGTCAGCAGGCCTACTATGGGCTAAAAACACTCTTTTTTAATATAAAGGTATAATTATATCATTTTGGAGAGTAAAACTATTATGAATTCAATGTTAATTCATGTCATGATTATCCCAAATCTCAATTTTGGTCAATCAACCGAAATGTGAAAAACAACTTTTTTCAGAATTTTGCATTCAAACATACACCAACTTGTTGGAAATGATCTAACTAAGAAAATGAACCCCAACATTATATGTTTCCCTTCAATAATAAAAAAGTTACAGACATTTTAGAGTCAAGTTTGAAGAAAATCAAAGTAGTCTCCTCCAAGTGGGGCTACGCAGTGCATCACCTAACCCTCCAAAATGATCCAACAATTGAGAGTGAGTCGATGCGGTGCATCACCTCACATTCAGAAGGCTCAACTACTCAGGGTTAGTCGATGCGGTGCATCACCTAACATTCCAAAATGAACAACCTTGTGTGAGCCGATGCGGTGCATCACCTCACATTCAGAAGGCTCAACTACTCAGGGTTAGTCGATGCGGTGCATCACCTAACCCTCCAAAATGATCCAACAATTGAGAGTGAGTCGATGCAGTGCATCACCTCACATTCAGAAGGCTCAACTACTCAGGGTTAGTCGATGCAGTGCATCACCTAACCCTCCAAAATGATCCAACAATTCAGAGTGAGTCGATGCGGTGCATCACCTCACATTCAGAAGGCTCAACTACTCAGGGTTAGTCGATGCAGTGCATCACCTAACCCTCCAAAATGAACAACCTTGTGTGAGCCGATGCGGTGCATCACCTCACAATCAGAAGCCTCAACTACTCAGTGTTAGTCGATGCAGTGCATCACCTTACCCTCCACAATGAACAACCTTGTGTGAGCCGATGCGGTGCATCACCTCACAATCAGAAGCCTCAACTACTCAGTGTTAGTCGATGCAGTGCATCACCTAACCCTCCACAATGAACAACCTTGTGTGAGCCGATGCGGTGCATCACCTCACAGTCAGAAGGCTCAACACAGTGAAACAACAATTCAGGATTAGTCAGGATACAATTCAGTATGTTCAACAGTTCAGAGTGAGTTGATGCGGTGCATCACCTCACAGTCAGATGGCTCAACAGCTTAGGGTTAGTTTAGGCATAGGCTCAACAAATCACAGTGAAACTTCAACAATTCAGGGTTAGTCGATGCGGTGCATCACCTCACAGTCAGAAGGCATCACCTAAGAGGCAGTAAAATTTCAACAATTCAAGGTGAGTTGATGCGATGCATCACCTAAGGTAGGTAAATATTGAATAACTCGATGGAAGGTGATGCATTGCATCGCCTAACTCATGTGAGTTAGCCAAATTCAGCCAATTGAAAAAAAAAAGTCTTCTCCATAATTAAAGGACTTTTCCAAACTCAAATAATACTCTGTTTTACAAATAACCCATGTAAAATACGAATATCGTAAAACTTTTAAGCGTACATGGGATATCAATGTAAAGTAATGGAATGAAGTTTATATCTGATTTTAATCATTTAAATAATAAGATATAAATATATAATATATCGTAGATGGACCAGTTTCAGTGACCCTAACATCTAAGACATCTAAACCCTTCTTACTGTTGGAATATATTGAAAATAAATTTATGCTTGATCCTTACTTTAACTTTACGTTATTGTGCTTGGATCTGAAGTAAAATTCTTTCAGATTATTTGAAATAATCACTGGAATCTATCATTTAATGCTCTCCATTGAATTATGTTACAGAAAATGAATTGGACCAGTTTCAGTGACGTTTAGCATTATCCAAAATACAGTCTATTAATTAAAATCTCAGAAACAAAATTTGATACTCAAATAAAGTTGAAACTATTAACTATGAAATAAATGAATTTAAAATATAAATTAATATTTTTTTGGCTGTGCCTGAAGCAGTTGCTGAAGATGGACCGTATTAAAAATGGCGTCCCTCTAGATTTTAGTTAAAAAATAAGTGAAAACATAGTCCCTCTTATAACTTTCTTATTTCTGGTTGCAAAACCATAGTATTGGTACCATATTAAAGCTAACACTCTGTAGTTTTCAGAAATATACATGAAAAGGTTATATTTTAATTTGCACTATGTTTAAATTATCGCCATATTTCGCCAGTATTACTTGAATGATTATTAATGATACCAAGCACACCATAAAGCGGTTACTAACTTTTGGAGTAATTACGTACATTAAAACGTGTACAGAACTTGTTTAAATTATGTAACTTTGATCAGCAGATGACAGAAATTAAATATCTCCAAGAACATTTTAATTATTGCATTTGGGGTCATTTTATGGTACTTTTAAGAAACCCTATAAAAAGTCATAAGAATTTTGTTAAAAATACCATAGGATATAAAAACAAAGGGTCACTTAGGTCTTAGAATTGAATTTTGTCTTTTTGATAACAGCATGGACAGCTATAAGGTTAGAGTTGAATATGCATTCAAATTTGGCATCATAGAACTCTTCAAAACAGAGTATGACACAAGGAAAAACAGGTCACCGAAACAGGTCCGTCACTGAAACAGGGCCATCTACGATATATATATATCCTTGTTCCTCATATTTCCGGGCATTCTCATATTTCCGGCACACATAAAACTGTATTAATGAATTATTGTTTTGGAGTAATTTGATAGATTTAACCGATATTAGTTGATTTCCACCAAAAAATGCACCACATTTGGGCAAAAAACGAAATTTTAGTAAAGGGAAACAACTCCTCTCCTTGCTCAAACTCTTACTAAGACTGGTTTGCAACCATTAATTAGCATTTCAACATGTGACGGAAGGATAAAACTACAAATTGGGCCACATGTGAAGTTTGTAAGAATACCAGTCAATGAAAAATATGAAAAAGACCGGAAATAAGAGAAAGTGCTTGAAAATTCTGATCATGGAGGTCACGTGATGTGATGCTAAAAATAGACCATGGACGTTAGATTTTTGTGTTTTTGTTGATTGCATGTTTTGCATAATTGGTTAAGTCATACCTTCCTCCAATTCAAATTATTCAAAAAGTTTTTTTAAACATTTTTAAAATCAGTTTTATCCTTAGATGCCCGGAAATAGGAGACAACAGGTTATATATAAGATATAGATATAAATGAGAATGGTGTTCGGCAGACTGTTAAGTTGTGTTATATATATAGACATGTTTGTATTACAGGTACTCTGTGCCAGATTCACCATTTTCTGTTCCTGCTTCAATACAGACTAAAGATCTCAGCTCTTTGATCAATGGTATTATATCAGGTAAGTGATGGCCATGGCAACTATTTGTGAATACTAGAAACAATAATAAAGGGACTCATCCAAAAAAGATCTTTTAAAATCAGACTTTTGGCTTGACCGACCTAATACATTGTACATTTATTTACGAATCTGGACTTATTAATCTAGAAGACAAATATTCGCATTTATCGGTTCACTACCTTTTAAGCACTTATGCGTGACTACCGCAGTAAAATGTATAATTTAATGTTGTTAAAGCTTAGTAGGGTATAAAACCGAGAAAAGCAGTAACAGATGGTAAAACATGTATTCGTTAGTTTTCATTAATAGCGCCTTTGATCGTAATGTTAGTTGTCAGAATACTTTATGTATTCGTAAAACATAGTTTTGTGATATAAACGTGTAACGGTCATTTAATGTCAAAATTATTACTTGCATCGTTTTTAGTATGATACTAGACTACCTTAATTGCAAATTAGAACACTTCCTTATAAAAAAGATAATTTGCATACATGTCCAATGAATCATAGAGAGAGTTTCTGTTACAGCTGAAGCGAAAAATGATCTAATGGACATGAAAGCATAATTGTTTTTCAGCTTTTGATTTTTTTTTTTAAAAATCGTCACGTATAGCTCTGTACACTTTAACAGTATTATCAGTTTTTGCCCACAGATTCAATTAGCAAAAGATATTGTAAAACATTTACATGTGGAGGAATAAAGGGATAAAAATAGTGGAAATTTAATAATTGTTTAGTTTGGTTTTAATTACCCGAATGATACAAAATTTATGATACAAATATACATAATGATATGTATGGTTAAAGCGTCCTGCCACAAGTTCCAAAACATATTGTAAAACTAGCCTAGGTGGTCTCTAAGTATGTAACCAAACCGTTTAACTTCATCGATATTTTATGAGGCTAATACTAGTTCTCTACTGTCTGAAAAAACAGCAACAATGTAATATATTAAATTCATATAAAGTAGTCAATTTATTATATATATGATAGGTATAGCTTGGCCACATTGACACGAGCCTGACCTATTGATTACCATAATTGAACAGTCCATGTATTGTCTACGTTTACATCACTGATTGTATGTTTTCATAATCGGAGAGTAAGTAAGTAAGTAAGTAAGTAAGTAACGTCTTTATTTAACGAGGCTGACACATTCAGTTTCCCGATCTTCCATGTGGGCCTCAACATTTGCAAATTACATAAGAATATACAATAAACATAGATAACATTATATACATAAACATCAAATTAACAAGAATCCGAGTTGTTCAAGAAATTAATTAATTTATGATCATGAATGGTTTTTCATGAAGCAATATTCAGTTCTTGACAATTCAATATGGAAAAGAAACAATATATGATACATCATGCAAAAGAGACAATATATGATACATAGTTAAAAACATAAAACAGTATGCTGTATCAAATAGTACAATGGATAGCTATGGAGTATCTACAAAATCATATTTTACAGGAGTAATTACATTTAAGAACTTGAATAACTGTTATTTTAATTAGAGAATTGCCATTTGATATAAGCAGATTGAAACTTATTCTGGCTATCCGCATTTCTGATATATATAGGTATGTCATTCCATATTTTTGGACCTGAGTAAGTGATCGATTTTCTAAAGAATTCTGTTTTAGGTTTTGGTATAATGAGTTTTTCATCTTGTACGGATCTAAGATTTAGGTTATGTCTATCATTTAATGTTTGGAATTTATTTACCATATACACTGGAAAGGTTGGTTCCTTTATAGATTTATACATGAGAATTGCTTTTTTGTATTTTATACGTTGGTCAAAGGTCATCCAATTTAGTTCTTTGAATAATTCACTTGAGGGTGTGTCGAAACGAGAGTATCACGAAGACACCCAAGATGTAATACAAACACAAATCTGAAATATCGAAATTGCACGATTTGCTTGTGGAAATCGATATATTCAAAGCAAGAACCTTGTAATGTATGCTTGCATAAAGGTCAGACTCAGGTCAAAATAGCCAAACTATAAGCCTGTAACAGCCTAATTTGGCTCACCTACTGTAAAATCATTAATTTTCGTGGGGGATTAAATTTCGTGGATTTCGTGGTTCACATAGACCACAAACTTTAATCCCAACGAACATTAATTTTGACCCCTGTTTTATTACCTGATATGCAAAATCCACAAATTCAAGTCCCAACGAAATTGCATTTTTTTACCAAAACCACTAAAGTTCGTCCCAACGAAATTAAATGATTTTACAGTATAATAATATTGTAAATGTGCACATTGATATCTTGGCAGTACACTGTACTTGTCTTCAAAACTAGAAGTATGATCATTATTAATTTACAGATTGAATATTAAAGCTCTGTAATATAATATAGATAAGCTTAAAGAAACAAAACAGAATTAAACATATTGAACCAACTGGAATGCCAAACATTAACATTACACCCAGGATAACAACAATTTCAAAAGTAGGGATAATGGTATAATTGATAACATTGAATAGAAAAGAAAGTACTATCTGGCAAATATTGTCAAATTCGGTGCTAATTGTAACTAGTGTTTGGCCAATGTCAATAAGACCTGAAAAAATGTAGATAAATAGTTGGACTAGTGTCTGGCCAATGCATATGATGACATTTAATCCACTGTCTTCTGAAAAGTTCCTTGTATCACTTGTAGTAGTTTGGGCATGTTCAGTCTGGCACTGCTTGTCTATCACAGACTGCCTGTGCAGGCCTGACATGGTACATGAATCTTGAACTTCTGTTATGTATATAATCATCTTGGGATATTGGTAGTTTTTAGACCAGAAGTTGAACCAGAATAATGGTGGTATCGAGATTATGCGCTTGATTTCGTTTTCCTTTTGTACAAACTGCTGTATTTTGAACATTTTCCCACTTTTGCCTAAAAACTCAATTGAATATGGGAATTTTTCTTTGACATATTTTGCGATATTCACTGCTTTCATTTGTTGAATTATCAATAATATTTGACCATTGGCAGAATTCAAAGCTTGGCTTATGTCCGACGTTGCACTAAAGTAACCTTCATCAACAAAGACAGTTTGGTTGAAATAATTCCATGATGTCATACCTTTGTATAGGTTTTGATAATTTTTCATACTGAAACAGTCTAAGGAGTCGTCAATGATAGTTCTCATTTTAACAAATGTGTCCCTCACAGAGGAGTCCTTTTCCTTATCTTGAAGACACCTTATTTCATTGTTCAAATGAAATTGAAAGTTGTTGACATCTTTATTCGCGTAAAGTAAACGATTGAAGGACTGACTACTGCGGTATGTATCTATCCGGCACTTTTGTAAATACATAATAAGCCATGCCGTGGCATAATAGTCGTCGCCAGTCTTTAACCCAGTCTCCTTGTGAGCTGTCTTCTCTGCACTTTGGATGCAGTGTCCTATATTTAACTTTTCCTCTACTAGTTCGAATGTATCTATGGCACTTTGCTGGAAACTCGATTCTATAGTCTCACCTGTAGAAAATTAATGAAATACAGTAAAACTTCAAGCACTATTTGGTAGCGCTTTACTACATCAGCGGTAATAATTTTCCGGATTCATCCGGAATTCCTGATATATATATCTTGAAAGAAGCATGGTCAATTCAATTGTTTGAAGGAATTTCTTAATAAAAACTGATTAGAATATGGAGCAATGTGGTTGAAAACCTCTCGTTTGTCAAAAATGGTTGACTGCATATGATTTTCCTGATTTTAGATTTAACTCTGTTTGAACCCTTGCTATGTCTATGCAACGACATGCTGCCAGTGAGTGTGTTTGCCGATAGCATACCGTTTCTTAACACTTTGCTAGGCGAGCGCCACCAATCGCTTTCTTATCATATGCAACAGACCATGGTTTCGGTTATGCAATTGTCTGCAGCTGCGAGAGCTCACCGGCAGCATATAATATAACATAACATAAGTTTATTTGGCATAATACATAGTATATACATACATAGCCATAATATTTATGCAGCATTTTTCTCTTTGTTTGCTATGTAGCACTTTTTGAACAAGCTGTTTCTTAGCGTAGCGCTATCGAGAGCTCGGTAGCGCCTTGCTTATGCAACAGCCTCCTGGTCTAATTTTGAAGTGAAAATTATTTAGAGCGTTACCCATCTTCTACCCAGATTCAGAAAGCAAGTCCCTTAGGGTAAAACATTGACTCGAGTCAAAGCTTGCCTATTATATGGTACTCAGACGTTCTAAAGGTCATATTTTTTCTTAGGTCTTGTTGATTGATTTAATAAGGATGATACATAAAAAGAAAAAACAATTTATTGGATCAAGTACTTACCTCGTACTGTTGATAGAATGAAGAGGATGGATATACAATATGTATTTAGAATCGACATTGTTGCCAGGAAACCCAGTGTCTCATGTATGAAATTCAGAATTCCGCGTATTTACTATTAACTCCGTGTCTCATGTATTACCTCCATGTCTCATATATTAACCCTGTGTCTTATGTATGAAATAAAGGTCTGGTTAAACTTGTATATCAAACAGTTAAAATATCACTTTCAATAGATTCAATTGCTAGTAGATAAATGCTGTTTGTAATATTTACATTTGATTAGAGATAGGCCAATTAAAACACTTATCTGTTGTACAGGTATCACAGTTTGAAGATGTGTTTACATGCATTGGTTGTACGGTTGGGGTTCGCCACTGAAAACTTTCCTTAAATAATTCATTTTTGTGGGTGATTTTACAGTATCCCAATATTGTCATGATAGTTTTTAGGCTGGCGATTTCGCGCCAGACTATTACAATCCTAAAAAATGAAATCCACTAAGATGAATTTACTCCCAAAACTGACAACACAGAATCTATACACTCGATGCAAATAGTTCCTCCTCGTTAGTCAGTTTTGCAAGATAAGAACATTCAACTTTCCTTGTTTCATTTATTCTGTTCGATTGTAATATATTAGTTTCTTCTTGTAATGGAAGGAAATTGTATGAAATTAAAAGAATAGGTGTTTAAATGCGTTGATAATTATTACTACGCGTTATATACTAACGCGATATAGCGCACGCAACAATGATTTTATTATGGTAAATTATTTAGGTCAACATTCTTCAACGAGATCGTGGTCGAGTGGTTGAGCAACTCGCTTAGTAATTTTCTGATGTTAAGGTCAAGCGATCGAATCACGGCCGCTCCAAATTTTTTATATTTTTAAATTTTTTATTTTTTTTATTTTCTGTTAAGTCCAGCACTTACCTCTCTTTCGACTTAGAAAACCACTTGATGTTATATTACTTGAAAAGCTATTGTTCCTTAGCAGTTCGCCAGCCTGTCAGTACTTTCAGTTCTTTGATTTTATGTTTCAGCCAATGAAGAGCCTCTTCATTTTTAAATGCTGTAAATGCAGTAAATATGTGATAATATTGATATTTATAAAAGATAAATTCCCCTTTTTCTTCAAAAACGATGCAAAATTCCCCTACCTGAGGGCTCCTGACCCAATAACTCCCAAAGTCTAGTTAGTGCCCTGCTGGGCCTGTATTTATAAAGCATCTTAAGTGAAAACTTAGAATTTTCTTAAAATCTCAAATTTTTCTTAAGTGTATCAACTAAACAGGAAAAATTAATATTAACAATTCTGTACATTTTTTAGAAGCATCATGTAAAGAGCTTCAGTAATCATATAGAAAAACATGGGCTTTGTTTCGTTTGTTGTGAAATATTGGCAGCTCAATATTTTTAATTAAGTCAAAATATTTAAGTGTGCACTTAAGATGCTTTATAAATACTGGCCCTGGACTTTTGGACTGCAAATTTTGTATAAAAACACAGAATCAAATCAAAATTTAATGTTATCAACTGAAATGTTTAATTTGTATCTATAAAATGTGATATAGGTAACTATATGTATACTGTAAAATTATTAATTTTCGTGGGGGTTAACTTTTGAATATGAAATCAAATCCCATTGAACAATCATTTTGACCCTCATATTTTATTTATTACCTGAAATGCAAATTCACAAATTATTGTCCCATCGAAATGGTCTTTTTTACCAAAACCATGAAATTTCGTCCTATCGAAATAGAATGATTTACAGTATATAATCAAAACTTGCTATCAAACAATATGCTATCTGCGACCTTGTTGGATAATATTTTTCTAAGTACTGGTACAATATATGGATACAGATATTATATAATCTGTTTATATCATTGATTATTTTATTATATATCATAGTCATATTTATCAGTACTTTCTGTTTTACATTTACGCATCAAATATAGCTTGACCAATTCACAAATTTCTTTACCCACAATTACTTGTATAATTAAATTTTCTGTATATATAAAATTGATATTTATGTCTAGTAACAATATATCCTTAAAAGGGGAACACATTAATTTTTTGTAGCAAAATCACTCTTGTTACTCAATATTTCGACCTTTTGGTCTTCTACAGGAGCTATGGAGCTATTTTATTTATGCCTTCATCTTTGATTAGGTATGTTCCTTTCAAGCCCATGTCTGTTGGTCAGTAGACCAAGCAGTTGGTTTAATAACTGTAGCTCACTCAGGGTGGCCACAGACTCTGGAAAACAGGGAAAATGCCCAAAATAAATTCCCTGCAGGGAAAAATCAGGGAATTTCAAAATTGGGCAAAAATCAGGGAATTATCAGGGAATTTTACAAAATTGGAGAAATCAAATAGTCTTGTAATAGTTAATTTGCCGTTTGTTTTGGTGAAAAAGTATGAAATGTGAATTTTCGTACTCGCTTCGCTCGCAAAATATGTTTAATCTATATAAACATCTTATCAGGTAGCTGCAAAAAGAAATAATAAGATAAAGTTTGCACCATATCCTATTTTGCCATGAGTTTTATGTTCAATTATAAAACAGCCTTTACTAAACCACCAGGTAGCAAACGCTGCACAAATCATAGAAAATAATCTTTTGGTCAGGGAAAAATCAGGGAATAATCAGGGAATTTCATTCTTCATTTTATGTGGCCACCCTGTCACTATATTTGGCTCAAAGATGTAGGTTGGCCAGCAACATGATATATTGATTGAGCGCAGTTTGTTTACTTTCCTGCTTTGGCAAGGAAAGTTCTTGCTCACTCAAGTAAACATATTTTGGACAGTAGACAGTTGACTATTTGTCGGACTATTTCCAATTATTCCTTGGTACTAGTATTCACACAAATGTCCAGGGTTCTCAATAACAGCAGGCCAAATTTACTCAGACTTCTACTTAAAAACCATTTTGGGTCGACTGAAAATGTGAAATTTATACACAATTTGAAGGAAATAGATGCACAAAGGACCTCATCAGACCTGTTGGTGAAACATTTCACTCTGCTAGGTTAAAACTTATTGAGAACCCTGAATGTCACTAAATTTCTAACTTTTGGTTGTTGTAAATTATTATATATGTTTATATTACAGAGCCTCTCGAAGATGAGACTGGGATAGAATTTGATTTTCTCGTTCGTGGAGAATTTCTTCGTGTAGCATTAGA